>OX377201.1:43508552-43577220 GCA_947396885.1 Heligmosomoides polygyrus polygyrus
TTCAAGCGTGACACTCATAAACCGGCACCGGTGAGGATCCCCACATTCAAGTCTGAGGAGTTGGAATATGCGATAAAGTCGTACGATTGGAATCTTCTTGAAGATCCATCGGAAGACTACGACCATCTCTCCAAAGGACTGTTGAAATGTGCTAGCAGCTCTTGTGGAGCCACATCACCATCTGCCTCGAGACTTAACGCACATGCGATTAAACTCGTGGAGCAAAGAAGAGCTGTCAAACTGGACCCTAATGCCTTCCACCAGGAGAAAAGTCTCCATCTCGAAGGCCTGTCGAATCGCAGTGAAGGAGTCCATACAAGCCTACAGAAGACTGAAGCTGTTAGTATCCGCTGGGAATGGTTCAAGCATAAAGCGCTGCAAATGAGATTTCTGCGACCAGAAGGCAACAATGTCAGCTCTTATGAATAAGGAACAACGCAACGTCTCGAAGAGCGATGGAAGCCATCGTTCAAGAATTCTACACAGATCTGTTTCGTTCTTCAAACACTGTCCCAAAATGCTTGGTGCCACCAGCGGAGGTAGCACCTCCCATCCTGGAATCAGAAGTTGCTCATGCCATCAGAAGGATGAAGCCAGGCACTGCTTCCGGGCCGGACGGCATTCTTGCTTATCTCCTCCACTGCCCTCTGCTCACTTCTAGCAAAGCACTTCAACCACTACTCTCGTCTTGGTAGGATTCCGGACTCATGAAAAAAATCGAAAACAGTCCTAATCTTGAAAAAGGTAAACAGGAGGATATTAGCAGCTATCGACCCATCAGCCTTCTCTCGGTTGTGAGCAAAATCTTCACCAAGATTTTGCTTAACCGCATGGAGCGTTGCTTGGATGAGTATCAGCCAGTAGAGCAAGCAGGGTTTCGCAAGGATTTCTCCTACATGGACCATATTCAGACTGTCTCACAACTCATCGAAAGGGGCCGAGAATACCACATCCCACTTGTCCTTGTCTTCGTGGATTATCGGAAAGCGTTCGACTCTGTGGAAATCAACGCCGTTTTGAACGCACTTGTGCACGCTGGTGTACCATCGCCCTACATCCGAATTCTCGACGAATGCTTCTCGAACACATCGACTACCATCCAGCTGTTCGATCGAAAGCTTAAAATTCCTATCGGGAAAGGAGTACAGCAGGGAGACACGATTTCTCCCAAGCTATTCACAGCGGCACTCAAGGATGCCATGAATGACTTGAACTGGGACTACCTTGTCGACGGTAAACGGATCAGCAACCTGCGCTTCGCCGACGATATTGTTCTCATCTCTAACAGCACGACAGAAATCGAGAAAATGCTGAACGAGCTCAATGTGGCAGGTATGAAGATTGGACTGGACATGAATATGTCCAAAACGCAGTTTATGATCAACCACTGGTGTGACACGGGACTCGTAAGGTCACATGGAGTCGGCTCATCCTCTATCTGGGAAGAGAGCTGAACATGGATAACGACCTCGCTCCTGCAGTCGCCCACAGGAGACGCGCAGCATGGGCAGCCTTCAGTTCGATTCGCGAAGTCACCGATCAGGGTCAAACATGCCGGCATCAGAGCCTCGATATTCAACGCCTCTGTGCTGCCTACGATGTGTTACGCGACAGAAACCTGGCTCGACCACAAGACAATCCCCAGAACAATGCAAACTACGCATCGTGCACTGGAGAGATGTCTTCTGAGGACAAGCCGTCGTCAGCAATGGAAAGAAGGCCTACGAAGCTCAGAGCTAAGGGAGAAGCCGCAATAAACAGATTCGCTGCAGTACATGAGGAAGTCCAAATATCGATGGTGCGGACACCTGCTTTGACTGAAGGACGATAGATGGAGTCTTCGTGTCACAGAATGGATCTCAAGAGACCATAAGATACCACTGGGACGAGCGCCAACGCGACGGGCAGACTCATTCCCAAGCGGAGTCTGCCTCACTGGATGCTAGCTGCCAGAGATCGAGTGGTCTGGAAGAGTTGTGGTCCCCGCTGAGAAGACCTCCAGACGACAAAAGACCATCGAAGTATCAAAGTAAGTAAGTAAGTATGGCCAAAAATGCAGGCGTTCACAAACCTTTGAACGTCACGCTTGAGATACTCTGAAAGCCTTCACGGCCTGGGAAGTATGTTGCTCCAATCCAAAAGCCTCCTTTAGTCATTTCTTAGGGCAACCACGGCAGAAATCGGCGGTGTTCTTGTAAGTTGCATAAAGTTTGTTTAGATCTCGAGGAGAAGGATCGAATGTTGCTAACATTTTCTTGAAGATCCTAAGCCTGAAGGAGTTATGAGCATGCGACAGTTTGCGACGGACTAATCCGTTGCAAACCGTTTTTTTTTGTCGAACGCGCGACGTGAGCTCCTTGTGTTGAGAAAGCTGTTAGGTGCCTTAGGGAAAATGCGCAAACCTCTATAAATAATAAGTACGAACCTTCTTTGTCCCAAGTCAAAACAATGCTTTTGGGTTCATTCCGACGCGCTCTGATGAAGAGAACTTTTTGTGTGAAGGTGAGCCACGCACATCTTCATTCCATTGTTTATTTAGGTGAAAGTGTAAATGATGTTTATCCGAAGCTGTGCAGTGAAGAATGGCGGTGGGTTTCTTCTTTAGCAATAGCTTCGACGCTTCCAGATTGGTATGCATATGAACAGCATTCAATCTGCTATTCTAATATGCAATGCGATGTATGCAATGGGACGAGCGCACGACGCATTCGTCCCATACGATGCACAAGCAAATTCTTCGCTTTTCATCACCTTAGATACGCATAGAATTTTGCTCAGGATGAAGTGAACTCTGTGCCTATTCAAGCGGCGTGCTACTTTCTCTTAAGCTGTCTCACTTACACTACAATCTTTCACATAACATAGATACTCTACGAAGTCAATTCTTTCAGTTCAATGAGTGGGCCTGCAGTATCCTGCGGTGCTGCTGGAGTTGTGTTGCTGCGGGGTACGGCTCTGCCGCCTGTGCGCTCCGAGGTGACAGTCCATTCCCGCTGCTGCTACCTCCGCTGTGTTTGGGGTTCTCCTATTCGAAGTTCGTTGTGTTGTGCGCATGCATCCGTTTCTCCCGCCCACTCATGCTCCCTACTTATCGCTTGGATCCCACTTTGGTGGTTCATGTAAGTGGCGCTTACACCATCGATCAAATAAAAGCTGCGGTGAACTTTTGGAGTACATGGCGCGATCTCATCTTTTATTGCGCTATATGCTTGGTTCTTAGCTGTGGGCTGCCTTCATTGAAAAGACGTTTTTTCCATTTTCATGTACAGTTAGACACTTTCAAATCAAACTTGAAACTCTTCTAAACTAGCCTACGACTTTGAAATCAATGCGATTGTTGAAATGACCTTCAGGCAGGTTTAACTAGAGACTCAATAAAATGGCTAACATAATATTTTGTTTAAGGAAAATCTGGTATATAACATTCTTTAGGGCTTCCTAGTTTACCTGCCCCAATAATTGTAATAATTCTATAAAACTTTTGTTTATAAATGAGAAAAAATAATAAGTTAAAATTTGCCTTAAACGACAGCTAAGAAGCAGGCGTATAGCACGTTGAAAGATTAGATCGCGCCATGCACTCTAAAAGTTCACCGCAACTTTTATTCAATTGATAGTGTAAATGGTACTTATACGAACCACTAAAGTGGGGATAGGTGCGTTTCTTACAGCTGTATTTGTTGTTTAACTTCTGCTAGTCGAATAACAACTCGACGTAAAAAGTTTTGTCGCAGCAAATGAATTCTCTCGTATATAATTCTTCCCGCACGCTCCCTCAAACTCAGTGGCCAATAGTGCGGGCGTATTTACTCGGATTACTGTGATTTTTCTACCTGTCCAGGTCCTCCAATTCTCAGCGGTGGGCCAGGATAGGGTAGCGAAGAAAGTCGCTGGGACCTGCGCTCAGCACAGCTACGTTTTTAATCCAAGTCTTGCCCCAGGGTTTACCGCGGCGCAGGAGGTGTGAATACTGTACATATGCGATATACGACATCTGTAGCCAGATTCATGAACGTTCCCGGGAACGTTCCCGGCTTCCCACGGGAAGCGACCGGGTAAGAGAGCGAGGCGGGAGAGAGAGGCGAGAGATGATATCGCATTTCTCCCGCTCCCGCCGCTTCATGAATCCGGCTACTGGAGTGCCGCGGGAGGTCGCAAGGGCAGCGAGCGGCCCGCCGCCGTGTCCGCACTCGGGCCGAAGCGCAGCTCCAATCCTGTTTCGGCGGCCGAAGAGGTGAAAATGGTTTTCAGTTTGAATACGGACATTATTACGTCTGTGGAAAGCTCGCAACGGGCTGAGAAATTTTGTCCAATTGATTTTTCGAATAAACTCATCCATAAAGAGACAAGAAAACAAAATTTTCTGTTATTTTCGTCAAACTTTGGCCGCATAGAAATCTACTTTGAACGGCCAAAATCGTTTCATTCTTCTTAGATTCGAATGTGCTTGTGGTCTACTGTAGACTACAAAAACACGGCTTTCGTACTTATCCTGTACAGGAGCAACCGAAGTTCAAAGATAGGAGAAATCCTAGGCCGCATATTGAGATTGGACCAATTCTTTGTTGGAAAAAAAAATCTAGTCAATTCTGTCTATTTCTCAAAGCTATTTTACACGTTTCATAAAGACCATCGTTCCCACAATAGAATAGTAGAACACTGTCTTCTGTAGCAGGCTACTACTCGGATAATTCTTAACTGAACCTTGGGTTTCCGCGCGTTCGCGCTTATCCGAAATCGGGTCTATGTTATTTAAACTTGGCACTACTTAGTACCACAATGACACTTGATGCGTAACAAATACAGATCTGCTGAAACCATAGAGAATTTCTGAGTTTCGATGAATTTCGTCAACGAAAAGCTTTAAGAACATGCCACTGGGGATCTCGGAGGAGTCGTAAATCAATTAGCGGAGCCGAGGAAGCAAAACCTTCATAACTAGGTCACTGTGCAATCATTTTTGATGATGTTTAGATCGCTGGATAAAAAATGAGATTGGACTTCTAATGGCGTTAATTAGATTTCAAACAAATAACTTGGTAAGAGTTGTGGCAATTCGACGCTTTGTGACGGATTAATCCGTACAACTTTTTTTGCAAAGAATTTGAGCGGTTTTGTAGTCGTGGAACAGTAACAGAACTAGGCAAGGGAAGGAACTCCGAGTTTCAGTTGATCTACCTACCCCTTTTTGATACCTTGTCGGTGCGCAGCGGGCACCAGCCCGCTCAGTACCTTAATTTCACTAAATGAAACGGGTGCTGAAAATTCGTGGTTTTTGTAACCGCTTTCTGCGACACAACACCATTGGTGAATGTGCGTAATTGTATTGTAGCAGCAAGACAATGCTTGAATTCTCGCTGACAAGAAACTCGGAGAGAACAAGTGATCGATGGTGTTGTTACTGAATGGCTGTTGAGTCTTACGATTGTTGCCCTTCAGTCGCCTTCCAGGTGTGAGTTGGTAGGAGATTGAATCCATTGGCTGGCATCCAAACGCCTCGCTTCCATCTCTGTTGTCCAGAAAACTTATGTGAATTAGAAACTTGTCGGCAATGCCTGCTCAATTAGCAAGGCAGAAGTATGCTAACGGAACGCCTCATGTAACTGTAATCTATACAAATGCTTAATTCTTCTGAGTTGTTGGAAATTGTTGCTTCGAGTCCGAATTCTGGAAAGCTAATAGAATCAAAACGGAATTGAAGTTCATTCAACTTTCCTCCTGGTCGTTTTCGTTGTTCCGAAAATTATTATGCACCTGGCGGAACCTCTTCTTGACAGACAATAGAGACAATAATAACATCTCCAAGGAATGGAAAATACAAGCATTAACCAGTGTCTTTTTTGTGGCACCACAGGTTCTATATGTACAGGAGATCATGCGATGACTCTCGTCCGGCAGCCAACAGGAAAATCAGTCTTCATCTTTCCAAAGAGTGCAGTTCCGGTTCCAACAATCCGCCTCCGGAAGCAATGAAGCACCGGTTATCCGGATCGGGACCTAAACTTTAACCTTTGCTTGCAGTGCAGGGGTCTTCATTCCTTCCCCCCTTCCTTTTCCGTGTTCCAAATTCCTGTTTCAGGCCATTTTGAGCTTTTCCGTTTCCTTCCGTGTTCGCCTCTTTCTAGTCCGAAAGGTGGAAACGTAAATGGACGCTCCTCGACAATAGTTTTCTGTTGAACACAATCAGCTCATCAATTAGAAAGAGTTTTCCTTCATATATTTCTGAGAGAAACACTGCTTGGCAACTCCAGGATTAATGCGGCCGATATTGGTTGGATTACCAGAAGAAAACTACTCAACGCTGACAACGGTTGCCAGCAAAGAATATGTGTGCATTGTGTGCTGTGTGCTAAAAAAACGCTCAGCACTTGAATGATCATAAAGTTCTTGTCCCACTAGTTACAGATAACTCCAAGACTTTGTAAGCTGATAGCGCAGCCCCATGAAGTAAAGTCTTCATGAAGGTTGTGTCATGCGCTCATCTCCTCCAAGGCTTCACCGGTGTTCCTGCGCGAAGGTGTAAATTTTCATGCACAAGGAGTTCTGCAATTGATTTTTTAATGAGGCATAACGAATATCTGCCTTGGGCTATTGTTTTACTTTTCTGTTAATTGACCAGTGCTACTTACTGAGCTTTGAAACAAAACGATTTCGAGAACTCTTCAAGAACTGTCAGGCTATGTCACCCTCATATCAAGTAACTTCTAGTCTGGCACAGACGGAATATTCTTGTGCAAATGTGGAACCACCGCGACTAGTCAGTCATACAACTATCATCATAGATCCAAGAGTGAAACCTGAGCAGTGGTTGATGTGAATGTAATGTAACTGCCAATGTTGAGTATGCAGATATCTGTGCAGTCACCACATCGACTATGATGCTACAGGTTTCTAAAATGTTGAGTCCATTCAAGACAAGAATCTCTTTTTTGGTCGGGGAATGATCTAGGTGGCTGATCCGGTTTTAGCCTGCACTCTAGTCGTCGGTAAATAGTAAATATGGCCTGCAAGTATTTCAAGTGGTTAAGCCTATTGTTCAAAAAATTGAAGAACAAAAAAGACAGCAGAAAACCAGTGGTCGGAACTAGATAAGGGAGAAGTGGAGAGACTGGATGCCAAAGTAGTGAGAAATAGTGAGAGTGAGACCCTAAGTTTGCACTCGTTTATTGCTCTGACGTAGATAGAAGGATTTGACAACGATATTATGAATTCATGCTTCGTTATACTATGTTATGATGGGGATGCGTGCATTAATCTGTTTACGATTCTGCTGCTCGGAAAGTTCTGAACAAGAAAAGTGCAGTAAAAACAGCTTCTGCCCCGTTTCAAATGCAGTTTTAAAGAAATGGCGATTATGCGTCATTTCCGCTTCCGTGATTGCCATTCCGGTTTCCTGCCATTTTGAGTTCTTCCGTTCAGTCTTCCGTATTCCGCTTTTTCCAAAAATTTCCGCACATTCCTGGTACAGTTTCCACAGGCGTGATATTAGGCATGTCTTCCAATTCGGGGTTTGGAATGAAATGTGTGAGATGTCTAGATCAGTGCTGTGTGCTATGTTTCTCATTGAAAAATGGAAAACGGACGCTCATACCAGACATCACCATAACAGTACAAGTGATTTGTTTTTGTTACTGTTTATTATAATTTGGATAACCTACATACGTATTCACAGAATTAGATTCACGATATAAATTACACTGCTCAAATTTTGCTTGGAATCAAACTGCATAGTGAACAGTTTATATATGCACATGTCATGTAGTGGCCTCGTAAGGGCGCCTACTCTTCGGTTATTAGTATTGTTCTTCTTGATGGTCGCCGCGGGCAGTACAGGGGTTAAATTCTCCTTTCTTCTAGGTGTATCATCGCAAACTAAGAGACTCATTTTCAGTCTCCCACAGATATTTTTCCCGCTAAAAGGTCTATCAGCTCGCAACAAACATCGTTGGAATATTATTTATGAGTATGACTCTCTGCAGTTACTTCGTTCCACCCGTTCTTCCTCAGAGGAATTCCGTCGGCAAGGGCGATCCGTCATTCGATGTCAGGCAGGCGTACCGTCGGTCGCCTTCCCGAAACAGCGGCGCTGCCGATAAATCACGAGGTCTCAACTGGCCATGATAGGCCACGTGTACTGCTTTCGAAGCATGCAACCTGTGCAGTGCCTGAGGCCTCCTCTCGAAGCCGGACTACCCAATATAGCGAGCAAGCGTGTCATTCATGAGCTGCTACCTCTCGAATTTGAGCCGTTTCTTCTCTTCTCTCGGAACTTCCTCGTGACCGCACATGTATGGTCTCAGCCTGCGATTAACACCGTACCACTCTATCGCCTCACTGCAGTCTCACATGAACGACGGTTTATTGGCTGTGTGTGGGATAGTTCTCTGCACTTGAAGGATGCACTCTCTGCAACCACTCTCTCGTATTCACCGATGCTCTGGTCGAAACCTAGTACGAATGATTGTAGTTGTTAGTCGCTGTATTAGATCAGCCACAAGCCTTTCGCACAAGTTGTCACAGGAGTATTCAGAAAGTGTTCGGTGGAGAAGGTCTTTGAACGGCTGAATGTCGAGTGGTGAGTATTGCTAAGTATTTGGTTGCAGCTGCTAATGGCAGTCGATCCCCAAGCCACATATGCCGCTAGTTAAAGGCTAAAGATATCGGCCACTAAACTGAACATTCTTCCCACAAAATCCACTTCTCATTTACGGGTTGCGAAGAACGTGTTTGCGTGTTATGCACAGGGTTGCATGACGCGGTGATCGTCAATCTGGTTCTCAATTCTCGATGCTCAAGATATATGATAGAACAAATGGTAAGGAATCTTCTTGAGAAAAAGTCGGTAGAAGTCCTCACAGAGCAGCCAGAAACCATACCATGAATTCATGAATGCTTCGAATTTCGCATGCATCTCTTTCCAACTTTCGCCTTTTCTGTGCTAGACCCTTTACAGCCAGCGTTCTCAGGCAGGCGCAAGCTTCACTGACAAGCGAGCTGTTAGTGGTGCCATTGAAACACGAACGCATGTGGAAGAGCTCCCTTTTTAATAACGGCCGTGGAAGGATTCCGCGTACCTGCACTGAACACCTATAAGCCTTAGTGTGTTCCACAGCAATATTCGTTTAATTGTTGATGAGATGAGGGAGGTTGAAATTAAATTTTAGGAGCGCTGGGAGGCAACATTATTTTTCGTGAACAGATGAAGGCATGACTTACACTTCTTGGAAAAGATCGCTGTAGGAACAACGACGTACAGCAAGATTATCCATAGAAAAACAACGGCCGGATGACGATTTATCAAAGTGTTCTATGTGTTTGGTCTCGTGCAGTATCGCATCAGGCACAACTTATGGTTTGCCCATCCATATTCACATACTTTCCTTCTTTTTGCATGACGGCCTTCCCTTCAGTCCTTGCTATACAACACTACTGAAGCCAGATGGGCCTTTCCTGTGACTCACCTTTCATTTCTGCACCCAAAACACCATTTTTTGTAAGACAGTACTGCATCAATAAATGCACGATTTCATAACAGAAGGATTGCTCCGCTCATGCTTCATTCCACTACACTTTGAGACAGTGAAATGGCCCTCTTCCTAACGGAAAATGCGCAAACGGCGGATGACACTTGCCACTAGAAATTGCTACTTTTCTGAGAACCACGAACTACAAAATTTCATTGGCACAGCTTTAAGATGTGTTCCAAATGCCCGGTTCAGCTGAACGATTCCTCTCTGTTCCCCCTTGCTCTGCAGCAATTTGATGTCGAGCGTTAACAAGCAGCAAGTTTCAAAATTTGCCAAAGTACATGACATGTATGGATTGATGGCAAGGTAACGTGTTGGGTGCACTGAGTGGGAAGAACTGACGACCGTCTGGTGAATGTCACGCCACTGCTCCTGCAGAGAACTTCCTGTCATATTGTAGTTCATTTTTTAATGTTAGTGGCCGTCTCCTCTTCGATAACATTTCCTCGTCGCATCAGAGAACTTCTTTAACGAGGTGATTAAAAATAAAAATGTCGGCTCTTGACTTTGATGGCAACTCTCAACAAACGGAATGGCCAACTCCGATTGACCATCTCGGGCTTGACCTTTTTTGTCCACTTGAACAAGTGCACAGAATGATGCCACATCATACAGCACTGAAAAGGTGAGGCCGACATAATCTCTTAAAGCGTGGAGTAGGTTCTTCTTTCCAATTTGCAAACTTCCGTAAGGGTTATTATACAGCTACCATGCCTTCGACTAATATCTGTGTGTGGTACTACCTGTTCCTCTTGCAGTTCTGAATCTGCTGTAATAGACTAATCGGTGCCAAAGAAATTTTCATTACCGGGGCTAACCAGTGGGAAAAGTTCAAACCTCAACGCGCAGAACGCAGAAAAATAGAAACTTTCCAATGTATTATTGGGAAGGAATACGATACCCACGCGCTTGAATTTAAAGCTTTTAACCTGAATGCATCTAAGCTAAAAGCCTATTATGATTTTACCGTGAACTTTTGTCGTTGCCTTTTGATTTTTGTGAAATCTAAAACTAAAAATCTGCGCTCTACAACCTGTTAAAGAATAAGTGCCTTCAAAAATTTGAGCTCCAACCGTGACTTTCACAACGTTGTTACTTTAAAGGCGAAAGAAGGTTTTAAGGCTTTTATGAAAGAATAAAAAATTAAAGTGCTGATATTTTCTATGCTCTCTCTTCGTAAATCCTTAGCTTAATGGAGATGTTTTTAATGCTTCTATACCGAACGGTGACGCAAAGTGGATCAGTTTTTATTCAGTGGCTTAATGCTTCGACCCGTTCGTTGTCTTGGAAGACCTAGAAGAGGCTCAGATATTGTTATTTACCCGACCAAGCGCCTTACCGACTCAAGCCTCTCGGATATCGCCCTGTGGCATAACAGAAAACCACTGTTCTTGAGCGAGAAACTCACCCGGTGATCCGCCGCTTGAGCGGAGCAACATCGCTGCCGCAGTTAGTCGACAGATGGTAACTGACAATCTCGGCTGTTCACTCGCGGACTTCGGGATGAAATCCGGAACGCCTCTAGCGCCTTCCTGGAGGACAAGTCAGTCTCGTAGGTCAAAATCGTGCGCTTCACAGCAAAGTTGTTCCCGTCGCGTACTTCCACTTTGTGTATGTCCAGAGGATTCGTAATAATATCCCCTTCCTTCTACAAGACAGAATTTCATTAACACGGATGGCAAGTGCCTTTCCGGTCTCCCAGTATACATCAGGTTGAATGTCCGGCATTCAAGCTCGTAAATTACTCCAAATTATGAGCAGTCTTCTGCTTTAACATAAGGGCAAACAGCGCGGTTTTCTGTCATCCACTATTTGGTCCAATAAATGTTAGTGGCTTTGCTACACAACAGAACACACCTTTTTAAAGTTTATTTCCATCTCACATTTCTAGGTTACGTGATATATCCGAAAGCGAATAGATAAAAGTATGTCGGTTTTCTTTCCCTTTAATTTATTCTTTTTATTTTATAATGAAATTAAATTTTTATTATTGTTACATTAGTTTCACTTCCATTACGTTTGAAGCCAGGAACGGCGTCCGGCTTCTGACTTACTATCTCGTCGTCGGTCGCCGGGGTCCGAAGGCGTCCATCTCGTCCTTCAAATCCACTGTAGTTTCTGTCCATAGAGCTGGATGAGACTGCTGCGACGTCGAAGCAACCGTGACGCGTCGGCTGCGTTTATCCGTCAGATCTAAGGACGCTATCCTCCGCCGCATCCCTCTTTATACTCTCTTTCTGAGAATCTCCGGCATTCCTCCTTGAATCATCGTGAACGTGAGTTCACGACAGGCACTTCCTATCATAAAGCTTTCCTTGAACCGCCTGGCGCTTGGTGTTGTCATCAGGAATGCTAAGCGACTAACACAACAACACTCTCCAAGTGAGCCAGCTTCGTTGTAGGGCGGAACTGACTCTATCGGAAACAAAGGGAACGCCCTGGGGAAGCGCCGTGTAGCCATCTTGCGTGGCCACTTTCGATGCAAATCGAAAGGACTCTCGTCGCTGTTCAGGACCAGTGCACAAATCATGCGCCGTTTTGAAAACGTTCCTTACGACTGCTCATTTAACATTTAACTGCTCTTTAATAAAATGCTGATGTTGCAGTGCTTCAAAAACTGTGCCTCGCACTGCTTCGAATTTTCGGATTGTGCACGTGATAGGTCCGTTAGAGCCTAACTCTGCAGTTTCGAGCACTCACTTGAAAAAGTACGCAAAATAGGAAAAGTAAAGCAGGTCTCCAGAAGGCTTTGTGGAGCAAGTAGCGTTTCCTCCAGGTGGATCCAGCGTTCTCTGCTATTTCGATAGGTTGGGAGTTGGTGGCTGGGAGATACTTCGGGAGAGGTGCACTATTCCTGACCAAACGTTTGTTTCTTGTCTTCAGAAAAGAAACGATATTATCAACAAACACACACAGGGTACTCAGCTAAGAAGTAACGGTAAGTGTAACGTTCGCTATCAAAAAATCGAAAGAAGAATTATTCTTTAATCTTTTCAACCTCCTTCACCATTGCGCTCGCAGGACGTGGGTGCTTCGAGATCCGGAAGTTGCTCTGCATTGAGGAGATAATTAAGGAGGTTTAACCTTTTCTACTTGACAGGGAACACATGGCGGTTTAAAGCTACCGCATTTATTTGAGACTTTCTCAACAACGAAAAAGCGTCTGGAATTTGCTATGTTGACGGGGTGGTAGTACAATCTTGGCATCCCATGACCTATATTTCTCTACTTTCTTCCGAGTCGTAATTCGCACCAGTTGCCTTGCCAGCGACAAAGTAGTTCTTAGATCAGTGCTTGCATCATACAAGGGAAGGGTCGGAAGCTTATGTCTGAATGGGGAGAGCGAGTCATATAGGAAGAATCCCACCCCTTAATTATTATAAAATGTGTTTCTTTTTTGCCAAGTCGTTAAACCCAAGGAGCGGGGGGGGGGTCCTTGAAGTCACAATGGAATCGGCGCCTCACGAGTTCGGGGTTTTGTACGCCTGCGATGCCTCAGCCGAAAAGCGGCTCGGAGCGTAGTGGATTGTGACGTTGCTTCATGCGAAGGAGGTTGGGGTTCGATTCTTCAGCGCTGCCTCGCTTTTGCATTTCAACAGATTGGTTGAGATTTGAGGGATTCTGACGTCTATACCATTTTCAGACGTTTTCTGCGCATTTTTTTTCAGCTGCATGCTGTGGTATTCAACATGGTGATGTATAAATGTTCAACACTAGTGATACACAGGTACAAAGCAATGAAGCAAGACTGGTATAAGCGTATAGAAGCTACAGGCCCCTCACAGTTTGTTTCCCTACATGGAGCAATGACCTCGAGAAATCGACCCTCCACGGATTTTCAAAAGAGACCCGGATGTGACGTCGGAGGTGGTGAAAATGAGAAACGACGTGTGTGGATCCAGCAAATTAATCTAAACGGCGTCGATACACTCCTTCCCTCATATTTGCCGATCACCTGGAAATCAGAGGTCTGCTGATGGTTTTCTAAAACTAACACCAATAATGTCGCTCGAGTGGTGATCCTTTAGACAAGGAGCCTTCGAAGAAAGAAATCAGGCCTGCCGAACGGATGGCCAGCACACTCAAGGACTTCGAAGCACGTCAACTTAAAAACGAACAGCTGAAAGTGGTGGAAGAACAAGAAGAAGATTAGGACCCGCAAGATGAACTGATAGACGTCTAAAGGCTAGCAAGCAGTGGACATATGATATCGTTTTCGGGTGGAACTCTTGCTTCGGAGGAGAGGGTACGTCTTCGGTTGGATTTCGTCTATGGAGCCGATGTCATTGGTACATGTATGAAGCAAACTGTGAGGAGCCTGTAGATTTTATATACGCTGCCCGCATTGTGGTCAGTGCTTTTGTTTCATGCGCCTTGTGCCTGTGTGTTACTGATGTTAAGTGTTTATACATCATAATGCTGAATAGCTTTCTCGTCGCTCTTTGGTTAGCAAACCGATCAGTAATAAAAAAGTCGCAAAAAATTGCTCTGCACGGTAGACAGCTGGAAAATGCGCAGAAAACGTCTGGAAATGGTATAGACGTCAGAATCCCTCAAATCTTAACCAATCAGTTGAAATGCAAAAACGCAGCAGCGCTAGAGAATCGAACTCCAACCTCCTTCACGTGAAGGAACGTCACAATCCACTACGCTTCGAGCCGCTTTTCAGCTGAGGCATCGCAGGCGTACAAACCCCCGACCTCGTGCGGCGCCGATTCCATTGTGATTTCAAGGACTCCCCACTCCTTGGGTTCAACGACTGGGCAAAAAATTAACACATTTTTATACTAATTGAGGGATGGGGTTCTTCCTATATGACTTGCTCTCCCCGTTCAGACATATGCTTCTGGCCCACCCCTTGTTAGACGACTATAGGGTAGCGACATAGTTTACGGTGGAATTGTGGCAAACATTATGCCCATCTACAGACAATCAGCAACGGAATCCTTAAAACCCCTTATTGTTTTCTCTTATGGTCACTCGTGCGGTACATAAACATTTCGCTCCGACTGACGAGATTTATGAAGTCTCCGAATTTTTGTGCGCTTTTGGGTTCAAAAGAAGTCTGATAGAGCAGCAAAACGGATTGTTCAGATCTCGGAAACCGCATAACGGGCAACAGATGACGGTTAATCTGTTAATTTCTGGTAAAGAAGTTGTCGAATTGCATTTGAACTGTAACGAACGCTTGCCTAATTCGAAATCAACCGAGTGCAAAATAAGAAAAGTTTTGATGAATCTTTTTGAAACCTCTCCCGGACAACCTATCAGAAGAATTTTGATATGTTTCCTTCCGCTTTCATGCACGTTCTTATTTTTCTGGCCTTCACTGGCAGCAATGCTTTGGCCTTTCAAGTTATGATTACATTGGTATAATAAGTGCCACAGAAATTCAGCTTTTAGTGCCCTTCCGAAGTCATGCAAAGTTTTACACAAACCTACTCCAATAAGTCCACACACTGCCACTGTTTTGCCCAGCGCACTCGTTTTTTGACTAAGTAGTGATTTTGGCAAAAACAGTCTTTTTTGCCCTTCATCTTAGCCTTCCCTAGGAAAAGCCACCAGTGTCACATGTGGCACGTTGTTCCGACCACCTTTGCCTCTCTATCTTATCAGACATGCATCGTGCGAAACGCGGTCTTCGTAGCGTCCCAATATTTCGCTCGAACAACTGATTACGATGCATGTACCACCTCGACTTCCATAATCCGACTCACCTTTCAGAACGGGCCTTGATCTCTGCATACCGCCTCCTTCCATATAAAAGGTCTGATGGGAGGTGAGGAGTGGCGAAGCGATTCGCATCTATTGCCAACTAGGAGTAGTCTGCTCGTAAACTTGGAGCGCCACGTGACCAACGCCGACGAAGAGTTCTGCGCTAGCGCATTCACCTGACATTTGCCGGAGAGGTTTTATGGGCTCGGTGTTGATGCTCTCATGTTTCTCATTTACATTTCAAACTGTCTCCAACCTGCTGATATTTCTTCAGGGAAACTCGCCGTGAAAAGGAGGATGTCAAAAGTGCAGAGCGGACAGTTAATGTGCTCGTGCAATCCACATTTTTGTCCGGGGATGTCCCGGATCCATAGTAGCCAAGAGTAACAACCGTTAAGCCTTAATTTAAATTGGTCTCCTTCCACGCCGCACCCACCTCCTGTGAACTTGCCTTGAGCTTCTTATCACGTGCCAGCTAGTGGAGCTGCAGGGGAGATTCGGGGTAAAGAATGCTTATGGAAAACGAGCCGTGCCTGTTTCGCACAAATTAGATCCAATCCCTCTTCTAGAAGCCGTTATAATAGTCAACGCAACAAGCATGACTGCGTTTAATTTAAAAGTCTTATTGTTAGTTGGAATTTAGGAAATTATGCGTGTTTGAATTTGGGCGACCTGCAGAAATCTCTCGACGGACGTAACAATAAATGAAAGCAGGCTTCTACGCCTTTTTCGGAACTTTGGATTGATCTCGGGTGTGGCATGCTTTATTTTCCATGCACGCGCATGTATCAAGACTTCGCACACTGCTGCAAAATCTCAACAATGAGTTGTTTCTACTGAAGGATAATAAGGCCGTGTGGTTCACTGTAATTCCTTGGAGCCTCTAAAAACCTCGGACTTCAAGTAATCAGAGGTGACAAGCTGTTTCCGAAATCTCTAAAGAACTTTAAAGTATTTTCTTCAGCAGATAATGTTACTTCCATAGTTCGCAACAGCAAGCTGAGAAGAAAGCTCCACTCTCTTCTTGTACTTGGTGGCGGTTAGTTGGACTGGATTTTACGGATGGGAGTCACGAGAAGCTCATAGCAATCTGTAATCCGAAAGTAAGGAAGCAGTCGACATGCAAAGAGCGGAAGCCGAATTGCCGCAGAGCACATGAGCAGTTGTACAATCTCAAGGTTTGCCTTGACGATACTTAGCACGGCCGGTGATCTCACCGGAGTTCTCCCACTCAACAGCGGAAACACTCATCGTCCACCTTCGGGATCGAGCCTAACCTAGTTCGTAATACATCTCATGACCACACTGCTGTTGCTTTTCTGATGCTCCTCTGGCTGATTACCCCTTGCATTAAAGGTGGCCACTGCAATATTCATCTCTCTGCTGCCCTCTTAATTTCAAGGTCTGCCTCCTCATTTTCCCTGCTAGTCTTCTAGACGGACACAGTCGGTAGGAACTTGAAAAGAAAGCGTGCACGTTGCACGTGAAATTCCCAGAAACAACAACAAATTTGTCATTTCTTGTTTTGTGCCGGATTGTTTCACACCTATGCGGTACATGCAGTTACACACTCTTTAGTTGCGTGCTGTCCCTTTCATCTGCTTTTCGAAATAAATACTTTTTGTAATATCTCTAGCAGCTACTGTTCGCTGCTTTTGTTTATTTGCTATCGAAGTTCATTCAACGAGAGACCTTCTGGCTAATTTTGCAGAGTTCTGATTCTCTCGCTTTGATTATCTCGCTAACGACGAGTGTAGGAGGAGAGTGTAGCTAATTCATCATATGTTTGTCCAAGGCCCAGCAGAAGAATACTATCTCTCTTCTTCCTTCCCTCCTTCTCCGTTATATAAAAATACATTTACCGCAGCATATTTTCAATCCTGCATAGTGTTCTGCTTCTGGACAGCATTCGTGATTGAAACGAAAGGGGTTAAAACGGTTTTAGTGGAGAACCTTTCATTGACACTCGATTTACCTTTTCGCTCACACTTTGTGATTAGAAGGGCGCCGCCAATGATTTGTCTCCACCAACACTGATCACGAGGTTGCTGAGTAACCTTGTGAGTAGCTCAGCAAAAAAAAAAAAAACGGGATACTCCACCACCACGCCGTAGTTAACCGAGTCGAACATGGCTAGTGATGATATTTTCATCAGTTTATTTTTTACTATAGCCACGCGGGGTTAGCTTTGGTCGTAATCAAGTCTAGGCGTAATCAGTTCTTCATGATAAAACGATAAACGATAAAAGGTGTTGACCAGTTCAGGTCTTGGATGCGCCAGGTATTCTACTTCTACGAATAAGGCGATTTCAATGCATATTTCGCCTGTAGACCTTGCAGTGACCAGGCGATGGACAAATCAGTGCTTTATCCTTATCTGTCAAATCTGGTGCCAATTAGACTACCTGAGGATTACAAGGGTGAGTTGCGAAAACGAAGGTGCACGCGACTGTCAGTGACTCTTTCGATAGCGCTTCTTCTCGGCACCTATGGTGATATATTGCGAAAGTAAGCATAAACGGTGACGGTGACGAAGTTCGACGTTGTTCAATCTGTGTGTTGGGAAGGACCACACAAGTAGAACAACTGCTATATAGAACTTACCTGCGTTGATACTTTGATGATCCATCAGCAAGTGTTGTCCCAGCGGGAACAACAATTCCTCCATTTCGATCGGTCTTGCATCCAGTGAGGCAAACCACGTTCCTTTAACGATCTCGAGAGTGAGTTTGTCCATTTTGTCAGCGGTCTTTTCCAGGGCTCTACTTTTTTTTTTGAAAGCCATTCTGAGACTCCACCTATCGTCTCGTAACTCGCATACTTCACCTATCGTCTTCTCATCGAAGTATGTTGTCCCTATCCAGCCCAGCGAGGTTTCGACTTCTTCTCTTTTAAATGTACTGCAGCGGCTCAACAAAAAAAACAGCAATCAAGCGCGACTTAGCCCTTAGGTTGAACTTTGTAACGGAAGCAGCCATTGTTGACGCAGGTTCACCTACAGAAGACATATTTCCAGTGCGAGATGAGTCGACTGCACCGAAGATGATACTGTCTTCTTGCCAGGCCAGGTTTCAGGTCGTTTATGATATGCAGCCTTTTCAGGTAGGCGCACATAGAGATCCAGTTGCTGTAGAACGGTTTCTAATAGGTACCTAGAACTACTAGACATAGCATTATTCTAAGGGAAATCGTGCAAGTTGCCAATTCACATACTCCGGTGGAATGAAAGACTTTATTGGCCTGGGCGCCAAACGAAGCCATGAAATGTCAGTGCAGGCAGGCGCGTAACTTCTACACATATGGCGTAAAACAAGGCTCCAAGTACCGGAATAAACCAAAAAGTGGATGACCCGTTTCTCAACGGTGACGCCCATAACGCAACCGATGCTGCATGATATGCTGCGACGTACTGAAAACTTAATGCAAACGTAGTGTTCAGATGGCCTTTTACTAATCGTTTCAAACGTTGTACCATTTCAGCAATCCACCGCGTCACAGTTAAGAAAGTCAAATTGAAGACCAGAGCATCCACAGCAGAACTTTGCCTCTAGAAAGTTTCAGTCATGATATTCATGAACAAAAGTTCTCAAAAAATCCGTCTATCAGGAAAAATTTGAGAAACTCTAAATAAGGTATGTTGATCATGCTTCTCGCTATTGCGTAAAATTTTGGGAAGCACACCTTACATATATTATCCATCTAAATCCTTACGCAAGGTGTAAAAAGTTCGCACTGGTTGAATAACCATTGCGTTCCTACCCAATTCGATGCTGCGAAAACCTGTATGTAGGTGTTCCAAAGTGGTAGAGAGTGAAAACGTTGCTGTGCATCAGATTTTGGGTCGCGTATCCGGAGTATCGCAGGGTTTTTTCGATTGGCTTGCTGTTTCCATAGAAGGGCAGCCGTTCTGCGCTTTTCATTACCGAGGCTTTGCTTTAGATCAGTTTTGACCATATAGCTGTAGGACTATCTAAGGGAGTTGGAATCTTGAACGCAGCATATAATTTTGTAACCACGCACTTTTCGGATCGAGGGCGGAGTTGTTTTGGCGGAAACACTCACCAAATAAAAGGGACCACAAAAGTTCATGCAAGCCGCTGAAATTTGTTGTTCATCGCTAAAGATACAAGCAATCACAGCTTCAATCCTATGGGAAGAGGTGATGGTAAAATTAGGTGGATTTCGGTGCTTGAAGGGGAGTATTCGAAAGAAGTTCCAATCGAGGGCACTCTTCTTCTCGAGTATCTTAGTTGCAGTACTGACAGACCGTTTGTTTGCTACCACAGTGCCGGTGGTGCGGCGCAACCACTCGGCCTGGATACAGAAGCAGAGGGTGAGGTTCGAGTCCCGTTCTACGCTAGAATTTTGGTCACCATCAAACAACAGTTCAACAGCTGGAAACCTCAGTAACGGTCTCCTGAGCATTATGTTATTGAATTGAAACAGCCACTCTTTACTCTCACAAAGGTTCCTGTGCCGACAAACAAAATCCCTTTTCCTCTCTTTTCCCCTTTGTTTTTCAGACAAGAAATCATGCACTCACGCAGTTTTCGTGCTCATATCAAAACAACAGCTCCGTTTTTCAATTTCATACATAAACGTCGGAAGATATTAACTTTTAATTTGAAAAAGGTTAGCTATGCAACCGTTTCTTTGTGGCCCAGTGTTGCAATTTAAATATAGCTTGGAAGCTTCTAATAATGGTTCAGTCACATATGTAGTTAACAAAAGAGCAATGCTGTACCGTCCCTTTCTGATCGTTTGACTCTTGAATATTCGCAGCAGTTGTGCACCTGTCTGTCTTCCGCATTCACTTTTATAGCAATATGTCATTCCCTTCCGTGACGCTGACTTCCGCAGTGTTCGTCGCATGTGCATTCCTGTGGTTATCGGTCTCACTGTTGTCTGTCAAAGACTGTTTCGAAGTATTCATAGAGTTGCCCCCCAGGTGCAAGTGGTAAACAACAAGCTCTATGCGACTATTCCTCCGCTTCAGCTCTGATCTTTCAATTTTATATCGACACAGGAACACCCCGTCATCCTTATTGTTCCTATTGAATTCTTCTTTATGCACTTGCTGGCTGCATCACGGAGCAGTTCAAGCGGAGCTCTTGAGCATAGCTGAGCCCACGTGGTAGATCCATGCGCTCTAGCACCGTGGCCTGACCACGGCTTTCGGTTTACTCATGTTCTGGCGCTCAAGAGGATAATACCCATCCGCGCAACAGCAGCGCTGTCATTTTCGCCTTTCCTCTCAAATTGTCGAAAGATTGTGCTACTTAGTTTGGGGCTGGGTTCGACGTTTCGCCCTCCTGCAGAAAATCACGGTATCTGTTCAAGCGCAGACATCATCGTTTCCAGATCAGATCACTCCAGTCGAAGGAATGGTCGCTGCGGACAGCGTCGACGAGCTCTCGTCGTACGAGCACAACACCCTCATTTTCTACGTGAACGGCCACCGAGTTGAGGAGAGCGAGGTGGACCCGAAGACGACCTTGGCCGTCTATCTTCGCGATCACTGTGCGTTTGCTCGCCATATACAGGAAATAATGTTCACTGCCGCACTTCTGGTCAATACGTGGTCGAGCTGAGTGGGTCGAGTTATGGATCTCATCTGTGCAGGTCAAAATTATGAAACAGTGGACACTTTGCTGTCATCAGACAGTTTGTTAGCCTCCTAGAACTATTTGATAAATGGCATATCGTGGCCAGTAACCACACAAGTTTTATGTCCTCTGTTCCTGGTAATGGTCGAATGGATGTCTAAAACCGCATTCCTAATTGATTAGGAGAGGGAGGTGAAAAAATACGACATAAAGAAACAAAACCGGGAACAAGTTTAAACAACTCTGGTTAACGCCACAGTCAAGCAGATGACAGTTGACAATCCTCTGGACAGGGGCGCTTTAGGAAATGGTTTGGAAAGAGTGGAGCGTGAGACGCGAAGTCATAAGAGCATTTACTGAAAAAAATTTAAATGGGAGTACAAGGTGGGCACCCTCACCCCCTTACTCAACTTGCACCAAAAAATGAAAACTGAATGAGCATGTAACAGATAATATACGAAATTATCAAATGTTTCGACAAAGGAAGGAAATTAGAGACGAGTTTTGCCGCAGAAGAGGGTAGGCGTGCGCAACATCGGCAACTATCGCCTGATTTGCCTGCTGTCCATAGTCTACAAGCTGTTCACTCGAGTCATCCTGAATAGGAACGCTAAACGAAGGGCAGCCATGCGAGCAACCAGGATTTCGAAGAGGATTCCACATACACACCGTTACGAAGCTCATCGAAGCGTCGCGAGAGTACAAGCTGCCGCTGCGCCATACGTTCATTGACCCCTAAGAAGGCATTCGACTCCATCGAAACTGAAGCGGTCATCGAAGCCCTGGTCACTCAGGGCGCTCCTTCTCACATGTTCCATGTAAAAGCGATACTGGGTAGAACTGAAGAAATCTGCCGTCGCCCAGGAGTTGAACGCTCGATGTCACGTTGGGGAAGCAGAATCTCTCCTACTGTATCACTCAAACTACGAAGCCAGGCCTGCTCGCCTGATGGTGAGCTCGCGCCTGCAGGTCGTTAACAGTCATTAGCCATAGGAGACTTTCAGTACCACTTATTAATTACCTCAAGGATTCGGCAAGACCAAATCTTGATTTGTTAATTACTTTTTGTAAGATGGGGGTTTTACCGTATTCGTTCTTGAAGTTCCAATATACCTTTGAGAGAGTTACCCTGTCAGTGCATTGAGTCCATGACAGCGCCCATTCATAGCTGTAAAGTGGATTCACGAGCAACGCCATTCTGCGAGGATTTCTTCGTCTACGTGAAGTGAAGGACGATGGACAGAAACTGCACTACCTTCGCTTCGCTGACGACATCGTGCTCATTACGCCGAGAATTGGCCATTCGGAGCGAATTCTGGCAGACTTCGATCGTGTATGTGGGAACGCTGGACTGCAGCTGAATTTTACGAGGACGTTGTTCATAAGGCAAGGACGAGGTGTTGATGCCCTATTCTCGCTCAACAGAACGAAAATCTCTGAGCGCTCAAGCTGCGTTTGGCTCCGTGCCCTCGTATTTGACTCCACTGTTCTTCCTGCGCTAAGATTAGGTTCAGAAACCTGGGCTGTACGAAACATGGATGAACTAGAGATCGGCGCCGAGCAGCAGGGAATCGAGAGGAGGAAGCTCGAAGTGACAGACTCACGCAAGTGAGGGAAGTCCTCCGAGTTCCAAGCTTCGTCGAAGTTCGAAGATTACATTCGCTGTCGCTTGGGCAATTTGTCGAAAATTAGGTGGGCCGGCCACGTAATGCATTTCGAAGAGATCCGTTGGAAGAGACCAGTGACTGATTCCGTGGGTTGTTGAGCGAATGAAAACGCGCAGGTCGTACTTCCTCATGAGAGCTCTGAATGGACGATATGCCGCTCTACGTGTCCGTCAAGCGAGGATAGCCCATTGGAGCACTCTGGTACGCGACAGGGACGATTGGAAATAACGTACGAAGTTGAAAAGCTCGATCGTCGAAAGATAGAGTAAGCTGATTGATCACCTGGATTTAAACTCAAGCGTATGAGTCCTCAGTCCACACAAGAAATGCAGGCGTCACTGTGGAAGCTTTCAGCAAGCGCATGCTGCTATTTTTGTCGGTATGGTTAGCCCACTGGCCCAGTCAACGCAGGAAACATCCATTCTGATCCTCGGCGGTCGTCGAAACTCGGGACTCCAAATGAGCTGTGCCCCAGATATTAGCAGGGACTCCACAATACTTACCGTATCAGGAATGGGAAATGTATCGCATCAGGAATAGTGGGCTATGTATCTTGTTAATGGGACCCACATGTTTGTGACAGAAGGTAGCACAGGGATCCACAGTTTACGAACTTCTGTCGTGCCGGCCGAGGTGCTCCTTGTTGTTATCAGAGCTATTCCAAGCAAGAAGTGTGGCGATCACAGAATAAGCGGGGATTAGAACGCGCCCGAAGATAACAGCTCAGTATCACGTTCGCCAGCCGTGCCAAAGAACATTTTGTGCCATCGAGTGCTGATGTGTTTCAGTGCATTTGACGGGCACCAAGATCGGCTGCAATGAGGGAGGATGTGGAGCCTGCACGGTGATGATCAGCGAAATCAGTCTCACAACGAATGAGATACGGTATGCCATTAACGGACGTAAGGACTGCAGTAGAAATTGAATTTCATTTAACTAATTAGATAGAAACGGTCGCACAATGAATTTCATAGACGGTGAGCGCAGATAAATTCTGCAGTTCAGTGGAGCCGAATATTGACGGTGGTGTTTCTCCAGATACGAAGAACTTCTATAATCCCCAGGAAGAAGTGCCGAAGAAATCATCTTAATGCTAAGGAATTCTTCTGCAAAAGAAACACGTTAAAGAGGCGCCCACATTGCGAAACCTTGACTTTTTCTGTGCAGGGAAAATAGGTACATATGTACCAAGAGAAGGAAAAGTACCTCAACAAATTTCTTGATGGTATTCCGCTGTAGTAAAATAGCGCTTATTTTGCATTCAGGGGTTCGTAAAAAATCGACCTGGATAGAGAATAAATCTGAAAGTTGAAGTTTCCCAAAAATTTCAGACACTACTCAGCCAACTCCTGCTTGATGCCGGTGTGTGCGGTCTTCGGCAAGGCCGTCACAACCGTAGAAGGGCTCGGCTCCGTGGTCAGCAAGAAGCTGCATCCTGTGCAGGAGCGACTGGCGATGTTGGGCTTTGTCATTGAAGCATTGAATCCTGATGGATTCTGGTATCAGAGTGTGAGCCTCTTCAAAAGATCCGATTCAGAACACACGGCTCTCAGTGCGGTTTCTGTACTCCTGGCTTCGTCATGGCCATGTATGCACTGCTGCGCAACAAACCTACTCCAACAGAAGCAGATATTGACGAGGCCCTTCAAGGTTTATTCAGTTCTATTGATATGTACCATTTGCGCGTGAAAACTCACCATTAACTAGACCGTGGCTCGGAACTTGCTTTTTATATAATTCACCTCCAGTATAAAAGAAACATGAACTACTTTGTAGAGCTGTATGTCCGTTTTGACAAATTTGTTGGTCTGACAGTAGTATTAGAAAAATAAATGATTCGCTTAAAAGCAGAACAAAATGAAGGTGTCCGGATAATTTAGGCTCTGTTAGAAAGGCCATAACGCTGCTGCCAGTAAAGCTGTGGGAGGATTTTAGGACTAAATGGAAACGCATAAATATGTTACTTTGACTGCAGCTGCATATTAAGAATGCGCCATACACTTGTTCAGAGTTTGATGCTTTTGAACTTAGACTCAACTGTTCGTGTTTGTACTAAGTATATTTTACGATTTTACGAGCAATGTCTACGTTCTGGGGTTGACTTAAAATCTACAAATGAAAAAACAGTTCACTGGGAAACGCGGCAGAGCAGATGTTTTTAAAATGCGGAATCTGTTGGAATGTCCATAAATTCGTTACTGACTGGTCTGTTAAATTTGTTACTATTGGTAAGACCTAGTACATCTAGAAGAGACACAAAATAAAAATGACTTGGTATCTGCAAAACAAGGACTGCGCCAAGCACACCTTCAAAATTTCAATATATAGACGCCATTGCTTAACGGCATAAGCCAGAATAGTGTTTCATTTTTGTAACATCAAGTCGTTCTCTTGCCCGTTAAACTCCTTCCAGAAAACAAAGGAGGTTGACTTCGTACATACTGAAGCAGGATTATATAAGCATGTCCCTAGGAACGTGGTTCTCCTTTTTTTTCACTTGCGTGAAAAAACTCGATGTGAAGCTCACTTAATTTTTCGCTAACCCTCTGGATATGTTAGGATCTACTTTGAGCATGAAGCACAAAACGAACTGGGCTGAGCAGCTTTTATTATTATAAAACTAGTGTGTCTATGTAGTTCCTGCACAATCAATCGCATGCAAAAAGCTTGAAATTTTAAGCGAGTGTGTAGTCGCTGTCCTGGCACTCAAAAACCTGCACCGGAGTTTCTCCCTTTGTTTTCCGTCCAGATAATTTTTCAACGATGTCACTCTGGTTTTATCAGTCCTCGCCTTTTTGTTGCGTCTGTTTACCAACCTCAAGGACAATTGACGTCCCTGTGGCGCTCATCTTTCCTGCAGACGTTATGGCTTCTAAAATTTCCAAAATTTGAAATGCATTGTTATCTAGCTTTTTGTTGTAGGAAAGCTAAAGGGTAGTATCACGAGCTAGAGGGTAGCGTTTTTGGAGAATTTGTGACGAGGCTTTAATCGCCACCAATAAATCAAGCACAGAATGTTAAGGCTGAACTAACGAATGGAGACACTAATCGCTCTCTTGCAATATATCCTTTCACCTTTGCGTTTGTGTAAGCCCAAACCGCGAAAAGGTTCACTGCAGCAGTGCCACAGCCTTTCAAAGTGCGCTTACATTTCCCCGCATGACGATATGTTCAGGGGAAAGTCCAGCTTTTATGATGTTGGTTCTCGATAAGCAAAATCAATTTCGCTTCTAACACCAAACAATCATATGTTTACATTTAACATTCGAGGAAGTTTTCTTCGTCAGGGAATCTGTGCCGTTGCACTGGTTACCGGCCAATTTTGGAGGCTTTCTACAGCTTCGCAGTAAAAGAAAACGGCGATGTCAAGGTGGGATTTGCTGTACGAAAAGTTCTACGCATTACAAACGGAGCTTTTTCAGGTAACAGAAAGTAACGGATGCGGCATGGGTGACAAGTGCTGCAAAGTAACAAAGGCAGGACTTTCAAGTGGTGAGGTTCGTTATGTTTGTTTCAATATTCAAGATTTGCCTTGTTTTTAAGCAAATAAAAATAAAGCCGAAATGAAAGCAGTCTTTTTGGGATTGATCAACCATTCAAATTGATTCGGTTGAGTCAAATAAATGTGAAGGCGAACTTATATCAAGCGGCGTGACACTTGATTAAGACATGACATTCCCATGACATTTCGCTGATCTAGGGAGGGGGCAATCGTAAAGTGCCAATAGCGCAGGTCATCGGATGCAGCACAACCATATCCACAAGATTCTCATCGTAAATTTAATTGTCATAATCTTCATCAAAGTCTTCGTGCCATGGAACAGGAGCTGAATCTCTTGTAGAAATTCTAGGGAAGAGAATGAAGATGCAAATCACTATATGCCCCGCCCTGACAAGGATAGATCTGAATTCTCATTAAAATCACATGAGTAGGCGAGTGAATATTTTTAGAAAACAACAGGCAGAACTGTTGTTGTGTCGTGTTTGTGGTGTCGAACCGATTAATAAATCATGTTGCTTCATTTTCTTTGTAGAATTGGAGGGGTGGTCCAGTTATCACTGCAGGGCGAGGGGGTCTCTGTAGTGTAGTTCACACCGCGAAGGGGATGGGTATTGTCGTGAATAGGATTTGTTACTTCTCTTTCCTCCACAAAGAGCGAAGTGGAGGCAGCTGTTGATAGAGAGTGAACTCTACTTCATGAGGCACTTCCAGTCTGACCTGCAGCACATAAGCGACATCGCACTCCACAGTTTTCTTCTCTGTCATACAGAGATTGCAAGGAAAAAGCGTTGCCTTTCCTTCTTTATGGTGACTTACTTTTGTCGAGCACGAATATTTGACAGGATTTTCAGCCCTTCATTGTCAGTTCAAGTAGCGAGCCTAAACCAGCAAGATGTTAGTTTGCGAACTTCTTTAATGTTTACTCTCGAACCCAGAAAGTTAACGGCGCTATGTACAGTGAGCCGCTGAGACCGTGTACAGAGAGCTTCTGTGTAGTTGAGCTGAACGATTTTCTTCTTGGGCGTAATGTGGTTACATTTATTTTATCATGATTGCTGTTGGTGTAGCTGGTCATTGTCTGCCACCGCTAGGCAGTTTGCTTAACCTGAATAAAATAAAAACGAAGACCGATATACGTGTCTTTGTATTTTCATACGTCCGCATGCATGCGTGAGGTCGACAATCTAGACGACTGCATCGGCGCTAGTTAGCAGATTTTCAAACACACTAGGATCAGAAGGATCCATTTAGGCAGAAGGAGCAAGGAAAAGGAAAATAAAAAGCAACGGAAATGGAATGGTACAGGGACAGACTAAAGGGCTCCGTCCACTCAGCGCTTGCTGACAACCCTTGTGAGGGTAGGTGAGCTCGAGCTGTGAAGGAATTCGCCACAAGTGAGCTCGCATGACTTCTTAAGATGACTGGCGCATTGTAGACCAGCACTAGCAATAAGTACCATCAGGGCCCCCGTGGCTCGGGACCGATGCAACCCCCAAGCATTCCCTCCTCTCCATTGTTTCGAAAATAATTAGTTCTTGCCAGATTATTCCACGATTTCAAGCGCTGATATGAAACCATTCACCTGGTTCTGTTGCAATGCACCTATCAATAATGCAAATCGGTGGTTAAGCATATCTTATACGCAGGGCTCGCCCATCTGAGAGGCCATTCTGTAGGGCTTGACCTTCTGGTTTGCCTGGTGTCTTTACCACACCTGTCGCTGCAGGTGGTCTATTTGTGAATCAGGCAAAAGTAAGATCTCAGTGCTCTCATGTGAGATTTTGGAAGTAAAACAGCAGGGCGTTCCGGTACTGACGTCATGTTTAGAGCACGATATATACTTCTTCAAACAAAGTTTCAGGCTAACACAAACGGTGCCCATACGAATGGCAAGACCAATGGTTGCAACGGCCGCTCGGAGTACCGACAACAGGCTGGTGTTTTGAGTTTTGAGGTTTCCACATTAAAAGAAACTGGAAGCTAGGGCACATCACCGTTCCTTAATGCATTGCGATTGCGCATCTCTTCGTTTTTTCCACTCGCTAGAAATTTGCGTTTCTTGGTCTTATTTTTTGCTTTGCTTGGCGAATGTTTAATATTTTCTTCCTTATTTAGTCTTATGCTCGTTTATTTGAGAACCACTCTCTTTGAGCCGCTCTTGTTAGCTGTTTATTTTCCTGGGATAGTTGCTGGACGACGTTATGAAATGCGAAACTGAGCTGAAACTGAAACTAATGCACTATCTGGACTCCGTTCTGGTGCAGATAATTGTTCTTTGGCATCGTACACCGATAAAGAAAGGTTTTTGAATTCTGTACATATTGTCGCGCGATAGCCGAACCCACGACTTCGCAGCACTTTTTGCAAAATTAGATAGGTGGTGGTGTGCTCTGTGACACGTAACGCAGTCAAAACCCTAAAAGGGACACTCGAAGGCAAGAATACAAATAGATTCATCGCAAACTGAAGGACGACTTCAGTCTTCGGAAGTATTTACATATTGCTGTCCACATGCAGCAAGGCACACATTGTTTTGCATCGGAAAGTGATCGGTTTGCACATAATTAGTTTCTGCATACATGCACACCATGTCAGTAATCACGAAATGAAATACGAGCCACAAATGTGCTCTGTCTGAGTTGGTATAGATCCAGTTTGCACTGCCGATATTTTCTACTTAACAGGTCCAACTCTGTAGAGTAGGCATTAGTTATGTGAAATTCTTGAAAAGAATAGAGACGCAAATAAGATGTCATTGCTAGCCTCGGAAGTAATTTCAAAGAACAACAAAGGTAATGCGAAAATTGTATAGTGGGAGGGTTAGTTGAGTGTATGTGCGTCGTTCACACCTTCAAAGCTCTTCGCATGAGATTGTAGTTCAACTCCATTTTGCAGAAGCTCAAACTGACGGATCTGTCCCGAATGGCTGCATATGATCCTTCCCAGGAGCTCATATTTCCACCTGAACTCAGAGTAAGTCGACACCACCTACTCCTCTATTAGTTGCGCAGGTTAACTGTTTCAAAAGCACTAGATTCGATTAAACTCCGTGACCTCATTGTAATGGGATGGACCGCAAAGTTTCTGCCGTTTCCCATTTCTGAACTCCAGTGATAAAACTTTGTTCACGATCAACCATTTTGATAGGCGTAAGGAAAGCTAAACTCGGCATGCGTGTGCATGAAACGAGGTGTGGATATGAAGTCCATCAATCAGCGCCGGTGGTGTAATGGCGCAGAGCGCCCCGGTTAGCACGAGGTGCGCGGTCAAGCCCGCCTGGCGCTAGTGTTTTGATCGCAGCGAAACATCGTTATGAGAGCTGGTCGAAGAACATTTTTGACATTTTTCTGTGTACCTCTTTCTGAAGCCATGATGCGATTTCTCCATCGGCAGCTTTCTTAGAAATCCGGAGGAATAACGCTGGGTAATAAAATTTTGTGAAGATCGCATAGTATCAAAAAACACAATTCCACACTATACGGATCTTGTGAGGATGAATTTAACAGCGTCTTATTTGGCGTTGTCGCTTGGTTTGGTTGGAACCCTTTGTTTGCCAGAGCAGAACAAATTTGTAGCAGATTTTCAAACTTTGTCTTCAGATTCTCATCGGCATGCTCTTTTCTATACATCCAGCTTGCGTTGGCCTGGTTCTTCTAACGAACTATGTCGGCAAAGAACATCAAATACCAAAAATGATTCTTTGAGAGTGAACTAAATGCATCACAATGGCTCCCGAAAAAACACCCCAAAATCCCTAAATCTCCCTAAAAATGTTTGTCAATGCTGATGATAATCCTGTTTCATGATGTATGACTGCGATTTTGAAATATTGCTTGTTTTCTTTCCACAATGTAGGAAGCCAGCGACCACTATAGCCTACCGTATCTGTGGATGCGCTAGATCGTAGAATACATAAGTGAATTTCTTTCTTATGGTTATGCAAGGAAGTGGCTGAGAAGAGATGCTAAATATGTGATAGTGTGGGTTAAATTGGAGGGAAATCGTTTAGGTTTCTCTTCTATCTATTCCTCTGGACGGTCTATTCTGATCAAGTCCTCCTACCTTTTTAATGTTCTCCATTTATAGTTAAAGTATCCTATGCCAGTACTACGTGCGCTAAGATTTTAGGCTATTCCTTTCTAGTCTAGCACTCAAAAGTGATTCAATTCTGTCTCAGCGGCTCCAAGAATCAAGGTGCATATAACGCTCTACAATAATACACATTAGCGGTTTTAGTTTGTCGCAGAATGCTTGTCAAAGTGTCTAGTCTTGACAGGAAAATTTCGGTCAGACCTAAAAGTAGTTTCTGTTTTAGATGAAATCGCTGCATGTATCGTCGTTCGCGTATCACCATAATGAAACGATCTGGTACCAGCCGACAACCTACAGGTGAGAAATATAGGCCTTTAAAGAAAAAGCCACTACCAACTTCTGGTTATACACAATAAGAAAGCATCAAACAGCGGGACTAGTTTTAGTGTTGTAACAATATCTTTTTTCAACCTATCCTATGCATAGTCGAAGTTGAATGGTAAAAATAGCAAGAGTTTATATACAACTAAAATCTGTTTTGTTTAAGCACTCTTCTCGAGCTGAAAAGACTTCATCCACACGCACGATTTATATCAGGAAATTCGGAGTTAGCAATCGAACTGAAGTTTCGATTCATAGACCTGAAGATTGTCATCAATCCACGTCAGGTATAAGCTCTCATTTGCGGCACCTTTTAACGACTTCATATAGGAGCGAGTTTTAAATCTCTGGAGTACACGCACAAGTAAAATCCTCTGCGGTAGGTCAACAGTCAGCTATTTGCCATTTATTTCTGTACGCTGCTTGATCGGGGAAGAAACCGACTGCCTTCAGATAGTTGTGTCGTGACCACCCTGCATGGCCTAGTTCTTCCACCACCTCCCCTACCTTAAACTTCTAGCTGTAGTGCTCTCTTCACAAGGGACTCTTCGCTAGCGCGCAGAACGCGGCCGAGCCATCTCAGACGGTTCCCGCGAGTTGAATGAGAGCGATGTCAAAACGTTGCCGTACGTCATCGTTAGGCCTCTGTTATAGTTCGGCGATGCGTCGCCGCGCCGACGTGGCCGAGAGCTCCGCAGGGGGTGTTATACTTCCGTCGCCGACGTCATCCAAGGGTGGCAGAAAATGCGCTCCGATGGAGTAATTTGATTGTGGGTTGGTTCTTCGTTCCCGACACTGTCATCATCCCCACCGGACCTTGAATTACGAAATCGAGAGGTGCAAAAACGCCCGTCTTACGGACACCAATAGTGCCATTTGTACTCTCAACGTTCTTTTATGATTAGTCTCACAACCATTGCCTAATGCTGTGCGAAAATCCGTTCAGCTTACTGGAACACTGAGTGTTTGGGGAGGGAGTAGGAGCCTAATCCTTACGTTCCCCTCGCTTTGTCACCCTTTCTTCGCCTTTCTGTCGTTCTCACCCGTTTTATTCGCGTTTTCTAGTTCATTCGCTTTCCTTAAGAGCAAGTAACACAAAATAAAACTGAAAAAAAACAGAAAACTGGAAACGTGAAGAGAACGGTGATAAATTGCGAGAAACTGAAACGGAGCAGCCAAAATATGAAAGGCGGCCTTGAAAGAGAAAAATACGAAACGAAGAAAAAAAAGGAAACATTCAAATAAGTGGTGTTTCCTCGCTTTCTGAAATGATCCTGCAAACCTCTACGAAGAGCTTTTTCGAACCACAATTTACATTAATTAAGAGTTACATTTTCGTGATTTTCGAAAATTAAATTTAATTCCAATGCGATTTAAAGAAAAAGGCCTTTGCTAAACTCTAATAAAGAAATTTAACGAAAATGCTGGTAAATTCGTTAAATCGGTAAATCAATAGTCGTTAAATGCTTAACACTGCCCCGTACTTCTATTAGTACATTGCGCTCCGATGCTCTCCTGTCCACAACGTCTATGGCGACGTCAACGTCGGCGACGCGTCGCCGAAGTATAACGTAGGCCTTGCGGGTGCAATTCACTCGCCTGATGCCAACACTCCAACGCCGCATCCTCTCCATATCCCATAGTCGACGCTCCACTTCCTTCGATGTATTTCTGCATTCTGATCTACACAGTGCCACCGTCCACGCTACTACGCGCTACATCTTCGACCTCAACTTACGGCTAACTTTCAAGCATGGACTAACTCGGTGGAGCTTCTCCATTTGAGCCTTGCGGAGTTCTTGCGACATTTGATTTCGAGAAGCAATCCTCCTTCGCTGGTAATAGTTGAGCGCAGGCATTTGAAAGCAGCAGTTTGCGGCTGTATAACGACGTCCAACGGCCGTATGATTAAATCCATGTCGTTCTCATCGTTCATGGGGTAGTCCGTCTTGTTGCGTCGTGTCGCGAGTCGGTCATTCCAAGGAAGCGCATGATTCTGTAAATCACTTCGGCTCCCCGGGGCAATCATCGAGAGCAATAGGCCGTCGGTTGTTGAAGATCTCTCGTGACGAGGCCATTACGAGGATAGATGGCAGCGGCGACAGTGTGGAGTTGTAGAGAACACCAACAGATCGAAAACAGCCGCGATCGAACCACTCGTTGGTGTGGGACAAGGCCAAACGCTTTCTTCAAATCTAGGACAGGAATTTGCATTGCCCTTCTCTTGTTTTTTCATTAACAGTCTGATAGCGCTAGACATACCAACACCAAAGAAAAAAGAAAAATTCACATCCAACATTACCAGCTTTCAAAAAAAATTATGGAGGCCTTCTTTCTTCTCTGCGTCGACTTCCTTGAATTAAATACATTTTAATAATTTGAAGAACCAAGGTAATAACTTTTATGGTTTGTTTCGCCACCTTCCTTCAGACGAACCTTGTAAATTATAACACCTCCACGGTGGCTCATCAGTGAAGAAAGGTGTTATAATTTATTTTAATATTTATTTATTCATTGTTAATATAATCATATTGTATTTTAATTTTTTATATTTTTACAATATATTTATTTATTCTAATTTTTGACAGCATTATTTTTTATTTTTTTTTCTAAATAAAATGATAAAACGAAGATATTTATTGAATTGGACATTTATTTAATTTTAGAAAAGATTTTATTACAATTCGTTTAAATTTGAAACAATTTTAAAACATTTTTTTATTAACGATTGTTAGTGAAAAATAACAAACTTTCAAAATTCTGTTGCTACGGCCACACTCCTTCTTCTTTCTATATAAAGTAATTCATACTGTGCTCTATTGTACGGTATCAGGATAGATATTGTGATATATGTTATCATTACGGTATTCATTTCATTCTTCACACGCTGGGAATGGAGGTGCTACTTCCAAGTCATTCTATTAGAACATCACTACTTTTTTCAACGCAATTACGATATTTATTTATTTATTTATTTGTTTATTCAGAATAAATTTATAAGTTCATGGAAGGAGATGGAAAACGACTTCGAACTATTTGAGCGTTTTTATAAAGTTTATTGCTTTATTATAGTTGTATAACATGCTGTACTTATACAGTATTTGCCTGTTTTTATTTTCTTATATTTTCGGCAATAAATTCTGTGCTATATCCATTATGTGTAAGTATTCTGTGAAGTTCTCTTATCTTAGTGCAAAAATATTGAGATGTTGAACAGACAGTAGCTATTCTAAGCGTTTCTGTGTAAATGACATTATGTTTAATTCTGATTGAAATCTGTGAGTCTACGTGTGGAAACCTATTTACTTTAAAATTGAAAGAATCTGTTTTGTTGTATAGGTTGTTTTCAATTTTATTATTTACGACTTCAATACTTTTGTCGAGATAGTTACATTTGTATTTACTTTCGTGTGTTTTTTAAATTCCAATGTGTTTTTATAAACTAAACTAAGTATGTAATCAATGTGGCTTTCTTTGTAATTATGAACTATAAGTATGTCGTCCGTATATCTAAATGGCTTAAACAATTGGTTTCTATTTAAAATTGTATTCTTAGAGTATTCAAATTCAAACATAGACATGGTTAAGTCAGCGAGTAAAGGGCTGAAGTTAAAGTCAAAATGGCGCGTGTAGTGCAGTCGGAGGAGGCGCTAGCTGTCTCGCGCATCCGATACCAGGTTCTTACGATTAGTTCAGATTTTCCGCCTGGCCAACCAAGCCCTCCATCTCTCTGGGATCTGTGATTTGGTCAGAGCAGACTACCAGACTTGTCAAGGAGAGATAAAGGGCTGGCTTGTTTATCAGTTGGCAACTGCAAGTCATAGGCCAAATACGCAATCCAATCGCCTCCACAAGATCCCGTAGAAGTAGAATGTGCGGCGTATCTCAAAACGAATTGAGTAATACCACCTTCTATACTTTGTTCTTAAAGTTGGATCAGTTAGTAAGGACGGTCTACTTTGTGGAGTTATTAGTTAAGGCTTCTTATCTATTAGGTTGTTGCATATGAAATGTGCGATTTTGCTACCTCAATTTCTAGCCGATCTTTCGTGGCTTCGAATGTTCCCGTTTTAGGCATTATTAACAAATGAAGGCGCAGAATCTCCGCTTTCTTACTATTTATAGGTTTCGTGACACAATTGATTCTTGCCGAGTTTTTGACGTCGAAGCGGATCCGGGTCAAACTGTGAGAGAGCTGGCACAGCATTTCGGCGTTGACGGCAGCACTATCAGTCGCCACTTGAATGCGATCGGAAAAGTAAAGAAATTGGAGAAATCTGTCCCGCACAAACTGATCGCCGGGCGGGTGCAGAAGCGCCACGACACATGTGTTTCGTTAGAGCTGCGCACTCTAAGGGAGCCTTTTCGGGCAGGATCGTGACACGGGAGAAAAGCGGATCCTTCATGACAACGTCGCTCTGCACGATGGCTGGACAAGAATGAAAGTCCGAAGGAGGTGCCGAAGCCAAGCCTCCATCCAAAAAAAGACAATGGTGACCGTATGGTGGACAATGGTCGGTATAGTCCATTACAAGTTCTTGAGAACTAGACAGACTATCACAGCGGAGAAGTACTGTGCCGAAACTGAACTGAAGCACCAGAAGTTGACTGAAAAACAGCCGGCTTTGTTCTGTCGAAGAGGCCCAATCCTACTGCATGACAACGCGCGTCCGCACATTTCAGAAGTTGTTGTCCTGAAGGTGAATGAATCGGGGCACTAAACTCTGCCACATCCAGCATGTTCACCAGATCTGTCCCCAACCGATTATCACTTTTCCAAGTATTTCACGTGGAGGATAAAAAATTCGGCGACCAAGATGATGTCGAAAATACTTCTTGTGTTTTATTAATTCTCGTAGTTCTGATTTCTATAGAGATGGAATGTCTAAGCTACTATCGCGCTGAAAAAGGTGTGCTAGATCTAACTGTACTTATTTCGATTAATAGAATTGCTTCCAAGCAATGTTATCTGTCCACTTTTTCCGTCAAATGTCCGTCAAATGCCATTTCTTATGCAACGACCTAATATCATTTTATTATCCTGTTTTACCTGCCATCGTCTAGAGGCAGGAAAGAAATGGTTGCAAGCGCTTCCTTGTTTCGTTCCTTCTTATTAATCCTTCCTGTTGCCTACCCTCTTATAATTTATCCTGTTTTGTTATCAATAAGGTGTAACTTTCAAGGTGCTTGAGCTACATGCTGTCAGACTGGATAAAGATGGTGCATATCTGGGAACTGGTCTCAGTCTCACCGAAGTCGACCATAATCTGAAGAAATACATGAAGCGTCTTCCTGGTGAGTTTTGTGTACCTTCTGGTTGCTTTCGTAAAGCGCTTTTGAAGACGTTTTATAGAAAGAACGGCAATGAACCATCAATAACCCTGGCCAACGCTTTGTTTCACTACCGCCTACTTAAAAACACTTAACATAATGAATTTCGTCAAGTTTAGGCCCTCTCGCGGTGGAACTTACAGTGAGAGGTTGCCTATATGGAGATTCATGCGTTCGTCAGAAAAACCACTCCTTCAATCTTCCTCCTGTTGAACGAGTAAAACACAATGCGGCCCACATGACGGACTCCTCACGTTTGTTATGGAGCGAAGAAGATCCAGAGGACGAATTTATCAACGACTAATCCCGAATGTCGTCGGGAAAGAAGAGAGAAACATCCCAGAATGTGGCGGCATTCAGTACATAGCTTCTCCACCCATTCGCGGGAATACTGCCAGCCGTAGAAGCCTCAGCATCTACATATAGGATTTCTCTACCTTTACTCAAAGATTGATGAACCCGGCCTCAGATCCACATCCAAACCGTGGCTTCGCGTAGAATATGTAGGGGCGCTTCCAGAGCCTGTGAAAGCTTTTCTCCTATGCATCTCTAAGGTGGAGTCCCAAATGGTGGCGTTCTTCTAATAAATGCTGGAGACTAGAAGGACACAAGGAAGAGGAACAGGCGGAGACAAAGACGCAACGCTTTGCGAGCAGTCTCCTCGACAGCTTCACCAATACGTGCTGCCGTCCCTAGCTGTACTACTCGTCATCGATTGCACCAATTTTATGTGAGCGGAACTGGTTGACAGAATTAGTAAGGCAAGCAGAAAGTGAAACCACATAATTAGGCCATCGCTACCCACTTAATAACAAATACTTCTTGATTCCATATTCGTAGTGAGCAAATTGCCCATTTCTTATTTTCTATTGCTTATTTCTCTTTTATTATTCCTGAATTTTTTACCAAATTTTCGCAGCACAGCAATAATGCTTGAAGGTTGGGTTCTTGAGGAAGACGAGCGCTTTCTTACAGAGGAGCAGTGCGGAGTGTTCCGAGCTGTACATGACGTCATGCATTGGTTTGCGGGCAAACACGTGAGGAATGTGGCGGTTGGTGGTCTGGAGGATTTAATTGTGGACACCCTTTTGAGCGGACGCTTATTTTTCGAGATTTCAGTCGATTGCCGGAAATCTGGTTACAGCATCACCGATCTCTGATCTGAACCCTATTTGGATGGCGTCTGGAGCAAAGGCACCCTTCTGCTTTTCTCTTCCACTTCAAATTTCTCTTTTTTTTTGTTTAATCAAGGGCTTTTGGACCTTTACTGAACGCTAATTTTTTCGAAACCGCGGAAGTCCATTATCCTCTTCAGGTTGTCCTTGAATCCGATGAACGAGGTGTGCGATGTCCTGCTATTGATGAAAAGTTCTTCATCGCTTATCGAAGAGCTGCGATAGAAGCAGACGAAGTTGTGAAAGCCATCATCGTTCCGCTCACTAAAAAGGTTAGTTTCAGAGGAAAACATAAGAAGAAAAAGGAAGGGAGCAAAAACCTGGGTGCACATACATCGTCTTGACACGGTTAAGGTTACTACAGAAAAACCACTCACCAGATTGGACAGAAGCGACTCCTGTGGTACCTACTGAAAATTCTGTAAAAATCTTGAAGTAATTTCCCATCTAAGCTACTTTATAGCTACAGCTAGCCACCGTATACCGCCACCAACAGCCAGACGGAATAGCGGGCGGTCGAAGTATAGATGGTGACTTCGTCACACAACGCAGGAATATGGAATGGTCGATAGCTCAGTGGCCTCAGTGAAGCTCGTCTATCGGCCATAATATTCATGGGAACATACCCTCGTGCTTTGGGATTAGAGGACATGAGAACACACGGACGGACCAGCATTCCTATTTATCACAGATAAGGACTGCTCCGACCAAAAATGCCTGGTGTTTTGTCTCCAGAGTTTCGGACTTTCAGAAAAGACTTCTTTGAGCGTGAGGACGAAGGGCAAAGAAGAGAACAGAGGTGATGCTGGACTAGTACATGTTTTGTATTTCAGAACCAATTCTTCCGAGTTTACAAACAAGCTCAGCGTCGCGAAGATGACATCGCCATTGTAACGGGCGCATTTAACGTCTCAATCGATCCTTCCACGCTCACTGTGGAGGATATCCGGATTGCTTTCGGAGGAATGGCACCCACGACGAAGCTCGCCCTCAACACTATGGAGCAACTCAAGGGAAAGTAGGCATTTCAATAGTGTATTCGTCTAAAGATCGTTAGAGGGGTATGAGGACAATACACCTCTCGGATGGACCGCTCTTTCATGGGGAGTGCACGTTTTCACGTTGTGCTTCTTTCGACGAACCCACCCGGACTCAGCAGCGTAGTAGTCCTCGAGAGCCGCATATGCGATGTAAAACTGTCAAGATTTTCCTTCACTTCACTAGTGAATAACACGCAAGAGGAAATCCTAAGGTGAGACGGCGACAAGTTCCGGCTATTCGTCTGCAATAACCTCTAGCGATTTTTTAAAATTATTTATAAGTCTCACTGAAGGGAGGAGTTCTGTTGAATTTCTGTAGAAAAACGAAATGAGCACCTTGCGCCTCTGCAGTCAAAACCACAATATCAAAAGTTTCTTGCTCATAGAGGCTTGATACCTCGCCAATTAGCCTCCGTCTTTGCATCTTCGAGCACTCTGCGTTTTGTTGTTGTGTACATATGTGTGCATGTATGTCTATGTATATGTCTCTTACGCGCAAGAACCTCAAACAGCAGGAAGATAGGAGGAGATGTAGGTCTCGAGATGTTGTGCTTAGCACTCTAAAGCGGACGTTTGCTTCAGGAAGTGGAATCAAGCTTTGCTAGATGAAGGTCTGGAGCTGATCTCGAAAGAGTTCGCACTTCCACCTGGGGTTCCCGGAGGAATGGCTCGATACAGACAAGCGTTGACGCTAAGCTTCTTCTTCAAGTTCTTCCTTGAGATCGCTGAAAAACTAAACGTATGCTCTTGTAGGCTGCTCTTCTACATGCTTCGTTCACTGACGTGAGACTGTTTCAGATCGAGGAAATTGTAGACCGTCACGAGGTAACAAGCATCGGTCAAGACATACCTGAACACTTAATTTCAACGCAAGTATACCAGGTGACGGAAATGTAGGACTGAGGAGAGATAGGCGAATAAACATCGTGTTCAGCAAGTCCCTTTCGATCAGCCACTTGATGATCCCGTAGGACGAGCAATTCCGCACGCGTCAGGGCTGAAGCATGTCACTGGCGAGGCGATCTACTGCGACGACATTCGAGTAGCCAGTGGGTTTTGCCTGATGAAGCCAACAGTGGGCTGCTGAGAACGCAAAAACCCATACCCTTGAAAGCGCTTTCGGCACCGTTTGAGGGGGCTTTTGATGAGCGCATGATGTGAAGAGCAACGCACAAACCGAGAATTTTTTGAGAGTGTGAATAACTTTTCGGAGCACCTCTCTTCTAGACTGTCTTCACATGGCGTTTGTAATGTCGCCCATCGCCTGCGGAACGCTTGAGGCAGTGGATCCATCTAAGGCGCTTGCCATGGACGGCGTTGTCGGTTACATTGACGCCAGCGACGTTCCTCGAGGAGCGAAGCTAGGTCATCACAGCGATACCCCAATCTTCGTTCAGGACGAGGTAACAAAAGTGGAGAGACGTGTTTCTGAAGCTGCGACAAACTTGCGTGATCCATTGAGCGGAAATCATGGAAGCTTCACAAGGTTAAGGGCCACGACGATGTGGCTTCTCGTGGCGCTTAACCTCCCCGCTTGTTTCCACTGCTGCGATCAGAAGAGTATTGAGTGAGATCGTTGCAGATCACATACCATGGGCAACCAATCGCGGCCGTGATAGCCAGAGATCACGAGACTGCGCGACGGGCCGCCAACGCAGTGAAGTTGGAGTACTGTACAGGCAAAGCACTCATCTCTATTGAAGTGAGTACTTGCTACGTGCTCAGTAAATTGAGATCCACTAAAGTCGTTGTTGTAGGATGCAATTGCGGCAAATTCCTACATCCTCCAACCTCTCGCTATCCACTCGTCACTACTGGACGGCGACACTGTTGCCGTGAATGACTGGAGCAGTTATGCTCACGTAGTCGAGGGAGAAGTCAAGATGGGTGGACAGGTGATTTCACTGGCCTTTCCTCACAGTCTCCATTCGCCTAAATCTGGTGTTCAAAGTGCTTTCAGGAGCATTTTTACCTAGAAACTCAGCAGTGTGTTGTTATACCTCATGAAGAGGATGAACTCGAAATCATAACCAGTGCTCAAGGAACAAACGATGTGATGGTGAGCACTGCTATTTTGTCTTTGACATTCTGAAGTGTAAACTGGTAGTGAAAACCGAGTTTATCACTTCCATGTGAAGACTTTCGCTCTTAGCACCTCGAAAAATTCATAGTACAAGTTTCAGGTGGAGACGGCGAAATGTCTCGGAATTCCCTGCCACAAGATTGTCGTGAAAGTCAAGAGGATTGGCGGCGGATTCGGCGGAAAGGAGAGCACTGCTCCGATGCTGAGCGTGCCTGCAGCAATAGCGGCGAGGAAGTGAGCAGCTAATCCGGGTGTTAAAAAAGAAGAGGTTGATGACTCTGCCACCTGAACACAATTTGGTCGATATTATGACTGTGATGTTTGCTCATTTAGCTTAACATCTTAGCCTAAAACAAGATTTAAACCCATTAAAGTTTAAAAATGTTCCAGACTTAGAAGACCGGTCCGTATCACGTTGGAAAGGTATGACGACATGGCGATCACTGGAACGAGGCATCCCTTCAGGTTTAACTACAAGGTAGGCCGTGCTAAATAGTGCAAGAAGCATACGAAAAAATGGAGAAATTCCTCCCAATTGGAACAGTCAATTGACGCTGAAGAAGCGATGCTTGTTTTCCAGGTGTCAGATAAGACACGAATGAAGAAATAGTCCTGACCACTCGAGTAATGTGTCTCCACTCCTCAGTGCTTTCCAGGTAGCCGTAGATGACACAGGGAAGCTTCGAGATTTCTGGGTGACCGCATACGGCAACTGTGGGCACACGCTTGATCTTTCGGTTGGAGTACTGCGTGAGTTCTTTTGCGGCAACTGTGGGGAATCTCACACAATATTGTATTCCTTCAGAACGAGCAATGGTCCACATCGACAACTGCTACAAATTTCCAAATGCCGACATTCATGGCCTCATGTGCAGAACGAATCTAGCGTCTAACACTGCGTTTAGGTGAGTCTAATCGCGCCTCAGGGTTAACGTGAGGAGAATTTGTGGGCGCCTACATATAGACAGCTGCTTTTCACCTTCATTTGCTACTTTTTTACTGCTGACCTGTTTCATATTTATTGATTTAATGACACTTTCGCTTGTATTTCTCCATACCAGCACGCTCTCTGCTCTACTGCGCAGCAACTGCTCTGTTCTGAGGTCTTGACCGGGAGCCAACACCTTCATCATGCTACTGGGGGCGACGCAGTCTCTAACGGTGCAGCGGACACCTCACGAAAACATCAACTTAGCGAAACCGAGCAACTACACACGGCATCATTTCCACTCGTTTCGTTATCCAGCCATTGGTATCCAAATCGTTGCTGCCATCTGATCATTCTGATCTTGGTGACGTTGATAAGCGGCTTGATTTGTTCCCTGCTGAAACACCACTTGGTTTATCTGCGCACATCGGACCCCATTGATGCTGCGCCGGCATTTAGCCTTCGCTGGGTCAGGCATTCTTCCCATGTTGGAGCTGCGAAGACCGGCTCGATGTTGTTGTTCACTGGTTGTCCCTTGGAAAACATCACTCTAGTGCTCCGTTCATAGTCCTTAGCGTATATTAGTCGTGGCTGCAGCGTCGAAGCATGTGTACGCCTAAAAGCAGATCACAGTGAGGACCGTCTCGTCAAGAGGAATCGTTCGAAGGCCACTCCCTCAAATGGGCTGCAGTCTCCAGAGACGCCCGAGGTGGGCTACGCAAGGAATCGCCTTCGGTACAACTCGCTCTTCATATGGCTTTCGATGTCCACATATTTTATCGGGAACTTCGTGACATATCCTCGAGTTCCGACGATTTCCTCGTTCACATTCCTTATGTGAAAGAGCCCGAAAATTAGCAGGTACATCCAGCGTGAGGAATAGAGCATGACACTCCCTTCCGTTGCTTCTGACGCACCTAGAAACAAGGGCGAATATGTATCTGTTGATATGAAATAAAGGATAAATAACGGCTCTAACATATCCTTTTTGGGTTGCGGCTACATTCTCCTACGATATGTAGTGGAGTAGTTTGAACGCGTATTTGGGCTATACAAAGGCATGCAGTGGGCAGCCGATGGACGAGTAAGTGTTTCATCCTTCTCAAACTAGTGTGGTTGCAATTCCCTGTCAAAAAAGGCATCAGAGAGTCACTACCACACTGTGAGGGAATTGGGAAAAGCGGTGGAACGCCTGTTTGGCTTGGACGGGGAATCCGAACCAGATACCGAGAATCGTGTACACGCGACAGCCAGCACCTTATCCGACTTCGCTGTCACGCGTCTTTTTATGGATTAGCACAGTATTCCACGGCCAATGAATAGAGAATTTCCTTCGGAAATTTGTCAGCTCCAACGCTTCGACGTTTTATTCAATTTATAAAAAAATCAAAAGATGCGCCCTCTAGGTGGTTTTCGCTCTCTAGGTGGCTATTAGTTGAACCTCTCAAGAAACGATTGAACAAATAAGTTCTTCTTCTGAGTTCCTCAAGTTTACTCTCTGTACTGACTATGCTTTTAGAGGCTTTGGTGGTCCTCAAGGAATGTTCTGTACCGAAACTTTGATGAAGCACATCGCAGAGGAACTGGACATGGACCACGACAAGGTTAGTCTCAAGTTCTTCGCGGAGGCATAAAACGCGCTGCAGAGTCTGTCCCCCCAGCGTCCCTCAGCGTACTTCTACATCTCTACCACAAGCTGGCATTTCAGATTAGGGAGCTGAATCTGTACGAGGAAGGTGAATGCACGCCATTTGGGATGCATCTGAGGCAGTGTAATATCCGGAGAACGTGGTATGAGTGCAAAGATGCAAGCGACTACACTCGCCGTCTTCAGATCGTGCAGGAATTCAATAGGTATGGGAGAACCTTCTCGTCTTTTACCTAGTGCTTGAAAACTGAGCTGTTCTAGGGATAGAAAAATAAGAAGAGTTGTGTATATTATCTGTTGACTCCAACAAGACTACTGAATTTATCGCAAATTCCAGGGTGAACAAGTACAGGAAGCGCGGCATCTACTTGATGCCCACAAGATTTGGAATAGGTTTTGGACTGAAACAGCTGAATCAGGTATTGACATCTTAACCTTGACATATGTAGGTGGCTTCCTCTAGTAGAGTCGTAGAGTGCTTAACGTTCAAATGAACTCTGACTACATAGCTCCCTGATAGAGCGCATTGCAGCGTTTACTTCTCGGCAACATGGGAATGCAGGTACGCAGTCGCAATGAATTGTTTGATGGCTTGAAAACAATGTCGCGTTTTGCTTCTCTCTTGATGAATATAATTTAGAAGGTTGCTTAAGTTCTTCAGAGAAAAAGGGCTGCGCATTACAATTATTAACCCTAGTTTCTGGCAGCAGTTCGACTAAAGAGGGACATGTGGAAATGAATTTGGAACGCTTTGGTTGAGAACCACAATCCTTTTGCTTTAGGCTGGGGCACTGGTGCTAATCTACACAGATGGCTCTGTATTAATTTCTCACGGAGGAATGGAAATGGGTCAAGGACTGCACACAAAGATTTTGCAGGTGACAAGTGTCTTTCACTTGAGTTGAAGCAAGGCTACAAATTCTAACAAACAACTTTCCAGATTGCCGCTAGAGTATTGGGCATCTCCATAGAGAAGGTGCACATTCATGATACAGCTTCAGACAAGGTACCGACCTTTATCACCTGTCCTTCACCTTCTAGTCAGCACCTTCCTTAGCATTTCCATCCACATCTTTGAATCAGGTGCCAAATGCTTCTCCCACCGCTGCTTCAGTTGGAAGTGACATGAACGGTCTTGCTGTGCAGGTGGGAGCTTGATGAACCGGTTGTTTTGATTTAAAGAAATTTTATTGGAACAAGAATGACAGCCCAGTCTCGCTTTCTTCAATTTTGTTGGGTTGTCCGGATAGTATTTGGAGTAAAGGAATGGTGAGATTCAAACTACATACCCTTACCAGCTGAAGTTATTACCGGACTGTAGTTTTAAGACTTGTGTCTCATTTCCTGTACATGTAAACAATCAGGGCATGTCATCTCCAGTTGTCAGTAGTGCCTTCGCGATGGACGACAAGAAAATCCTCTACTGACCAGCTTTGCTTCTACGATATAGCACCGGTCGATCCGCGAACTAGACCCACCGCTTCCTGCAGGAGACAATGATGGACCAACTCCGTCTCGTGTGACGTGCATTAATTGGTATCGCAGGTTCGAAAATGGTGACAAATCACTCGAAGAATCCCGACGTGGAGTCGACCACACACGCAGAGCAGACATCTCGTTCTCTCCACCTGTTGCGCTCGACCTGATCTTTCAGTTGGCCAACTTTCAGCTCTAACACACACTCCAAAATCCATGGTACACGATGTCCTTCGGAGTTTAGGTAAAGTTGCAAACTTGCCTCGAGTCGTGCCCTTCCTTTGCGCCAGTGGAAAAAACGGAAGCGAGCTGATGTCTGCATTTTTCGCCTCAATAGTCATCGTATACTTTAATGGATCGACTCTATCGTCGTCGCCATGGGTGAGAAGTATTGCGTCTACGAAATTTGGTGCGCCATAAGCACTGGGTTGACTGTGAAGAGTTGCCCGAGCCACAGCTGAAACGTCTTTCACTTCGACTCAATGGCGTTGCTTTTCTTCTGCTGAGCCATCAGTGGCCCATAGCTTTGGGGATTGGTTCCTGCTGGCTCCGTAGTGGACCCAAACATGTTCTGCGCTCAGCTGCAGAAAATGAGCGAAATGTTAGGCAATCAACGTCCCTACTAGCATAACCCATGCTTTTTCTTCATGAAGGCCGAGGTTTCATGGGAAAGACGTGCGACAGAAGGAAGTCCAGCGAGACTATAGCCGTTTTAATTCCGTTCTCCAAATCCAAATCATCCGGCACTACACTGCTTCTCCAGAGCCATCCCGATTTTGGCCTTAAAGATCCGACGACGAACTTGTTGAAGGACTTCTTATTGCGAACAACTTCCTCCAGCTCTTGTCGAATGCTGGAAGAGTTTGTTTAGAGTCGTTCGCAATCAGGATTTAGAGTTATTTCTCTCTACGAATGACGAGTGCTCCATCTCTTAGTGTCATCGTACGTCGTTCTTCCAAGCTTTGATCTCTTGCAGGGCGGTCACGTGGAGGCTGATACGTCATGCCGTTTCCAGAGGAGTGTGTACATAGGTCGACGTTTGAGGAGACTGTCCAGGTGTTTGCGCGTCCTGCTCGCGCGTCTTGGTCCATAATCAATGATATCCTGAGCCCGACGCCAAAGACGGCAGATCCCAGCGGTACCCAAACTGGCGCTGTGCCGTCGTTTCAAGAAGAAACCCTGTATGACCTGCCTTGACAGGGCGAGTTCGGGTGTGGTTTAGACCTCGCTATGCTTCCGCAGAATTGATGAACTCCCTCACAGTTTGGGAGACCGTGTCGAAGATTGGAAACCTCCGCTCTACACCGCATCGCAATTCGATACCCATTGCCGCCCCTACATATGTTGCTATGAGGTGCCGAACCTTTGGAGGGAAATCGACAGATAGGTGAACAGATACGGCAGCTATATTTTTTGGCAGAATAGCCGTTTGTCTCACTTCTGACAAACCATGTGCAAGCATTTACAAGATTTCAAATCTGTGTTCGCAACTTTATGATTGTATGGGATTTTTAGCAGAGAAATGTTCTCTAAACAGTTCATGTTTGTGTTCAGGATGCTTGCAACAAGTTGCTGAAGCGACTGCAGCCGTTCAAAAAAGCCAACCCAGGTGGAAAATGGGAGGACTGGGTTCGCCAAGCCTACATAGAGCGGGTTTCTCTTTCCGCAACTGGATTCGGCATGTGCGTTGAGGAGTACTCCTCACTGTAACAGTTACATGTCATCTAACGCTTCGGAATGTGTGTTTAGAATCCACAGCGAAACAGTGGACTTTTTCAATGGAAAGGGTGCCGAGATGTTCGGTTACTGTGTGTACGGCACCGCGTGTTGTGAAGTTGAAGTCGACTGCCTAACAGGAGACCATCACGTAAGCGCTGTTTTTTTGTAACCTGCAAGTAAGAATTTAGAAATGATTCATTATTTGTGACTTTTGCAGGAAAAGGAGCAATATTTGCTTGTAAAAATCCGCTGCGTCTGAAAAGCGAAAATCTGAAAAACGTTTTCAGCTTCTTCGAACCGACATCGTGATGGACGTTGGAGACTCTTTAAATCCTGCAATAGACATTGGACAAATTGAAGGAGCCTTTATTCAGGTACTGACAAAGATATAAATTTGCAACAGGGAATGATAGAATAGAACGCCCAAATACAGCCCTTGATTATGTGCCTGAATTTGGGAGAAATGTGTTTCTTCATGGGAGTTTCGTTTGCCATGTCTCGTTCACGTGGTCGTCTATTTGAGGCCACATAATAGCACACAACTGTCTCTGGTCGATACCAATCACAGGGCTACGGCTTGTTCACGATGGAGGAAATCAAAGTGCGACCAGACGGGGTGCGTCTCACACGGGGACCTGGCGTCTACAAGATTCCCACGGCCGACGACGCTCCCCGACACTTCAACGTCCGCCTTCTGAAGGGATCCAGCAATCGAATGGGGATCTTCTCATCCAAGGTTCGTTAAAGAGTTCCTGGTTGAAAAAAATGCATACACCCGCTGATGGGTAGATGGCGCTTTATTGAGGTTTGAGGGAAGAGTTCCACGGTAGATGGTCATTTCGAATTGGCCATAGAATACCCATGCGCACACGTTTTGTTCTCGCGGCACACTAGGTGAGTGCATCAAAATAAAGAAATGCAGATGTTGTTTGGATCTCACAAAGTGAGCGTTCACACGCACAGTATTCTTCCGGAAGACGAAAATAGCGAAGAGACCGATGAGTAAAATCGTTCCTGAGAGGATGTTTTGGCGCGCCCTAGATTTTGAACATAAAGGTGCTGCAGGAAGCAGGTCGTATACGTTCGAATTAAACCTCGGAGGGATTTTTAAACGCGCGGTCTAAAAATTGTATGCTGTAGAGCGGTCAAAAATTCTTATTTCTACTTTCAAAAATTAGCCACGATCATTTTGGATTTCAAAAGAAGTTTCATCAAAATCGTTTTAGATTTTAGAACAAGTGAAAATTTTCCGCTATCTCTCATACTGACAGCGACATTGAGTTTTTTAGTTCAGCACGACATTTCATGTATTATGGATGATGGCGTTGATGCCATTTACACTTACTTTTCTAGAAGATGGCACATCTCTCTTGAATGCGTCTTGTTCAATTTTGTTGGAACTATAATTTTGATTAAAATTGCAGCTCAAATCGTTTCCAAGATTAAGGCCGTATAGACCTAAGACTTTATAGCTGGCGCTCTGTGGGTATTCTGATAGCCTGGTATAGATATTATTTTCCAACAGTGGAAGGACATTCTTAGTTCTTCGAGCGAGTTTGACATATCCGCGATAGCGTCCAGCTTCTCACCGAGCAATGTGGATTCGTGGCCGGCTGTTGCACCATCGATGTCATGCATGATGCTCTTCCTGTGGAAGGACATCGCGAACAGCAGAAGCCACACCGCACCTAGTTCTTCTAACCGCGAGAAAACACTTGCTGGTCATCCGTGTGAGGTCACGTGGTTCGTCTCAGGACACCTCGGAGTTCCGAAAGAGCTTATTGAGTGGGTGCGTGCACTTTATTCTTGTCCGAAGAGAGTTCGCAAGCGAGATGCTTCAAAGGCTTACTCGTTGGACTCTGCATATGGCTTAGTGTTTGTCAGCGAAGAGAAACCAGAACTTGAGCGACAAGCGCAAGCTTGGTGGGACCGCTCGACGATGCTTGGGCTCAAGCTGAACATCAAGAAGTCCGAGAACTAGACGAGAGAAGTAAATGTGGTTGGGTTCGCCAGTTTTGCTCCAATTTCTGACAAGTTACGTGAAGCTCGCCTTTGGTGGTAGAACAGTGTTCTCGCTGCGGAGGACGTTTGGAACAATGGCCTTCCCATGGGTGTGTCTGAGAAACGGCTCACAGGGCGGCCACCGCATGTTGATTGGAAGAGCCGGTATAAATTCTTTGAAGCCAGGGCATAAACGAAGAAATGCAAAATTTTCGCATCTCCCTAACATTAGTTTCTACTTTATAAGCCACGATAGTCAAATAATCCATCATCAGCTGCACCTTTCAACTCGTTGCCATATCGCCACTTCCAGGATGGGAAGGAGAGAAAATTGTTAACCCAAATGTGTGTTACTGGTCAACCAGTTCATAACCCGTTATTTTAAAGAAGACAGGGTATAAACGAGGCTTGAGCCCTTAGCGAAGAAAATCCTCAAAACACGGTGTTTTCAAACCGTTTAGCTGGACCTTGGGGCGCCTATTTAGGGTTCAAAAATTCACAATTCGTTCTAGCCAGTAAAACATGCCACCTGTATAGTACGGAGGCTCAGAGAGACCGTGCTCGAAGAGGTGTGCAGTCTTCTACTAAAAAACTCAATGTGGCTGACAAATACCACCGCTCATGCAAACGTGGCGACACAGGGCTGCACATCGGGCGCACCCAGAAAAGCTTGCACTTTTTCGTTCGAAAATAACTCATTGCAACTGAACGAATTTTTAAATTTTCAATGACGGTTCTCATTATTGTTATAACATGTTTTGCTGCGATCCAAACCTGTAATTGTGCAATACGTTCGTGTCAAACTATATCGGGGTTTAGTGGTGCAGCATCCCGCCTGGCAAACGGGGAGGGATTGGAGCTCCGACTGGCGTCAGAGTTTTAGTCGCAATAATGAGAACAGCGTCATAGAAGCTTGTAGCCTGGTTGACAGCCGCTCGAGGCCTAAAGAAATGACTTGGCTCTGGTTCCTGCTCTGATTCGCTGGCCAGAAGTGGATGCGGGGTAATCCCAACCAGAGTGCGAAGCTGGGGACGCAATGGCCACATTGACAGGCCGTCGGAGAGCCGCCGCTGTTCCTCGGCGCGTGCGCGTTCTTCGCCATCCGAGAGGCGGTGCGATCGTTCCGCCTCGACCACGGGCACAAGGGCTACTTCCGCTTCGACTCGCCGGCCACTCCGGAGCAGATTCGACTGGCCTGCGACGACAAAATCTTGGCCAAGGTGAGCGTTCGCCTACTAATCGCTGCTGACGACGGCGACCTACACGGTAATCTCACAAACTGTTCAGGTTCCGGAATTGCCAGAGAAAGGATCATTTACACCTTGGACAGTCACTCTCTGATTTCCCATGGAACGAAGCTCAACGTTTTATACCTCCAGAAACGAAAGTGGCAGCGTGCGCTGTAGAATACTAGTCGTAGTGCAGTGTTAGTGCAGCGGCGCGTATATGTTATGTGAACTACCGTTCCAAGTACAACGTTCTGCATATTCATATTTGCTTCCGGTTCGTCTGCTCAACTGGCTGTGTTGTCTTGTATTCGTTTTAATGTTGATGAACACGCGTTCATCTCCCGCAATAAATTCTGGTCACGGGCAGTAGACAAGGGAACTCAATGACACAGTGCGCGATAAGGAAGAAGCAAGCCGCTTAGGCTGTGTGTCTGCTTATCGGCTGAGCGGCACGGCGCCTATGCGGGAAAAGGGTGTCAGGCCGTGGAGAGGGTGACTATTAAACAACTAGGGGTCAACTGCAGGTGATTTTGCGGTGATATATGATATGCAATACGCACAAATGTCCACGCTGCACGACTTTCGTTAAGTTGGCCACGCGACTTGGCAGCGCAAAACTCGGGTAATCCACCCCTTGATGGCTGCCATCGCTTTTGTTGAGTCGCGTTGAACTGTCCGAGGAAAGCCAGTGATTCAGTTGGACCTCTCTACAGCCTGACAGCCTTATCCTGCGCAAGATACAGTCATTCTGAATGGCGAGAAGGCTCCGGGTCTACGCAGCTGTTCCAGCAACGTCTACCTCTTGTTTAAAAAACTACGTCGATTGAGTTGCTACTAAACTAGCGCGGACCACATCCTGGCACCCTTATTCCACCTAGATAAGCATCAGCTCCACAACAAACGGTAGAGACCAAACACAGCTTCTACACTAAGTTGGCCGTAAATTTCTGGCAGTTTTGACTGGTCCCCTTCAAACGATCACAACTTTCTTCATACTCACCGGATTCAGTCAGAATAAGCACCATTCGAATCAGCACACGTTTTTCCAACGCGACACTAGCTCGTCAATTTCAGCAGATCAATTCCATCAGCAAAAAATGAGTGGTCGAGAAGCGACGAATTCTAGAAAGGCTGTTTTGCGTGGTCCTGATTTGCGAAGGTTCTACCGGCGAGGAGTTCTGAAAGTGCTTAAAAAGGTAGCACTCGGTTGAAGCAAGGTCCGGCGAGTATGGCGGGTGAGACAGAACTTCGACTCCTACATACTTCGTTCAATTGTCGCATGGCAATTTGCAAAACGTGTGGGCGGGCGTTGTCGTGCAGAAGAAGAACCTCTTCTGTTGACCAGTGGCGGCTGCAACTCACGCAACTATCGGTACATCTTGTCGATTTCGTCACAGTAGGGCTTTGAAGGTTCGGCCTGGCCATCCTTTTTTTCTGGTGGGATGTCGACCGTGGGAAGTGCCTGGGGAGCGAGCTCGTCGACATCAACCCACTGTCCTAATCGTCCAGAACCCACTTTTCATCACATTGACGACTCAACCCAAAAATAGGTCGTTTTGATTCCGAAGAAGCAAAGAGGGACAGATTTCGAAGCGGCGATCACTGAAATCGTGAAGAACCCATCTTTCGAGCTTTTTCACCTTGGTGAGGCGTCTCAAATAATCTGTACCAACAGTTTGGTTGACTCCTAGACCTTCTGCGATCTCAGGGGCTCTTTTCGATGATTAGCTTCCACGAAGGTCTTCAGATCGTTGTCCTGGATTGGTAAGTAAGAAGTAAGTTGAACATTGCTTCGGTAATAAACGAACGAAAGGCGGATGCAGAACTTTCCGACCAACCTAATAAAACACGTGAAGCATCGGATTCATTAGTTTTGCCCTATCCTACTCCAGAAGGATGCTAGATCAGAACCGCCGAAGGGAATGTTGAAAAAAAACGCCGTTAAAAATAATAAAATGACAATATGACATGACACTCCGCATGTTTTGCTGTTCACTACTGAAAATACAGCAAGACAGACGTTGATGAAGACGAGTGAAATTGATGTTTATCTTTTACTGGACCTCATTGCATGGGGCGGAAATCCTGAGCTCTGCTGCTCTATTTCTTCTGCGAACTGCTAGCAAAGCAGTGAGTTTCATTAAGGATTTGACGTCTACCACCGAATACCGCATTCGCCCATCACCGACCACTGCTGAGGGGGGGGGGGGGGGACATTTGAGCGCGCACATTAAACAGCATTGAAAGCACACAGTTTATTCACCGCTGCACGAGAAAACAAGGAAGCAACACAGGACTTCAACGGCGCGAGTAACCGCGCCAGACTCGTTGAGGGGAAACGACGACGGAGGGCCCCAGCATAGCCTTTCAACGAGGGAGAAACATTCATGAGTTTTGAACAGGAAAAGTAGTTCTGCATGCGAAACAAAGCACAATCGAGAATAAAAGAACACTGGACAATTTGGTGGCGAAAATCGAAACAGGCAAACCTTTCAAATGAACGAATGACCTTCACGCGTACAGTAGACGAGATCACTGGACTCAGAACTATTTGAAGCACAAAGAAGGACCCGACCGTTTAATCCGCTTTAGATACTCAGACTACTGTGCAGTTTCACAGCTTCCCATCACTGGGTAGCACTCAGCGCGAGATCGCTTAGTCTGGGACATTTCAGAGACGATCGAAGACCGTTGGCGAGAACTGGGAGAATACACCAACGACGTTTTCTGCGTTGCGATCGACTTTGATGGCGATCGTGAGAATCGTGATCTGAAAACGGACCTTGTAAGGGAGAAAGGAGCAAGAAACGCTTTTTCCCTACATGGTGCTAAAACTTGACGTCGAACTACTGCCACACCGTCTATATTACAAGGTGCTGCTAAAACGGTGAATGCGTATCCAACACAAGCGCTTCAGAATTCTCACAAATCTTTACTATATATAACACATGACCTGTAGATGCATGTTGATCACATCTAGGGTGTTTATCGACCAACTACCAGAGGGATGGAAATCAAAGAACAATCCACGAGGTTTCGAATGACGTATCTGTTGGCGTGTACTTCTTTGTTCAGCTATCTAACATTTATTTTTTTATTTTATTTATATGCCTTTCAATATTTTACAATATGCGGCATCTCATTAGATCGATCCATTCGAGTTTCGTTTTCGTTCTTGCTACTTCTTGCCAATTACATGTTCCCAAGGCTTTCTGGAATACATCTCGCCATCTAGATTTAGGTCGTCCCACTGTTCGTTTGGAAGGCGGACACCACTCCATAATCTGACGAGACCACTTATTATCAACTGTATTAGAGATCTTCCAGCAATAAGTCCACTTTCTTACCATGGCACAGTCAACCACATCTTTGACTTTAGTAATTCCTCGCAGCCACACGTTTCGCTTTCTATCTCGAAGACTCACTCCAACCATTTGACGTTCCATGCGCCTTTGTGCTGCTGCAAGTTTATCCTTGGCTAACTTTGATAGAGTCCAAGTCTCGGCTCCATACAGCATTGACGGCAATATGCACATATTAAAAAGGCGTCGTTTCCACTTCATTTCGACCGTCCTCGATGTTAAAAAGTTTGCATATCGACAGAAGTTGCTCCAGCCTGCACGAATCCTTCGAGTGATTTCTTTGGAGGGATCTCGAGTGAGGGAGATATCTTGTCCCAGGTATGTGATAGACTTCACATTGTCGACGTCTTTTCCCCTTAGGGTGATGGATGTGTCAGATGTCGCCATTATCTTCGTTTTTGAGGCACTTATTTTCAAACCACAACTAAGCGAGTTTTGATCTAGTTCGTTGATCATGGTTTGCAGTTCCTCCTCGGTTTTCGCAATTAGAACAACGTCGTCAGCAAAGCGAAGGTTGGTGAGCCAAGTTCCATTAACTGATATTCCATAACCATTCCAAGTAAGTTTTCGAAAAATATGCTCCAACGTAGAGGTGAATAGTTTTGGTGAAATTGTATCACCTTGGCGGACTCCTCGACAAACTCTTATTGGAACATCTGCTCCTCCGAGACGAATTGCAGACTGCGCCTTTGAGTAGATTTCACGAAGCAGTTCTATAAGCTGATGATTAGCTCCTTGTTCTTGGAGGGCCGTCCATAACGCATTCACCTCCACTGTATCAAAGGCCTTCTCGTAGTCAATGAAAGCTATGAAGAGAGGTATTTGGTACTCGGTGCATCGTTCAATCAGCTGATTTACAGCATGTAGATGATCGATAGTGGAGTAGTTTTTTCGAAAACCAGCTTGTTCAGGAGGTTGTTCTGCATCCAATACCTGTTCGAGTCGCTTAAGAATTACTCTCGTGAGAAGTTTGTATAAAACAGACAGGAGAGAGATTGGACGGTAGTTTTTCAGCTCAAATGGGTCGCCTTTCTTATGTAGAAGTACGGTTACGGAATCTGTCAGCTTCTCGGGCACAGATAAAGTGCACAAGCAGTGGTTGAAGAATTCGGTTATTAGCGGAACAAGACTATTTGTGCCTAGCTGCAGCATCTCCGTAGCAATACGATCATGTCCTGGGGTTGTCCCTGGTTTCATGGATTTGATGGCTGCCTCTATTTCGCCTTGTAGAAATAATGGGCATTCAATATCCGTGTCGATTGGAGTATATGTGACAGTAACCGTAGATGCGTATACATAGCTGCTCGTAGAAGCGTTTCGTCGCCGAACTAATCTCGTCTTTGGTTTTGCACAACAACCCCTCCTCGTTCCTCAATTGGAACAAATGCTTTCTTCCAATCGATGCTTCATTTCTAATCCTCTTGAGAGTGCGGTTTGATCGAATGGCCTTCTCAACGAGTTTACAATGGTGTTTGCGGATATCATCTTTTATCATTCGCCTCAGCAATTTACATGTTTCTGTGTAGCTACGGTCGACCGCTGTTGCAATGTTTTTCTTCAGAGTTTGTCGATGTTTCATCAGTGATACCGTGTTCACTGATAGGTAACCGCTGTACTCTTGTTGGCGTGTTGCGGCCTTCGCCGCACTGCGGATGTAGTGGCAAAGTTCATCATATCCATTGGAAGGTGAATGCAACTGAGAAGGACAAATGGTCGAGATTCCATTTTGGTACAGACTAGCATCAAAACAAGAACGAGAGTGTGGTTTTCTTTTCTTCTTAGCTGTAAATTTTAGACAACGAAGCACACCCCTGAGTAAGCGATGGTCCGTCTCGAATCCTATAGTTCCTGTTCTTACGCTCTTGAATTGAAGATGTCGGCATGCAAAAATGTGGTCGATACAATTCCGTGTTTTTCCATCCGGGGCTCGCCATGTCCACTTCCTTCCTTTGCGTATTTTAAAGAAGGAGGCCACTGCTCGTATTCGGAATTTCTCGCACATCTCTATGAGAAGCTGTCCCCTTTCATTTCTGTCACCAAATCCATTAGGTCCGACAGAGTTCTCGATAGAGCTTTCCTTCGATCCGATTTTTGCATTAAAGTCGCCTAGAAGTACTGGGTGTACTTCAACTACGTTTGATCTTTGAGTATTCCCAAAGTTTCTCTCTGTACATAAAATACACTTCCGGATTGACTGAGACAGCACCGTATCGAGTTTTTCTAAGAAAGGGAATAATCCTCATCATACTCGGAATTGCTACTCGTAGACGGAGGTGCATATGCAGAAATTAGACGGACTATGTGGTTGTCGAATCGCAGGTCCAGGCAAGATAATCTGTCGCTTTCTCGAGAAAATGCATCTACGAATGGTATAAGACGGCTACTCACTAGAAATCCGGTGCCAGACGGTTCTTGAGCATTTTCTGGGCCCGCATAGAAAAACCTGTGGCTGGAATCATTTAGGTCCATGCATCCAGTTCCTCTCCATCTTAATTCGGTAAGCGCCAGGACGTCCACATAGGCTGTCTTCAACGATTCTTGCAGTTCCACCAGCCGTTCTCTGGTGGCTAGTCTTCTGACGTTTAGTGTCGCTACCTGGATTTACTCTAAATGAGCTTGGAACTCACTCGATCCTGCTGTTCCACGGCTTCCTGGATCGACGGGCATCTCCGGTGAGGTTGTTGAAGAGCGGTGAGATAGACCGACCGCTCGGCAGGCACGACGAGGGAGAAGTCCCATCTAACATTAGCAACAGCATATTGTTATGGCCGATGGTGTTTCGATCGGGCAGTCGGTTCTATTAGTCCCTCAGAAAATCAATATCGATCGATATTATCCATCGCTTGCGCGGAGCTATTGGTTCTCGCCAGACTTAATCGGGCGGGTGTTCCGTGATTATGATGACCGACGGAAGGTTGACCAGATAATCAGCCACCATGTTGAAGATTCCATCAAGCAATCAATATCAACCGATTTTATTGATTGGTCAATGTCATGGTCTGGAAGACGCTTCTTTTGAATTGGAAATTGTTCACACTGATCTCAAGAGCATATATACTTCGCGCGCTGGATTACTAAGCAATTTCTACCTGCCCAGGTCCTCCAATTTTAAGGGGTGGACCAGGAGAGGTCAGCGAAGAAAGTTCGTCGGACCTACGCTCAGTTCGACTACGGTTTTAACCACGTCTTGCTCCTTGGTCCTCAATATTCGGCAGTGCTTTGACCAGTTTCCATACTATTATATGCAGACGAGGATAGTATTTTTTTCTTAAGTCACCCTTTTCGAAATTCATCACAACTCGTGGCTTAAAGCACGACGACTGGACAGGAACGTCAGAAATTCGATTAGAGTTGACGAGCTGCAATAGGCTGTGAACAGAACCCCAGACGAAGCAGGAGTGCTGCGGACATTTCCCTGAGTGCTGTACTGGATGTTACTGATATTCAGCAAGGCATCATTCGATCTGTAGAAGGCGTTCGTTTGAACATGTACGACATCGACACTAGGGAAGCTTTCTTACCCAGCGTTGGTTGCCGGCGAAGCCGGCGACCGGCGCTGGGTGAGGAATCATCCCTAGCTAGGTTTAGGCTACGTTCCCAGCGTGGCCCGCCATACCCGAAGCCGGCAAGCCTGGCGTGGCCCGCACGTCCAGCGTACGGCGCCGGCGAAGCCGGCGACGGACGCTGGCTGAGGAAGCATCCCCTGCCAGGTTTAGGCTACGTTCCCAGCGTGGCCCGCCATATCCGAAGCCGGCGAAGCCGGCAAGCCTGGCGTGGCCCGCACGTCCAGCGTACGGCGCCGGCGACCGGCATTGGGTGAGGAATCATCCCTAGCTAGGTTTAGGCTACGTTCCCAGCGTGGCCCGCCATACCCGAAGCCGGCGAAGCCGGCAAGCCTGGCGTGGCCCGCACGTCCAGCGTACGGCGCCGGCGAAGCCGGCGACGGACGCTGGCTGAGGAAGCATCCCTAGCTAAGTTTAGGCTACGTTCCCAGCGTGGCCCGCCATATCCGAAGCCTGGCGTAGCCCGCACGTCCAGCGCACGGCGCCGGCGAAGCCGGCGACGGACGCTGGCTGAGGAAGCATCCCCTGCTAGGTTTAGGCTACGTTCCCAGCGTGGCCCGCCATATCCGAAGCCTGGCGAAGCCGGCAAGCCTGGCGTGGCCCGCACGTCCAGCGTACGGCGCCGGCGAAGCCGGCGACCGGCGCTGGGTGAGGAATCATCCCTAGCTAGGTTTAGGCTACGTTCCCAGCGTGGCCCGCCATACCCGAAGCCGGCGAAGCCGGCAAGCCTGGCGTGGCCCGCACGTCCAGCGTACGGCGCCGGCGAAGCCGGCGACCGGCGCTGGGTGAGGAATCATCCCTAGCTAGGTTTAGGCTACGTTCCCAGCGTGGCCCGCCATACCCGAAGCCGGCGAAGCCGGCAAGCCTGGCGTGGCCCGCACGTCCAGAGTACGGCGCCGGCGAAGCCGGCGACGGACGCTGGCTGAGGAAGCATCCCCTGCCAGGTTTAGGCTACGTTCCCAGCGTGGCCCGCCATATCCGAAGCCTGGCGTAGCCCGCACGTCCAGCGCACGGCGCCGGCGAAGCCGGCGACGGACGCTGGCTGAGGAAGCATCCCCTGCTAGGTTTAGGCTACGTTCCCAGCGTGGCCCGCCATATCCGAAGCCTGGCGAAGCCGGCAAGCCTGGCGTGGCCCGCACGTCCAGCGTACGGCGCCGGCGAAGCCGGCGACCGGCGCTGGGTGAGGAATCATCCCTAGCTAGGTTTAGGCTACGTTCCCAGCGTGGCCCGCCATACCCGAAGCCGGCGAAGCCGGCAAGCCTGGCGTGGCCCGCACGTCCAGAGTACGGCGCCGGCGAAGCCGGCGACGGACGCTGGCTGAGGAAGCATCCCCTGCCAGGTTTAGGCTACGTTCCCAGCGTGGCCCGCCATATCCGAAGCCGGCGAAGCCGGCAAGCCTGGCGTGGCCCGCACGTCCAGCGTACGGCGCCGGCGAAGCCGGCGACGGACGCTGGCTGAGGAAGCATCCCTAGGTAGGTTTAGGCTACGTTCCCAGCGTGGCCCGCCATATCCGAAGCCTGGCGTAGCCCGCACGTCCAGCGCACGGCGCCGGCGAAGCCGGCGACGGACGCTGGCTGAGGAAGCATCCCCTGCTAGGTTTAGGCTACGTTCCCAGCGTGGCCCGCCATACCCGAAGCCGGCAAGCCTGGCGTGGCCCGCACGTCCAGCGCACGGCGCCGGCGAAGCCGGCGACGGACGCTGGCTGAGGAAGCATCCCCTGCTAGGTTTAGGCTACGTTGCCAGCGTGGCCCGCCATACCCGAAGCCGGCGAAGCCGGCAAGCCTGGCGTGGCCCGCACGTCCAGCGTACGGCGCCGGCGAAGCCGGCGACCGGCGCTGGGTGAGGAATCATCCCTAGCTAGGTTTAGGCTACGTTCCCAGCGTGGCCCGCCATACCCGAAGCCGGCGAAGCCGGCAAGCCTGGCGTGGCCCGCACGTCCAGAGTACGGCGCCGGCGAAGCCGGCGACGGACGCTGGCTGAGGAAGCATCCCCTGCCAGGTTTAGGCTACGTTCCCAGCGTGGCCCGCCATATCCGAAGCCTGGCGTAGCCCGCACGTCCAGCGCACGGCGCCGGCGAAGCCGGCGACGGACGCTGGCTGAGGAAGCATCCCCTGCTAGGTTTAGGCTACGTTCCCAGCGTGGCCCGCCATATCCGAAGCCTGGCGAAGCCGGCAAGCCTGGCGTGGCCCGCACGTCCAGCGTACGGCGCCGGCGAAGCCGGCGACCGGCGCTGGGTGAGGAATCATCCCTAGCTAGGTTTAGGCTACGTTCCCAGCGTGGCCCGCCATACCCGAAGCCGGCGAAGCCGGCAAGCCTGGCGTGGCCCGCACGTCCAGAGTACGGCGCCGGCGAAGCCGGCGACGGACGCTGGCTGAGGAAGCATCCCCTGCCAGGTTTAGGCTACGTTCCCAGCGTGGCCCGCCATATCCGAAGCCGGCGAAGCCGGCAAGCCTGGCGTGGCCCGCACGTCCAGCGTACGGCGCCGGCGAAGCCGGCGACGGACGCTGGCTGAGGAAGCATCCCTAGGTAGGTTTAGGCTACGTTCCCAGCGTGGCCCGCCATATCCGAAGCCTGGCGTAGCCCGCACGTCCAGCGCACGGCGCCGGCGAAGCCGGCGACGGACGCTGGCTGAGGAAGCATCCCCTGCTAGGTTTAGGCTACGTTCCCAGCGTGGCCCGCCATACCCGAAGCCGGCAAGCCTGGCGTGGCCCGCACGTCCAGCGCACGGCGCCGGCGAAGCCGGCGACGGACGCTGGCTGAGGAAGCATCCCCTGCTAGGTTTAGGCTACGTTGCCAGCGTGGCCCGCCATACCCGAAGCCGGCGAAGCCGGTAAGCCTGGCGTGGCCCGCACGTCCAGCGTACGGCGCCGGCGAAGCCGGCGACGGACGCTGGTCATTCATAATGAAAAGTCCTCAGCGACCGTTTGGAGAGTACGCTTTCCATCCGGTTGACCCAAGTCTAGTCGTAACGAAAATGACCCAGGAAAAATGAGGATGCATGTCCTGTCTCTTTGATTTCGGCAGCACTCCTACGCAATAGGTGTGAGTCTCCATGCCCATACTCCTGAGGCCTACATGCACACTTTTCCGCCAACATGACGACCCATCCTAAAACTAGGGTAAGAACGTGCGTCGGAAAAGTGCTAACAGATCCTCCCAATAATCTGCCTTTGTGTGTACCCTTCTAGTATGGTTACGGCACCTAGCCTTCGCAGGAAGCAAAGACGCAAACGTGATTTCCGAGAACAAGAGCTAAGCAGTGCAGAAAAGATCCATCGCAGCCGGCTGGCAGTCACCGGCTGCTGGAGATTGCTCACCTTTGACATCCACAGCATAAAACAACAGACGTCGCTTTTGTTCGAAGCACAGAAAACCCTCAGCAACGACTCCTGCGTAAGTGCTGTACCAGCCGTATCGTTTGGTCTTTGGGCGAAAAAGCGCCAAACAAAAAGTTTTTCGGTCTCTTTTTGACAGAGCTCTTCAAACTGCGTGCTTCAGAAACAAGTCCGATATTTCGAATCAGCATCGAGTGATCTATCCGATAAAGTGGAAAACGCATTGCAAATTTGAAAAAGTTGATACGGTGAACTACATCCAGGGTGTGATCTTTGGGTGTAATTGTCTTCCGAGAGGTTGGGGTCGGTCCTGTGCGCCGACCTGAACGTAGGCCATCGAACAACAGCTAAACTTTACTGGGAGTTTTTTCTTTATCTGGTAGAACTCTCGATGCCGATCCCAAATGTCGGATTTACATTCCAAAGCAGGCAATGTAAACAGCGTTATCCGTAAAAGGTGTAAATCCGTAAACTGTAAAAAGCGGTGTAAATGACATTTTTAGCGGTGTAAAAGGCATTGTATTGATACGCTACTGTCCCCTCTGTCATCGTTTTTTCATGCTTTTTAGTGGAGGTTCGTACGAGGTGTTTTTCTGAGACTTTCTCTCTGTTACTTTCCGATCATAAATGGTGTCACTCGCCAAGTCTAGTTCTCAATCTCTGATAGAGAAACAGAGACAGACATACGCATCTACCTGTCCTAGGCTTCGGATTCTCCCAGAGATGCTCCACAGCATCCGTGGAGAACTAAGGAACTGGTAGTGCTTTTGCGTATAATTCCCCGAATTTTGTCTTTGTATGACTCCTACAGCAGAGCTGATGATTCGAGATCCTCAGTGCCAAGATCCAGAATTGGTGGAAACTCGGTGGCTATCTGCTGTCACTTAAAAAGCTGGCGTATGGTTGCCCAGCCCTACGGAGGCGTCTACTGCAGCGTTATACCGAATGCTGCTTCTTGGTTCGGGCGTCCTCAGCCCAATCAAGCCTCCCATCCCTGCGGGGTGAATACCAGACATCTTTGGCCAGGTTAAAGAAGCACTGACTTGCTCATCGACTGAGAACTACAACTCATTGTTTGTGCCTAATACGAATTCAAATTGTCTCCTCGACACCTCGAGGAATTTTAGAGCGTCGTGAACATCACAAAGGAACAAACCAACGCGGGGCTTTATCCTTTATTTTAACAATTTATTTATTCAAAAGCAGCTGCTAAAATAGTCCTCATAACGGTGCGTGATCTCCAGCGTTTCCTAACTCTTAAAAGGACAACACTTAGATGAGTGTCGCAATGATCAAACCCGATTTGGGTGCGCCACGCACTCTACTTCTACCGAATATTGTGAAGGTAATATAAATACGCACTCGGTCTAAGCCATTACTTGTTAGTTAGGCTATTGATTGCTTGTTCCAACCGATAAACAAGTACTGTTTTGTTCTTAGAGCTCTGGTACCAATTCACCGAACCTGGAGGTTTGGAAAACTTGATTAGCTTGGAAGGAACCCGGATCAAGAAACCCGATTCGTGGTACTCGGACAGCTACTGCCTCCAGCGACTGTGCTACCACTACGTGTCCTACCAAATGCAAAACGACTGCTGCCGGAACTGAAGAGAGAATCTGTAAACCGAAACACGGAATTAATTTTAAGACAACTCAACGACTTCTCTCCAACACGGAACATTCGTAGGTCAACTACATAATTTGGACTGTGAAACTGTGCTCCTCAAACTCTTTCCAAACTGCGGCCTGACAGCGCCTCAAACATGCGGAAAAGTTCATAAAAAACAGCTAGGCCAACACATGACATGTGCGCTTTTCATGCCTGTTGCTAGCGAAGCAGAAGAAGTGTGAATTCTGGAAAATGCTTCATTATCAAATTCCACTGCTCTTGCGCTTTTGGTCAGTGTCTGAACGCACAAACTGTTCAATTGCGAGGTTAGAAAAAAGTATATACGTAGACGAGTTTCTTTGAGGGCAAACAGAGCTGCAAATTCAAATTCTGCATTGTTGTCAGCAAGTGCAGTTCCCTTAGCATAGTATTAGGTCTTTGCATGTGAAATGGCCGATATTGCTTCCTCAATTTTTGGTCCATTTTTCATGGTTACGAATGTTCCCGTTTTAGGCACTGTATATAGCTTCTGAAAGAGCAGAACTCCGCTCTCTTATTGCTCATACCTCCTCAGACACAACTGCCTCTTGCCGAGTTTTTGACGTGGTTTTTGCCATACAAATCAACGTGATATTCGGGTGCTCTACTTACATGAATGGAAAGGGACACAACGCCGCGGCCGCAGCTCGTAACATCAACGCTGCATTTGGGGAGGATTTCGCTAATTCGATCTGAAGATAAAAGTCTCGAAGGCGAAGACCGAGGTAGGTCGCCATCACTCCTTAACGATGACCAACTCAAAGTCATGGTGGAAGCGGAGCCAACTGTGAAAGTGCTAGCACAGCATTTCGGCGTTGACGACAGCACTATCAGTCGCCATTCAAGTGGGATCGGAAAAGTACAGAAATTGGATCAATGGATACCGCACAGTCAGGCAGATGCTGAAGCGCCACGACACCTGCGTTACGTTAGGACTGCGCAATCTAAGAGAGCCTTTATGGACAGGATGGACAGGATTCAGACATTCAGATCGTCATGTGAAGGATACGAAATTCAGGACCGTGATATGCGACGAAAAATGGATCCTTTATGATATTCGCTGTCGCTCTGCACAACGGCTGGATAACAATGATAGTCCCAAGGAGGTGCCGAAACCAGGTCTCCATCCAGAGAAGACCATGGTGACCGTATGGTAGACAATGGCTGTTATAGTCCAAGGCGAGTTCTTGAAGCCTGGAGAGACTATCACAGCAGAGAAGTACTGTGCCGAAACTGAAGTGAAGCACCAGAAGTTGACTGAAAAACAGCCGGCTTTGGTCAGTCAAAGAGGCCCAATCCTACAGCATGACAAATCACGTCCGCATGCTTCAAAAATTGTTGTCCAGAAACTGGGAGAAAAGAGATACGAAACTCTGCCACATCAGCATGTTCACCAAATCTATTCACCACCGATTATCATTTTTTCAAGCACTTAAATCGTCATGTGAAGGATAAAAAATTCAGCAACTAAGATGTTGTCGAAAATGATCTCTTATGTTTTACTAATTCTCGTAGTTCTGATTTTTACAAAGACTGCATGTCTGAGCTACAACCGCGTTTGTGTACTAATTGTAATGGTGCTTATTCCGTTTAAAAAATTGCATCCAAACAAAGTTGTAATCTGGCAAAATTTTCAGTCAAAATCGGCCATTTCATAGGCAACGACCTAATAGAATCCGTATAATACAAAAGGATTAACGGAAGTGTGCATGCCGCGATCCTATCCGTACCTGCTTCTCTTCTTCCGGTCACAGTACAGCACCAGCAGCATCCATCGTTTGCAGGTCTGAAGAAGCTTGCGGCGGAACGTCGACGACGTCATACAGAACAACACAATGTTCAGCATCTTCCCAGTCAAAACCAACTGGTTGGCAACGATCGATACCGTTCGTAGGGCGGGACTTAAATGGCGTCAGATTTCGAGGCGGATCTCAAAGCGACGTAGCCGGAATAGGACTAGGAGGAGACCTGGCTGACGGATACAGTAGCTGGTAGATGAAGACGAGCGCAGACGGTCCCTGAGTCAGTGAGAAGCATGTGACGATCGCCAACACGGTGTGAGTCATCTTTCTCTCCTGTTCGTGCATGGCTGTAGGATTCGCGTTCACAGTGTGCACTAGCAGCTCCTGAAGGAAAAGCGACGTAGCATGATGTGAAGGTGCTTCTGATTTCGCTCCAGTTCGTAAACTATGAAAAACAAGGACCTTCTTCGCATATGAAGAAAGTACTCGATAAAACATAGTCGGCTTTCTTGATTAATCCTGGACGTACCTGGTTGTTTCTCTTCTTCAAAAGTCGAATAAGTGAGATGTTCAGCACAGCGACGGCGAAAACCGGTAGGAGGACAGCGAATACTGCGTTCAGGAAAACTGACACCTCGATCCATTGCCTCGTGACGTCCGAAGTTGGATTTGGTCGCGAGCCCCACATCGGCAGCGCATTCGAATAGCACCCGCCGATCAGCTGCGTACCGTGGCACACAGAGAACGTTTTGCAGGTGTGGGAGACGTGGTGATAGCTGAAACATGTTCCTTAAAACATGGCTAATACTCCGATCAATGCTTTCACTGATGCAATCCTGCTTTTCGGACTCTATTTTTCATGAAAGTGCTTGAAAGTGCACCTCTATTGAGATCGTTACTTTCCCTTGCCTTCCTCATTTAGCTGCCCATTACAATGAGATATTCTCATAAATCTATTGAAAATCGACAGAAGCAATCTGAACCGTCTGCTCAAAGGTTCAGTAGCTCTTTTTTGCCACAGCTGTTGAACCTTCGCAAGAGCAAAAAGCCCATTTTGGCTAAAATCTAACAGTGGGTTAAGAACAACCTCTTCACTGGGAGATCCTTAGAAAAGCCGCAGCAATGGAATCAATTACTTATGGAAATGCTACAGAAACGCAGTAAGCCCGTTCCGGTATTAGTTTGTTGGGCATAGTCTGCTCAAGTCCTTCACAGTGCGGGGTTGTGTTTGTGGGAAGAACGCAGATGGTGGCCGGAAGATATGCGTAGAGGCGGGTATTGGCATCCTCAATGCCCGCCAGACCCCGTCAACTTCAAAATGATCGTTCCTCGACGCCCTTATTGAACGATCCCTCGTACATAAGGGCAATGAAGGAGGTCATCCTCGACCTTCCTCCGATGTCCGCTACGCTCTCTTCTTCGAGGTCCGATCCGACACGGCGTCACGTACATATAACATCTATGTGCAACAGATAGTATACAAAATTGTCAAATCTCTCAATAAAGGAATAAAATTGGAGATGAGTTTTGCTGCACTAGAAGGGAGACGTGCGTGACATTGGCAACAATCGCCCGATCAGCCTGCTGTAGACTACAAGCGGTTCACACGAGTCATTCTGAATAGGATCAGCAGAAGCTGAACGAGGGACAGCTATGCGAGTAGGCAGGATTTCGGAGAGGACTCAGCAACACTCACACGACGTAGAAGTTGCGTAAGAGTATAACCTGCTGCTGTGCCTCATCGACCTGAAGAAGACGTTCGACTGTGCCGAAACTGAAGAGTCGTCGGAGCCCTGCTCACTGTTAGGGCTTTCCAACACAGTACATTACAGAACTTCGGGAGCTGTACAGTGAACCAAGATCTCGCTATTCTACAACGACGTCGCTGCCAATATGAAGTGGAGATTGCCAATCGGCAGCTGCACCATATTTGGTTGTCTGACGACATCGTGCTCATCACTCTTTTAGCCATTAGCCGAGCGGAGCAAAAGTTGGCCGACTTCGTTCGTGTCTGTGGGATCGTTGGACTGTAGCTGAATCCTACGAATGTGATGTTTATGAGAAACGGGTGAGTTGTTGATGCCCCATTCTCACTCATCGAAAAGAACATCTCCGAATGCTCCATCCACGTGTCTTTGGGTCGCAAAATTAGCATGGTCAACGACCTATGTAGCGCCAGAGCTGGGCAGGAGGAAACGTGCGGCTTCGGGAGTTTTCAGGAGCGTCGAAGAAGGCTTAGAGAAGAAGAGGAACGTCCGACTCCGTGCCCATCTATTCGACTCCACTGTAGCTGGCTGGACGAAGGTCTCTATTCTGGAGGAGTGAAGCTTCTACTTTAGAACAATAAGGAGCGAATTTGGTGTCGTGAAAAAGAACTCAAACTAGCAGCAACGAACAGTGAGGCTCATTATGGCGATATTAAGAAAAATGTAGGCGCTTATGAAGTATGCCCAAGATTGGCGCATAGACAGTCTGCTCACTGGAAAATGGCAGAAGTTTTGGATAGAAAGTAGCAAAAGCTCTCAGCCAATTTAATGCATAGGTTTGCTCGTCACATCTTCGCTTTGCTATGTATACAATAAGATCTGAAACCTTACATGCGGCTATGCGTACAAGGATTTCATGACCAACAGGATATCACGACTTGATCTAGCAGCTACTCACCTCGTCAGAATGAAGGTTCCGACTAGAATGCAGATAGACACAAAGACGATTTGTCGCGACTGCAAAAAAACAACAACAATAAGACGTCATAAAGAGAAATTCTTGATGTGTTCTCCTATTTTGTTGTTAGCCTTTACATTTAAGATCCGACAAAACAGCGGTGTATCCTCGAGACTAAGTAATCCTTATTGACTACAGTGAAAGTCCATCCACAATTCACCTCCAAGATTTTTGTTCAGCTAGAGGCTTGACTGCAAAAAGTGTATTAAATGTAATAGAATCGGGCGTGGTCTGGTTATAAGGCTTGCCAGGCGAACGGCTTTTCACTGGTAACCTCTTTGGTTTTTCTCTTACGCTTAAGTCAGAAATTTAGTCGCAGGGTATTTCTCGAAGTTCAAGACTGGTCATCATAGAGCTTTTTACCATCAGAGAAAATCAGAAAAACCATTGAAAAGTTGGAGGTTTAGCAAAACTCACTGAAGTGGGGCATCCGTTAGAATCACCTGGCGTGAAAACTGATGGGATTCTCGATGGTCGGAAAAAGGTCGAATTTATTTACTTTGGATACCAAAAACGGGGAGAAACGATGTATTGGGTTGCTCGAAAAGTCTTCAACACTAGCACAACAATATTACAATACAGTACAATATAATACAATATATTCCATATATTACAATATTTTTCCATTGTGGCGCACGCATGTGTGCATGAAATAAATAAATAAATATCCAAAAGCTTAGTCCACAATATATTCTCCATCCAAGGCTAAGGTCCTGCCCCATCTTTCAAGCCAGCCTTTCAATTCCTTTCGGCAAGAATTGCGAAGGCTGCGAGGAAAAGAATTCAGAAACCTCCATTTCCAGTTGACGTCGATCATCGAACTCTCTACCTCGAAGATGCTCTTCAGAGCTCCGAACAGGTGGTAATCAGAAGGAGCGAGGTCTGGAGAGTACGGCGCATGGTGCAGAACTTCCCAGCTTAACACCAAGATTTTCCCGCGACTCACTTTTTCGGCATGAGGACGCGCGTTGTCGTGCAACAGGTAGACATTCTCCCGTTCTGAACGTTTTTGGCGCATGGCGTCGGCCAAGCTCTGGAGCTGGGTAGCGTAGACAGATGCTGTGGCTGCGGTCTCACTATCAAGCAACCCCAGTAAAGCATGCCTTCTGAGTCCCACCAGCAACACAGAAGAACCTTCCTTTCGTAGTGTCCACGTTTCGGTTCTCTTGGGGCCGGTTCTCCTCGTGGGACCCATCGGCTCTTGTGGGTGTGGTTAGCATAAAAAACCCTGCTTTCATCACCAGTAACAATGTCCTTCAGAAAGTCCTTTCTGCGCGGGCGAAGAAGCAGCGACTCAGCTACACTGATTCGGCATGCCTTGATAGATTCCCGCAGCTCATGCGGTGCCCATGACGACAAAACTTTGCGGTACCCAAGGATCTTCAGCTGCCTTACGACGGTGCTTTTGTCCAGAACGAGGTCGACTTTCGAGAGAGATATCTCCAGCCTTTAAGCCTGATACCAACGACCACTGTGGAATAGTGAACGACTTCCCCCTTGAATGCAGCGCAGATGTTGGAGACTGCAGTCCTTGCGAATGGCCTTGCAGAAATTCATAGTGGACGATAGGTCGTAGCTGCCTCTGCTGCTTATCGTTGACATTGCTGCTGTATTCCTTCTCGACGAAGCCTTATATAGTATGCTTGATGAAGCTTCGAGAATGTGCTGTGACGTCATCACACAAGATCAATCCTTTTAAGCGCTTTAACAAATTTAACAACCAATAGCGTTAAGTGTTGCAAGACTTTTCGATCAACCTAATAGTTTCATAACCATTGCTGCATAGAAATAAGCAGGGAGGAAGGTGCCACTCACGTTGTCATAGTCCAGTGAGCGGAACGGAAACTTCACAATCAGAAGACGCTCGACGGACACGGCGAGTACAAACCTTAACGAAGCTCATTAACTGTTCGCGGTGAAATGGCGGAACTGACCGTCTCACGCCATCAGCACTACAATCACCAAATTTACACCAATGCAGTGCGAATTCCTGGTGCAACTGCTCCTTTGCAGCACTCGGTGGAGGCAGGAGAAGTACTGACCATATAGCAGCCGCAGAGAACCAATTCGTCAGGGCAGCGAAGTGCACCTTCGAGTTGAAGTGCGCCGAGCGGAACTGCGAGTTGAGGGCGAAGACGTCCAGGGACGCCAAGTAGTGGGGGAACATCATCACGAATACGGATGGATGTCGCACAGTGCCAGAAACGCCAGCAAGTGGTTCGCCCTGCAAATTAATTAATTATCTACCTAGTAACGCACAAGGAATAAAAATGAAGCTTCAAGTGCTTTATGGTAGGCTAAACCCGACTATTGCGGGGCTCATGAAAAAAAATATATATAAATATACAGGGTGCGCCAAAATTATGCGACAAGGTATTCAATTCGTCGAGAGAGAAAATGCGGTACTTTCGAGAAGCTAACGATGCGATAATGTTTATCAGTCTATTGTAAACTATACGCAACATTGAGATTCGAAGATATCTCCATCGGCGTCGATACAGGCTTTGAGGCGCTTAGGGAAGGCATCGACGTCGGCACGCAAGTAAGGCGCGTTGAGCTCATTCCACGCCTTCCTTCAAAGGATCCACGGGGCGGTGAGGTTTCCCGCAGACTTTGGCTTCCAGAGATGGCCAGACCGTGTAATCCATCGGATTCAGATCCGGAGAGTTAGCTGGTTACTTGTGGAAGCTGATGAATTGCGGAAAGTTGCCTTTGCACAAGTCTTGCAGCATTCTTGCTCTGTGAGCTGGTTCTCCTTCTTCTTGTTGGAAGGTCCAGAGGGTGCACGTGGGTCTTCTTGTAGGCCTTAAGGCCCAGCTTACGGAAGATTCTTCTCAACGACGCTCCATGATCTCCATTTTTCCCGACAACCGGCGGACCGAGCGCGCCGTCTCCCTGCGAATCCGTCCACTTACCTTCCTAATGTTGTCCGTAGTTGTCACAGATACGTGTCTTTCCCATCCGGATATATCATCCTCGGTTCCCAGGTCTTCTTAGCATCTGATGGACCTATTCGTAATATTTTGATGAACTCCAGGACGGTGGTGAATGTAGCGTGCCGAGAAGCCTTGACGGTAAAGCTCAATGATTTAAGAACAGTGGCACGAACGTTTCATTATCTTGAAAAACAACTTATTGTTATGTTTGACTGAGATAAGCATAAACTATTTGACTCAATGAAAACAATAAGAGCACGAAAAAAAGCAGACGCTCCGAATAAAAGGTCAAATTGTTT
>OX377201.1:43577420-43850224 GCA_947396885.1 Heligmosomoides polygyrus polygyrus
TTATCGATAAGAACGGCGCGGCTAAAGTGTGAGCATCCCGTGTGCCCGGTCTTGTATGTTCTTATCAAGACCCATAAGTTGCCACCAGGTGGTGCTCTTAGCGACCCTTCGCGGTATAAGGTTAGGCCCATCATAAGTGGCATTGGTGGTCCGGCAGACCGTATATCTTGGCTGCTGAACTTGGTTCTTACGCAGCTACTACGGTTCATTCCAGCTCACCTTCCTAACACCAGCGCCCTTTTGGATAAGCTCCGGGAGACTAATGTAGAAGATACCTGCGTGATGGAGTCGTTTGACGTCACGTCGTTGTACACAAATGTCTCCAAAGGCGATGCCATGCAAGCGGTACACGAGATCCTTGTTGAGCATGAGGCCCAGCTGGCCCTTTTTGGACTCAACATTGCCCAAATAATGGTGCTCATAGACGAGTGCCTTCAGTGCAACATATTCAAGTGGTCCAAACAGTACTACAGGCAGGTTAGAGGCCTAGCTATGGGTCAACGCTTGGCTCCGGTGCTAGCTATAGCGTACATGTCAAAAATAGAGAGACCCGTAATGGAACGCAGACCTTTGCTGTATTGTCGTTATATAGATGACTGTTTCATCGTATGTCCCTCGCAGAGCGAAATGGATGCCTGCTTCGAGTTGCTTAACCATCAGGCTGAGCATATTAAGCTCACAAGGGAGAAGCCGACAAGTCACTGGTTGCCGTTCCTCAACGTGGAAATTCGTCTCTCTAGGAACACCTTCCCAAACTAGGTGGTACCGGAAGCCCAGCAACAAGAACATCATTGTGCACTATCGTTCCGCACACCCATATAGTACTAAGAGGGCCATTGTTCGGAATATGTTCCAAACAGCTGCTCTGGTGTCCTCGAATAGCGAGTTCAAGTCCTCATCTAGGGAAACGCATCTCGCATTGCCTTATCCAACGGGTATGTTGCGCACAACATGCCCAAAGGCCGTCAACCACAGGCACCAGCACGCATGCACAGGGCACAATTGCGTGGTCAAATCGCCTTCACGGTACCTTTTATCTCGAACGCTCTCAGTGCTCAAGTACGGGAATGCGTTCGTAAGGCTGACCTGGGTGACATCGTTAGGGTCGTTGAGGTGCCTCCGGCTAATCTCAAGGCGCAACTGGTGAGGAACCGTCTCTATGACTACGCTTGTGAAACGCCCTCCTGCGTGGTCTGCCCATTCGGCAGGGAAGGCGACTGTAGGGTTTCAGGAACAGTATACCTCATAACTTGCATTGAATGCAAGGAGGAATACGTTGGTGAGACGGGCAGACCACTTTGGGTAAGGGTGAAGGAGCATGTGGACGGGCTCAACAGGTGCAAAGTCAGCACACCCTTGGGGGAGCACAGGCTGCGAGGTCATGGTGGCGCAGTGGTTGGAGTGGCGGTGACGATCCTGGCTCGCGAGGTCGACATCGCAGCGCGCAAGGCCTTGGAGGCGCTGTGGATTGCGCTCAAGAACCCCGCAATCAATAGGAAGGAGGAACGGGTGGCCATAACCCAGGAGTTGGCTCCATTTGCCGACCTCTGTGGGCTTGACCCCGGGGGGCGCCAGCCGGAAGGTCGCTGAGGGGCTGACCCGAAGGGAGGATCTCATTCACCCATATTTATCTCCATCTGAAGGGTGAATCCACAGCCTTCGGCTGTTTACATAAGGTCAGTTGGGCTGTCCTCCTCGCGGTTCGTCTCTTTCTCCCTTTAGCTTTTGAGATGGCTGAAACTTGAAATGACTCTTGGACGGGTAATTTCTCTAACTCCCCTTGTCTTTTCCAGGCTCTGAAGAAGGCGGTTACGCCGAAACGTAAGCCAAATAAACGGAGAGAAAATTATTAACCCAAATGTGTGTTACTGGTCAACCAGTTCATAACCCGTTATTTTAAAGAAGACAGGGTATAAACGAGGCTTGAGACACTTAGCGAAGAAAATCCTCAAAACGGTGTTTTCAAACCTTTTAGCTGGACCTTGGGGCGCCTATTTAGGGTTCAAAAATTCACAATTCGTTCTAGCCAGTAAGACATGCCAGCTCTATATAGTACGGAGGCTTAAAGAGACCGTGCACGAAGAGGTGTGCAGTCTTCTACTAAAAAACTAATGAAAAAAACTAATGTGGCTGACAAATACCACCGCTCATGCAAACATGGCGACACAGGGCTGCACATCGGGCGCACCCAGAAAAGCTTGCACTTTTTTCGTTCGAAAATAACTCATTGCAACTGAACGAATTTTTAAATTTTCAATGACGGTTCCCATTATTGTTATAACATGTTTTGCTGCGATCCAAACCTGTAATAGTGCAATACGTTCGTGTCAAACAATATCGGGGTTTAGTGGTGCAGCATCCCGCCTAGTAAACGGGGAGGGATTGGAGCTCCGACTGGCGCCAGAGTTTTAGTCGCAATAATGAGAACAGCGTTATAGAAGCTTGTAGCTTGGTTGACAGCCGCTCGAGGCCTAAAGAAATGACTTGGCTCTGGTTCCTGCTCTGATTCGCTGGCCAGAAGTGGATGCGGGGTAATCCCAACCAGAGTGCGAAGCTGGGGACGCAATGCCCACATTGACAGGCCGTCGGAGAGCCGCCGCTGTTCCTCGGCGCGTGCGCGTTCTTCGCCATCCGAGAGGCGGTGCGATCGTTCCGCCTCGACCACGGGCACAAGGGCTACTTCCGCTTCGACTCGCCGGCCACTCCGGAGCAGATTCGACTGGCCTGCGACGACAAAATCTTGGCCAAGGTGAGCGTTCGCCTACCTATCGCTGCTGACGACGGCGACCTACACGGTAATCTCACAAACTGTTCAGGTTCCGGAATTGCCAGAGAAAGGATCATTTACACCTTGGACAGTCACTCTCTGATTTCTCATGGAACGAAGCTCAACGTTTTATACCTCCAGAAACGAAAGTGGCAGCGTGCGCTGTAGAATAATAGTCGTAGTGCAGTGTTAGTGCGGCGGCGCGTATATGTTATGTGAACTACCGTTCCAAGTACAACGTTCTGCATATTCATATTTGCTTCCGGTTCATCTGCTCAACTGGCTGTGTTGTCTTGTATTCGTTTTAATGTTGATGAACACGCGTTTATCTTCCGCAATAAATTCTGGTCACGGGCAGTAGACAAGGGAACTCAATGACACAGTGCGCGATAAGGAAGAAGCAAGCCGCTTAGGCTGCGTGTCTGCTTATCGGCTGAGCGGCACGGCGCCTATGCGGGAAAAGGGTGCCAGGCCGTGGAGAGGGTGACTATTAAACAACTCGGGGTCAACTGCAGGTGATTTTGCGGTGATATATGATATGCAATACGCGCAAATGTCCACGCTGCACGACTTTCGTTAAGTTGGCCACGCGACTTGGCAGCGCAAAACTCGGGTAATCCACCCCTTGATGGCTGCCATCGCTTTTGTTGAGTCGCGTTGAACTGTCCGAGGAAAGCCAGTGATTCAGTTGGACCTCTCTACAGCCTGACAGCCTTATCCTGCGCAAGATACAGTCATTCTGAATCGCGAGAAAGCTCCGAGTCTACGCAGCTGTTCCAGCAACGTCTACCTCTTGTTAAAAAAAACTACGTCGATTGAGTTGCTACTAAACTAGCGCGGGCCACATCCTGGCACCCTTATTCTACCTAGATAAGCATCAGCTCCACAACAAACGGTAGAGACCAAACACAGCTTCTACACCTTGAACTACTAGGTTGGCCGGAAAGTTCTGGCAGTTTTGACTGGTCCCCTTCAAACGATCACAACTTTCTTCATACTCACCGGATTCAGTCAGAATAAGCACCATTCGAATCTGCACACGATTTTCCAACGCGACACTAGCTCGTCAATTTCAGCAGATCAATTCCATCAGCAAAAAAATGAGTGGTCGAGAAGCGACAAATTCTAGAAAGGCTGTTTTGCGTGGTCCTGATTTGCGAAGGTTCTACCGGCGAGGAGTTCTGAAAGTGCTTAAAAAGGTAGCACTCGGTTGAAGCAAGGTCCGGCGAGTATGGCGGGTGAGGCAGAACTTCGACTCCTACATACTTCGTTCAATTGTCGCATGGCGATTTGCAAAACGTGTGGGCGGGCGTTGTCGTGCAGAAGAAGAATCTCTTCTGTTGACCAGTGGCGGCTGCAACTCACGCAACTATCGGTACATCTCGTCGATTTCGTCGCAGTAGGACTTTGAAGGTTCGGCCTGGCCATCGTTTTTTTTCTGGTGGGATGTCGACCGTGGGAAGTGCCTGGGGAGCGAGCTCGTCGACATCAACCCACTGTCCTAATTGTCCAGAACCCACTTTTCATCACATGTGACGACTCAACCCAAAAATAGGTCGTTTTGATTCCGAAGAAGCAAAGAGGGACAGATTTCGAAGCGGCGATCACTGAAATCGTGGAGCACCCATCTTTCGAGCTTTTTCACCTTGGTGAGGCGTCTCAAATAATCTGTACCAACACTTTGGTTGACTCCTAGACCTTCTGCGATCTCAGGGGCTCTTTTCGATGATTAGCTTCCACGAAGGCCTTCAAATCGTTGTCCTGGATTGGAAAGTAAGAAGTAAGTTGAACATTGTTTCGGTAATAAACGAACGAAAGGCGGATGCAGAACTTTCCGACCAACCTAATAAAACAAGTGAAGCATCGGATTCATTAGTTTTGCCCTATCCTACTCCAGAAGGATGCTAGATCAGAACCGCCGAAGGGAATGTTGAAAAAACGCCGTTAAAAATAATAAAATGACAATATGACATGACACAAAGAGCTTTCACGTCAATCCTGGTCCGCATGTTTTGCTGTTCCCTACTGAAAATACAGCAAGACAGACGTTGATGAAGACGAGAGAAATTGATGTTTATCTTTTACTGGACCTCATAGCATGGATCGGAAATCCTGAGCTCTGCTGCTCTATTTCTTCTGCGAACTGCTAGCAAAGCAGTGAGTTTCATTAAGGATTTGACGTCTACCACCGAATACCGCATTCGCCCATCACCGACCACTGCTGAGGGGGGGGGGGGAACATTTGAGCGCGCATTGAAAGCAACAGCATTGAAAGCACACAGTTTATTCACCGCTGCACGAGAAAACAAGGAAGCAACACAGGACTTCAACGGCGCGAGTAACCGCGCCAGACTCGTTGAGGGGAAACGACGAAGGAGGACCGCAGCCTAGCCTCTCAACGAGGGAGAAACATTCATGAGTTTTGAACAGGAAAAGTAGTTCTGCATGCGAAACAAAGCACAATCGAGAATAAAAGAACACTGGACAATTTGGTGGCGAAAATCGGAACAGGCAAACCTTTCAAATCAACGAATGACCTTCACGCGTACAGTAGACGAGATCACTGGACTCAGAACTATTTGAAGCACAAAGAAGGACCCGACCATTTAATCCGCTTTAGATACTCAGACTACTGTGCCGTTTCACAGCTTCCCATCACTGGGTAGCACTCAGCGCGAGATCGCTTAGTCTGGGACATTTCAGAGACGATCGAAGACCGTTGGCGAGAACTGGGAGAATACACCAACGACGTTTTCTGCGTTGCGATCGACTTTGATGGCGATCGTGAGAATCGTGATCTGAAAACGGACCTTGTAAGGGAGAAAGGAGCAGGAAACGCTTTTTCCCTACATGGTGCTAAAACTTGACGTCGAACTACTGCCACACCGTCTATATTACAAGGTGCAGCTAAAACGGTGAATGCGTTTCCAACACAAGCGCTTCAGAATTCCCACAAATCATTCATAATGAAAGGTCCTCAGCGACCGTTTGAAGAGTACGCTTTCCATCCGGTTGACCCGAGTCTAGCCGTAACGAAAATGACCCAGGAAAAACGAGGATGCATGTCCTGTCTCTTTGATTTCGGCAGCACTCCTACGCAACAGGTGTGAGTCTACATGCCCATACTCCTGAGGCCTACATGCACACTTTTCCGCCAACATGGCGACCCATCCTAAAAATAGGGTAATAACGTGCGTCGGAAAAGTGTAACAGATCCTCCCAATAATCTGCCTTTGTGTGTACCCTTCTAGTATGGTTACGGCACCTAGCCTTCGCAGGAAGGAAAGATGCAAACGTGATTTCCGAGAGCAAGAGCTAAGCAGTGCAGAAAAGATCCATCGCAGCGGGCTGGCAGTCACCGGCTGCTGGAGATTGCTCACCTTTGACATCCACGGCATAGAACAACAGACGTCGCTTTTGTTCGAAGCACAGAAAACCCTCAGCAACGACTCTTACGTAAGTGCTGTACCAGCCGTATCGTTTGGTCTTTGGGCGAAAAAGCGCCAAACAAAAAGTTTTTCGGTCTCTTTTTGACAGAGCTCTTCAAACTGCGTGCTTCAAAAACAAGTCCGATATTTCGAATCAGCATCGAGTGATTTATCCGATAAAGTGGAAAACGCATTGCAAATTTTGAAAAGTTGATACGGTGAACTACATCCAGGGTTTGGTCTTTGGGCGTAATTGTCTTCCGAGAGGTTGGTGGTCGGTCCTGTGCGCCGACCTGAACGTAGGCCATCGAGCAACAACTAACATTTACTGGAAGTTTTTTCTTTTTTTCTTCATCTGGTAGAACTCTCGATGCCGATCCCAAATGTCGGATTTACATTCCAAAGCAGGCAATGTAAACAGCGTTATCTTTAAAAGGTGTAAATCTGTAAGCTGTAAAAAGCGGTGTAAATGACATTTTTAGCGGGTAAAAGGCATTGTATTGATACGCTACTGTCCCCTCTGTCATCGTTTTTTCATGCTTTTTAGTGGAGGTTCGAGGTGTTTTTCTAAGACTTTCTCTCCGTTACTTTCCGATCATAAATGGTGTCACTCGCCAAGTCTAGTTCTCAATCTCTGATAGAGAAACAGAGACAGACATACGCATCTACCTGACTTAGGCTTCGGATTCTCCCAGAGATGCTCCACAGCATCCGTGGAGAACTAAGGAACTGGTAGTGCTTTTGCGTATAATTCGCCGAATTTTGTCTTTGTATGACTCCTACAGCAGAGCTGATGATTCAAGATCCTCAGTACCAAGATCCAGAATTGGTGGAAACTCAGTGGCTATTTGCTGTTACTTAAGAAGCTGGCGTATGGTTGCCCAGCCCTACGGGGGCGTCTACTGCAGCGTTATACCGAATGCTGCTTCTTGTTTCGGGTGTCCTCAGCCCAATCAAGCCTGAATACCAGACATCTTTGGCCAAGTTAAAGAAGCACTGACTTGCTCATCGACTGAGAACTACAACTAATTGTTTATGCCTAATACGGATTCAAATTGTCTCTTCGACACCTCGAGGAATTTTAGAGCGTTGTGCACCTCACAAAGGAACAAACCAACGCGGGGCTTTATCCTTTATTTTAACCATTTATTTATTCAAAAGCAGCTGCTAAAATAGCCCTCACAACGGTGCGTGATCTCCAGCGTTTCCTGACTCCTAAAAAGGATAACACTTAGATGAGTGTCGCAATGATCAAACCCGATTTGGGTGCGCCACGCACTCTACTTCTACCGAATATTGTGAAGGTAATATAAATACGCACTCGGTTTAAACCATTACTTATTAGTTAGGCTATTGATTGCTTGTTCCAACCGATAAACAAGTACTGTTTTGTTCTTAGAGCTCTGGCACCAATTCACTGAACCTGGAAGTTTGGAAAACCTAATTAGCTTGGAAGGAACCCGAATCAAGAAACCCGATTCGTGGTACTCGGACAGCCGCCGCCTCCAGCGACTGTGCTACCACTACATGTCCTACTGAATGCAAAACGACTGCAGCCGGAATTGAAGAGAGAATCTGTAAACCGAAACACGGAATTAATTTTAAGACAACTCAACGACTTCTCTCCAACACGGAACATTCGTAGATCAACTACATAATTTGGACTGGGAAACTTTGCTCCCCAAACTCTTCCCAAACTGCAGCCTGACAGAGCCTCAAACATACGGAAAAGTTCATAAAAAACAGCTAGGTCAACACATGACATGTGCGCTTTTCATGCCTGTTGCTAGCGAAGCAGAAGAAGTGAGAATTCTGGAAAATGCTTCATTATCAAATTCCACTGCTCTTGCGCTTTTGGTCAGTGTCTGAACGCGCAATCTTTTCAATTGCGAGGTTAGAGAAACAGTTTATACGTAGACGTGTTTCTTTGAGGGCAAACAGGGCTGCAAATTCAAATTCTGCACTGTTGTCAGCAAGTGCAGTTCCCTTAGCATAGTATTAGGTCTTTGCATGTGAAATGGCCGATATTGCTTCCTCAATTTTTGGTCCATTTTTCATGGTTACGAATGTTCCCGTTTTAGGCATTGTATATAGCTTCTGAAAGAGCAGATCTACGCTTCCTTACTGCTCATACATCCTCTGACACAATTGCCTCTTGCCGAGTTTTTGACGTGGTTTTTGCCACACAAATCAACGTGATATTCGGGTGCTCTACTTACTGTGAGCCAAACTGTGAGAGTGCTAGCACAGCATTTCGGCGTTGACGACAGCACTATCAGTCGCCATTCAAGTGGGATCGGAAGAGTACAGAAATTAGATCAATGGATACCGCACAGTCAGGCAGATGCTGAAGCGCCACGACACCTGCGTTACTTTAGGACTGCGCAATCTAAGGGAGCCTTTATGGACAGGATGGGCAGGATTCAGGCATCCAGATCGTCATGTGAAGGATACGAAATTCAGGACCGTGACATGCGACGAAAAATGGATCCTTTATAATATTCGTTGTCGCTCTGCACAACGGCTGGATAACGATGAGAGTCCCAAGGAGGTGCCGAAACCAGGTCTCCATCCAGAGAAGACCATGGTGACCGTATGGTGGACAATGGCTGTTATAGTCCAAGGCGAGTTCTTGAAGCCTGGAGAGGCTATCACAGCAGAGAAGTACTGTGCCGAAACTGAAGTGAAGCACCAGAAGTTGACTGAAAAACAGCCGGCTTTGGTCAATCAAAGAGGCCCAATCCTACTGCGTGACAAATCACGTCCGCATGCTTCAAAAATTGTTGTCCAGAAACTGGGTGAAAAGAGCCACATCGGTGGTGAATAGATTTGGTGAACATGCTGATCTGCCACATCAGCATGTTCACCAAATCTATTCACCACCGATTATCATTTTTCAAGCGCTTAAATCGTCATGTGAAGGATAAAAAATTCAGCAACTAAGATGTTGTCGAAAATGATCTCTTATGTTTTACTACTTCTCGTAGTTCTGATTTTTACAAAGATTGCATGTCTAAGCTACAACCGCGTTTGTGTACTAATTGTAATGGTGCTTATTCCGTTTAAAAAATTGCTTCCAAGCAAAGTTATAATCTGGCAAAATTTTCAGTCAAAATCGGCCATTTCATAGGCAACGACCTAATAGTATCCGTATAATACAAAAGGATTAACGGAAGTGTGCATGTCGCGATCCTATTCGTACCTGCTTCTCTTCTTCCGGTCACAGTACAGCACCAGCAGCATCCATCGTTTGCAGGTCTGAAGAAGCTTGCGGCGGAACGTCGACGACGTCATACAGAACAACACAATGTTCAGCATCTTCCCAGTCAAAACCAACTGGTTGGCAACGATCGATACCGTTCGTAGGGCAGGGCTTAAATGGCGTCAGATTTCGAGGCGGATCTCAAAGCGACGTAGCCGGAATAGGACTAGGAGGAGACCTGGCTGACGGATACAGTAGCTGGTAGATGAAGACGAGCGCAGACGGTCCCTGAGTCAGTGAGAAGCATGTGACGATCGCCAACACGGTGTGAGTCATCTTTCTCTCCTGTTCGTGCATGGCTGTAGGATTCGCGTTCACAGTGTGCACTAGCAGCTCCTGAAGGGAAAGCGACGTAGCATGATGTGAAGGTGCTTCTGATTTCGCTCCAGTTCGTAAACTATGAAAAGCAAGGACCTCCCTCGCATATGAAGAAAGTGCTCGCTAACACATAGTCGGCTTTCTTGATTAATCCTGGACGTACCTGGTTGTTTCTCTTCTTCAAAAGTCGAATAAGTGAGATGTTCAGCACAGCGACGGCGAAAACCGGTAGGAGGACAGCGAATACTGCGTTTAGGAAAACTGACACCTCGATCCATTGCCTTGTGACGTCCGAAGTTGGATTTGGTCGCGAGCCCCACATCGGCAGCGCATTCGAATAGCACCCGCCGATCAGCTGCGTACCGTGACACACAGAGAACGTTTTGCAGGTGTGGGAGACGTGGTGATAGCTGAAACATGTTCCTTAGAACATGGCTAATACTCCGATCAATGCTTTCACTGATGCAATCCTGCTTTTCGGACTCTGTTTTTCATGAAAGTGCTTGGAAGTGCACCTCTATTGAGATCGTTACTTTCCCTTGCCTTGCTCATTTAGCTGCCCATTACAATGAGATATTCTCATAAATCTATTGAAAATCGACAGAAGCAATCTGAACCGTCTGCTCAGAGGTTCAGTAGCTCTTTTTGTCATAGCTATTGAACCTTCGCAAGAGCAAAAAGCCCATTTTGGCTAAAATCTAACAGTGGGTTAAGAACAACCTCTTCACTAGGAAATCCTTAGGAAAGCCGCAGCAATGGAGTCAATTACTTATGGAAATGCTACAGAAACGCAGTAAGCCCGTTCCGGTATTAGTTTGTTGGGCATAGTCTGCTCAAGTCCTTCACAGTGCGGGGTTGTGTTTGTGGGAAGAACGCAGGTGGTGGCCGGAAGATATGCGTAGAGGCGGGTATTGGCATCCTCAATGCCATATGCGGAGAGGCGGGTATTGGCATCCTCAATGCCCGCCAGACCCCGTCAACTTCAAAATGATCGTTCCTCGACGCCCTTATTGAACCATCCCTCGTACATAAGGACAATGAAGGAGGTCATCCTCGACCCTCCTCCGATGTCCGCCACGCTCTCTTCTTGGAGGTCCGATCCGACACGCCGTCACGTACATATAACATCTATGTGCAACAGATAGTATACAAAATTGTCAAATCTCTCAATAAAGGAATAAAATTGGAGATGAGTTTTGCTGCACTAGAAGGGAGACGTGCGTGACATTGGCAACAATCGCCCGATCAGCCTGCTGTAGTCTACAAGCGGTTCACACGAGTCATTCTGAATAGGATCAGCAGAAGCTGAACGAGGGACGGGTGGCGATGTCCGTTCCTCCACGTGGTGCCACTGGAAACTACTCGCTTTGCGAGTTAAGCCGAACACGGACACTCGATTGCAGGTGACAGGCCCTTGTGACAGGCCGGCCTACGAAGTCCCATGTCACATCACATGGTTGATGACAGCTCAAGTGTTTCGAGATAGTGCTACGGCGTCCGCGGGAGCCGACGCGCACTCGCAGAGCCCGGCGAGTGTGAGAAGTATGCGAGGGTCCCTGATGCGAGGACGGCATCGGGGGGCAACTGAGCTAGTCCCGTAACGTAAGCAGGACCCGCGTGGCAACGCTGAATGTGGGTACGTTGACGGGCCGCTCGTGCGAGTTGGTTGAAGCACTGGAGCGTAGAAGAGTTGATTTCTGTGCGGTGCAGGAGACGAGGTGGTCCTGCCGTAAGTCAAGGGACATAGGACGTGGCTTCAAGGCCGTTCTATGTGGAAGTCCCAGGACCACCAGTGGTGTCGGAATAATCGTCTCCGAACGATTTCGTGACTCGATTGTAAGCGTCGAACGCTTTGACGATCGATTGATGAAGATCGTTGTCGCCACTAATGAGCGACTCTTTCTTCTCTGCTATGCTCCACTGGTTGCTCCGATCAAGCTAAGCATGAGTTTTGAAGCCTGCATCATGAAAAGACAGCAGAGGTACCGTCGAAAGATGTCATCATAGTCGCTGGTGACCTCAACAGGCACGTCGGCGCGACGAAAGACGGGTACGGCTGTCATGGTGGGTTCGGTTACGGATCCCGTAACGCAGATGGTGAGCGTATCCTTGAGTATGCGGAATCGCACAACCTCACCATAGTGAACACCGTATTTCGCAAACGCGATTCCCACCTCATCTCGTTCTATAGCGGGAACACCAGGACTCAGATAGACTTTGTCCTTGTGAAGGATCGAGACCGAAGTCTTGTCACAGACGCGAAGGTCGTGCCGTATGAGACGGTCGCCCCACAGCATCGACCGCTGATCTGTACTTTAAAGATCGCCCCTCCGAGGCTGAAGCAGGTCGAGCGATGCGGTGCACCAAGAATTAAGTGGTGGCGAATGAAAGAGAAGGAAGCAGCTGTGATTTCTCGCGTGCGGTTACCGACAGTGACAACTGTCGACGAAACTTGGGAGAAGGCCACCGACGCGATTCGTCACGCTGCACGGTCGGAGCTCGGCATCACGAAGGCTGGACGACGGAAGGTCGACAAGCAGGCCTGGCTGTGGACAGATGACGTGAAAGCCAAAGTTCGAGAGAAGAAGACGCTATATCACGTGTTTCTCGGCGAAAAGACAGCCGATAACTGGCGGAAGTACCAAGAAGCGAAGAAAGCTGCAAAGAAGGCCGTGGCTGTTGCAAAAGCCACTCATTATGGAGATGTCAACGAGAAGCTCGAGTCGCGCGATGGTGAGCGGTATCTGTACCGACTCGCAAAGAATCGCCATCGCCAGACCGAGGACATCGAGAAGTTCTTCGGCATCAATGATGAGAACGGCCGTCTTCTTATGGACCGCAAGAAGGCATTGAAGCGATGGCGCGATTACTTTGAGGAAATCTCTACAGTAGAATTTCCTCATCCAGCCATCCCCTCAACGGCTCCAACCCACGGCCCCGTTCAGAAGATCACCGTGGAGGAGATTGAAGCGGCTTTGAAGAAGATGAGGCCAGGCAAAGCGACTGGGCCCGACGACGTGGCAGCAGAACTGTGGAAGTCGAAGTTTTGGTACCCTGCTGAGTGGTTGGCGAAGTTCTTTAATCAGGTTGTGGCGGAGAAAATAGTGCCTGAGAGTTGGCGCCAAAGTACGACAATTCCGATTTGGAAGAAGAAGGGCAGTCCTGCAGACTGCTCCAATTACCGTCCGATTCGCTTGCTTTCGCACAGCATGAAGATCTTTGAGCGAGTTGTCGATGGACGAATTCGGGACATCGTCCAGCTTTCCAGCAATCAGTGCGGCTTCGTGGCTGGCTGTGGCACCATTGATGCCATACACGCCGCCCGCCTCCTGATAGAGAAGCATCGCGAGAAACAGAAGGCAGTGCATATCGCCTTTCTCGACTTGGAGAAGGCATTTGATCGCGTATCATGTGAAGTGATATGGTACGCCCTGCGACAACATGGAGTTCCTGAAGAGCTCATAGAGTGGACGCGAAATATCTACTCTTGCCCAAAGAGTCATGTGCAAGCTACAGCGGGAACATCGACAGAGTTCCCCATCTCTGTCGGTGTACACAAGGGTTCTGCGCTTTCCCCACTCCTCTTTGTTGTCGTCATGGTTGCCATCACTGTTGAGATCTTCAGAAGCCCGTCCCTTGGACGTTGCTTTATGCTGACGACGTGATGCTCGCTAGCGAAGATAAAGGTGAACTCGAGCGAGAGGTGCAAGCTTGGTGTGATCGCTTGGAGCGGTTTGGACTCAGATTGAACGTGAAGAAGACCGAGTATTTAACGACGGACGTTACCGAGTCCAGCTCCATCAAGGTTAACGGCATCGAGCTTCCACGCACTGCGGTCTTTAAGTACCTGGGATCAGCAGTCGCGTCTGACGGCAAACTGATGGTCGAAGTGAATTCACGCGTGAGTGCAGCTTGGTCCAAGTGGCGCTCGTTGACTGGGGTGCTCTGCGATAGGAAGTTACCGGAGCGCTTTAAGTAAAAGATCTACAGGGCAGTCATCCGGCCAGTAGCGATGTACGGCGCTGAGTGTTGGCCTGCGACCAAGGAAGTTGAAGCGCGCCTCAGCGTCATGGAGACGAAGATGCTGCGCTGGACGGCAGGAGTCACGCGCATGGACCGCATCCGAAACGATGCTATTCGGCAGAAGTTCGGTGTCGCGCCGATAACTGACAAGATGCGTGAAGCTCGCTTACGATGGTACGGCTACGTTCTGCGTGGAAAGGAAGATAGCGTCCGCAAGATAGGCCTTAAGTTCGAGGTGGTAGGAAAGCGGCCTAGAGGGCGCCCGAAGCAGCGCTGGGCTGATACGTTACATACGGACTTGAAAGCGGCTGGCGTCCACCCTGATCTAGCGCTGGATCGGGAAAGGTGGCGTCATGACACCAGAAAAGCGGACCCCGCTACGAAGCGGGACAGACGCTGAAGAAGAAGAAGAAGAAGAAGAAGAAGAAGCTGAACGAGGGACAGCTATGCGAGTAGGCAGGATTTCGGAGAGGACTCAGCAACCACTCACACGACGTAGAAGTTGCGTAAGAGTATAACCTGCCGCTGTGCCTCATCGACCTGAAGAAGGCGTTCGACTGTGCCGAAGCTAAAAGGTCGTCGGAGCCCTCCTCACTGTTAGGGCTTTCCAACACAGTACAGCACTTCGGGAGCTGTACAGTGAATGAATGACCAAGATTTCGCCATTCTACAACGACGTCGCTGCCAATATGAAGTGGAGATTGCCAATTGGCAGCTGCACCATATTTGGTTGTCTGACGACATCGTGGTCATCACACTTTTAGCCATTAGCCGAGCGGAGCAAAAGTTGGCCGACTTCGTTCGTGTCTGTGGGAACGTTGGACTGTAGCTGAATCCTACGAATGTGATGTTCATGAGAAACGGGTGAGTTGTTGATGTCCCATTCTCACTCATCGAAAAGAACATCTCCGAATGCTCCATCCACGTGTCTTTGGGTCGCAAAATTAGCATGGTCAACGACCTATGTAGCGCCAGAGCTGGGCAGGAGGAAACGTGCGGCTTCGGGAGTTTTCATGAGCGAAGAAGGCTTAGAGAAGAAGAGTTACGTCCGACTCCGTGCCCATCTATTCGACTCCACTGTTCTTTCTGCACTGACATACGCCCCATAGACCTGGGCCATACGAAAGCAGGATGAACACGCGAACAGCTTCGCGCAGCGTGGAATCGAGAGGACGATGCTCGGAGTGACACGATTCATGCAACAGAGAGAAGGCCTCCGTAGCTCCAAGTTCGTCGACGTTCGAGGATTAGAGACGCCGTCGCACCGGTCGAGTTAAATTACACCTTTTTGTAGGTGGGTCGACCGGTTATCTTAGTGGGAGCAGGAGAAACATGCTTGAAGGACCCTGTGGGCATCACGGCGCAAGAGAGCATTTGACGATTCTGCTACTTGAGCTCTCCAGGCTGGACTAGATTCTGTTTGACGAAATAGTTCCAGAAGGTCCAGTCCACAGGAGCCTGCCTGTATGTTTAAGTGCATGTCGACCGACGACGTGAACGTCGAACGACTACCTTTCACTCTATAGCTGGCTGGACGAAGGTCTCTATTCTGGAGGAGTGAAGCTTCTACTTTAGAACAATAAGGAGCGAATTTGGTGTCGCGAAAAAGAACTCAAACTAGCAGCAACGATCAGTGAGGCTCATTATGGCGATATTAAGAAAAATGTAGGCGCTTATGAAGTATGCCCAAGATTGGCGCATAGACAGTCTGCTCACTGGAAAAATGGCAGAAGTTTTGGATAGAAAGTGGCAAAAACTCTCAGCCAATTTAATGCATAGGTTTGCTCGTCACATCTTCGCTTTGCTATGTATACAATAAGATCTGAAACCTTACATGCGGCTATGCGTACAAGGATTTCATGACCAACAGGATATCACGACTTGATCTAGGAGCTACTCACCTCGTCAGAATGAAGGTTCCGACTAGAATGCAGATAGACACAAAGACGATTTGTCGCGACTGCAAAAAAGTAATAAGACGTCATTAATAGAAATTCTTGATGTGTTCTCCTATTTTGTTGTTAACCTTTATATTTAAGATCCGACAAAACAGCGATGTACCCTTGAGATTAAGTAATCCTCATTGACAACAGGTGAAAAGCCATTCACCATTCACCTCCAAGATTTTTGTTCAGCTACAGGCCTGACTGTAGAAAGTGTACTGAATGCAATAGAATCGGGCGTGGTCTGGTTACAAGGCTTGCCAGGCGAACGGCTTTTCACTGGTAACCTCTTTGGTTTTTCTCTTACGCTTAAGTCAGAAATTTAGTCAATCGCAGGGTATTTCTCGAAGTTCATAGACTGGACATCACAGAGCTTTTTATCATCAGAGAAAATCAGAAAAACCATTGAAAAGTTGGAGGTCTAGCAACCTTCACTGAAGTGGGGCATCCGTTAGAATCACCTGGCGTGAAAAATAATGGAATTCCCGCTGGTCGGAAAAAGGTCGAATTTATTTAATTTGGATACCAAAAACGGGGAGAAACGATGTATTGCGTTGCTCGAAAAGTCTTCAACACTAGCACAACAATATTACAATACAATACAATATGATACAGAATTCAAAAACTCAATCCGCGATATACTACCCACCAGGTCTAAGATCCTGCCCCATCCTTCACTCAGCCTTTCAATTCCTTTCCACCAGAATTCAGAGGGCTGTGAGGAAAAGAATTCAGAAACCTCCATTTCCAGTTGACGTCGATCATCGAACTCTCTACTTCGAAGACGCTGCTTCAGAGCTCTGAGTAGGTGGTATTCAGGAGGAGCGAGGTCTGGAGAGTACGGTGGATGGGGCAGAACTTCCCAGCCTAACTCCTGGATTTTCTCGCGACTCACTTTTGCGACATGAGGACGCGCGCTGTCGTGCAACAGGTAGACATTCTCCCGTTCTGGACGTTTTTGGCGCATGGCGTCGGCTAAGCTCTGGAGCTGGAACAGCGTAGACAGATGCTGTGACTGTGGTCTCACTATACAGCAACCCCGGTAAAGCATGCCTTCTGAGTCCCAGCAGAAACACAGAAGAACTTTTTTTTTTTCGTGGCGTCCACGTTTCAGTTGTCTTGGTGCCGGTATTCCGCGTGGGAGCCATTGTATATTGCGGGTGTGGTTAACAGAAGGAACCCAGCTTTCATCACCAGTAACAATGCCCTTCAGAAAGTCCTTTCTGCGCGGGCGAAGAAGCAGCGACTCAGCTACACTGATTCGGCATGCCTTGTTAGATTCCCGCAGCTCATGTGGTGCCCAAGACGACAAAACTTTGCGGTACCCAAGGTCTCCAGCTGCCTTGACGGTGCTTTTGTCCAGAACAAGGTCGACTTTCGAGAGAGATATCTGCATTCAATGAGGAAGTCGTTCACTATTCCACAGTGGTCCGTTGGTATCAGCCTTGAAGCCTGATACCAACGGACCACTGTGGAATAGTGAACGACTTCCTCATTGAATGCAACGCAGATGTTGGAGGCTGTAGTCCTTGCGGAACGGTCTTGCAGAAATTCGTAGTAGACAATAGGTCATAGCATGCTGCTGCTTATCGTTGACATTGTTGCTGCATTTGTACTCGACGAAGCCTTATATAGTATGCTTGATGAAGCTTCGAGAATGTGCTGTGACGTCATCACACAAGATCAATCCTTTTAAGAGCTTTAACAAATTTAACAACCAGTAGCGTGAAGTGTTGCAAGACTTTTCGATCAACCTAATAGTTTCATAACCATTGCTGCATAGGAATAAGTAGGGAGGAAGGTGCCACTCACGTTATCATAGTCCAGTGAGCGGAACGGAAACTTCACAATCAGCAGACGCTCGACGGACACGGCGAGTACAAACCTTAACGAAGCTCGTTACTGTTTGCGGTGAAATGGCGGAACTGTCCGTCTCACGCCATCCACACTACAATTATCAAATTTACACCAATGCAGTGCGAATTCCTGGTGCAACTGCTCCTTTGCAGCACTCGGTGCAGGCAGGAAAAGTACTGACCATATAGCAGCCGCAGAGAACCAATTCGTCAGGGCGGCGAAGTGCACCTTCGAGTTGAAGTGCGCCGAGCGGAACTGCGAGTTGAGGGCGAAGACGTCCAGGGACGCCAGGTAGTGGGGGAACATCATCACGAATACCAGGATGTCGCACAATGCCAGAAACGCCAGCAAGTGGTTCGCCCTGCAAATTAATTAATTATCTACCTACTAACGCACAAGGAATAAAAATGAAGCTTCAAGTGCTTTATGGTAGGCTAAACCCGAAGTGTTTGAGCCATCCTAGTCTTCGACTACTGCGTGGCTCATGATATATATATCCGAGCTAGGCCAAGTTGGTTACAATTCGATAGAGCTTTTCGTGTTGAATTGAACGGTGCTTCCTTTAGTAGCGAAAACGGTAATATGGGAGAGTAAGAGCAGGGAGAACATCGACCGTTATTGAGCTAAATTGCACGCGCGGGCGTGTTCAGAGCGCAATAACTCTGTCAAGTTCGAGTCGTTTCGGCTGCAACTCGTGGGTCCTGTAGGCAGTGAAATGGGCTAGGAGTACACTAAAGTAGAATGATGACTTAAGAAGAGACAGAGACAGACACAGAGATGCGAAGATGAAGATGAGGCTTGTGTGACGCATTTTTTTCCGACTTTGGTGGAGCACTGCGGGAAGACGCAGCTAGCTAACGCGCTTAAAATGCGTGGGCTAACAGGACGCTTAAGATACCTAACGATGACGTGCTCAGAACGCCTCAGCTGCCTAAACTGCCTTAGCCACAGCTGCCAGTTTCAAGCGTCGGAAGATCGCGCTCTTACTCGCCAAGATTTGAGTTTCCGACACACACAATGGCACTTTTCTGTTCAGCATGAAATGCACTATCGAATGGCATTAATTGCGACCGATTTTGGAAATATCGATTTTTTGACAGTTTCGTATCGAAGACGAGGACGCTATCGAAAACCGATATTCCCAAACCGGTCCAAATTGGTGACCGTTCGATAGAGCGTTTTGTGTTAAATTGATTGGTGTTATTGTGTGTGGAAAATACTGTAATCTGGGCAAGTGAGAGCGCAGGAAACTTCAACCGCCAAGCCCGCCACCCGAAAATGGCAGGGGGGGACTAAGGCAATTTAATAAGCTAGGGAGTTTTGAGCATGCCACCTGGAAGCACCTTCAGTGTTCTGCTAGCCTGCTCATTTGTAGGCCATTAGCTCTCCGCGTCTTCCCGCAGCAGCCGACTGAATTTGGAAAAAATCGTGTCACACAAGGCTAACCTGCACTTTCGCAGCGTTGTAACTTTGTTTAATCATAAGCTACATTACTGTGTTTCAGCACGCTACTAGAACATTTTGTTGCCTACAAAACTGACGAGCTGCAGCCGGAAAGGTTCACACTTTACAGAGCTATCGCAGAGCACGCCGCGCGCGTAGTTTAGCACAACAATGGTCGATGTTCTCCTCGCTCTTCATCGCTCACATCCCAGTTTTCGCCACTCTAAGTAACACCGTTCCATTCACCATCAAAAGCGCTATCGAATGGTGCCCAAATTGGCCAGATTCGAAAATATTGATTTTCCGTGACGTCATCGGCCCTCCGCTGCGGCCTCACCCCCAACGCGAAATCGTCAAAAAAGTCGATATCTCCAAAATTGGTCGAGATTGACATCGCTAATAGAACTCATCGAGCTGAATAGAACGGTGTCATTGCCAGTGCCGAAAACTCAAGGACGGAAGGAGTAAGGGCAGAAGAAGTTTCACGGTTGCCGACCACCGCTCTAAAACGGCAGCTGTAACTAAGGCAGGTTAGGCAACTGGAGAGCTGCGAGCGCTCCCTCGTAGGGTACCTTAAGTGGTCTGTAGCCTATGCATTTGTAGGCCGTCAGGTCATCGCCTCTTCCCGCAGTGATCGACTGAAATCGAAAAAAAAAATGGCTTGTACAAGCCTGACCTGCATTTTCGCAACACCGTAACTTTGTCCATTCCTAGGCTAAATAGCTGTGCTTTGGCGAACTACTAGAGCTTCTTACTGGCTACAAAACTCACAAGCTGCATCCGGAAGGGTTCACTTGACAGAGTTATCGCGCTCCCAATACGCCCGCGCGTGCGATTTGCGAGCGGTCGCGCCACCTCGACTGATAGGTTCGATTGTATGTGCATTGTTCTCGGTGCAGTTCAGATGCAAGCTGAACAGTCTTCGAGCAACTCCTGAGTACGGCGGATGGGAATTTCTGATAAAACTCGAACTCTCACTCTACATGCTTTCGCGCCCATCGTGTGATAGGTTCGGTTCTATATGCATTGTTCACTATGCACCCCAGATGCAAGCTGGACAGTCCTAGAGCAATGCTGAGTAGGGCGGCTAGGGATTTCTGGTAAAATTCCCTAAACGCTAACTCTAAAGCTGTCGCGCTCACTCGGTTGATAGGTTCGATTCTATATGCAGTGTTCACGGCGCACTCCAGATGCAAGCTGGACTGTCTTAGAGCAATTCCTGAGCAGTAGACATTGGATCCGACACCGATTTTCCGGATAATCGGATGATTCGGATAGGCCACTTTTTCAAACCCCGGATCTTCGGATGATTCAGATGAAGGCAATTTCGAAAACCCCGGATCTTCGGATGATTCAGATGAGGGCAATTTTAGAAACCCCGGATCTTCGGATGATTCAGATAACGCCATTTTCAGTCGAGCCGGATTTCGGATATCCGATTCGGATACAACCGGATAAGTGATATAATAGGGGCACGCAACCTCTTAAAAACGGAACACATCAGTAACTCCGCGTTTATTTCCTTGACCAATTGAAGTCACTAGCGCGCAAAGCAGCTTGGAGCGCCTCATCTTGAATTAAGTGTCTATATGCCCTGGTAGCAAAGCACATGAATGCCCAGTTACATTATATCTGGTCTAGCTTAGTTCACCAATGGAAATGGAACACACCAGCGCTACGTAAAAAATGTCGTATTTGGTTGCCTTACGGAGTCATCCCACCATATATATATAGGAATAATCGCCACTCCTCAATTAGTATAAAAATGTGTTTCTTTTTTGCCAAATCGATAAGCCCGAGGAGTAGAGGATCCTTGAAGTTACAGTGGAATCGGCGCCTCACGAGTTCGGGAGTCTTGTACGCCCGCAATGCCGCCGGCGGGAAGCGGCTCGTAGCGCAGTGGATAGCGACGTTGCTCCATGAGAGGGAGGTAGAGGGTTCGACTTTTCTGCGCTGCTGCATCTTTGCATTTCAGCTTATTGTTTGATTTGAGGTATTCTGACATTTGCACCATTTTAGATGTTTGCTGTGCAGTGTTTCCAGATGTATGCCGTGAGAGCAACTTTGTTGCCACTTGTTTATTACTGACCAGTTTTTTAACCAGAACTCAATTGGAAAGCTGTTCAACATAACGATGTATGAACGTTTAACATCAGTGATACACAGACACAAAGTGCATGGAACATAAGCACTGGTCACAATACGAGCAGCGCATAAAGGCTGCTGGTTCCTCACAGTTTGCTTCCATATATGGACAAATGAGATCGGCTCCATAGGCGAAATCCAGTTGAAGACGTTCCCTTTCCTCTGAAACAAGAGTTCCAGCCGAAAACGTTATCATATGCCCACTGCTTGCCACCCTTTCCACGTCTATCAATTCATTTTGCGGATCCCAACCTTCTCCTGGTTTTCCACCACTTTCAGCCGTTCGTCTTCGTTAACTTCAAGTTGACGTGCTTCGAAGTCCTTGGGTATGCTAGCCATCCGTTCGGTCAGGTTGGTGTCATTCCCATGAAGGCTGCTTATCTAAAGGTGGACCACACTTCAGCGTGAGCAAGTGGATCACCACTTGAGCATCGGCGACTTTGTTGGTGTTAGGTTTTAGAGAACCTCCAGCACACCTCTGATTTCCAGACAGGCAAAGATGAGAGAACGAGTGTATTGATGCCGTTTAGGTCAATTTCCGGGATCCACAGACTTTCTCGTTTTAACCACATGTGACGTCACGTCATGGTCTCCTTTGAAAATCCGAGCAGGATGATTTTACCCGAGGTCATTGGCCGGTGTATGGAAACAGACTAGAGGAGCCTGCAGCATTTATACCCTGCCCATTGTGTCCAGTGCTGCTTTATGCACGTTGTACCTGTGTATCACTGGTGTTGAATATTTATGCATCATCCTGTTGAGTACCACAGCATGCAGCTGGAAAGTGCGCGGAAAACATCTGAAAATGGTATAGACGTCAGAATCCCTCAAATCTCAACCAATCATTTAAAAATCATTTAAAATTCAATTAAAATTAATAATAAAAACAATCAATTAAAATCAATTAAAAAGCAGGAATGCAGTAGCGCATGAGGATCGAACCCCCGACCTTTCTCCCATGAAGCATCCTCACTACCCATTGCGCTCCGAGCTGCTTGCCGGCAGAGGCATCGCGGTCGTACAAGAACCCAAATTCGTGATGCGCCGTTCAATTGTGACTTCAAGAACTCCCATTCCTTGGGTTTCACGACTTAGCAAAAATGAAACACATTTTATGCTAATTGAGGGGTGGCGATTATTCCTATTCAATAGGATGACTCCCTCTCCCCGTTCAGATATACGCTATCAGACCCTTCCCTTGTGAGAGCATTCCCGCCAAATGATTGCAAATCTGCCCGAAAAAGTCAGGCTATCAATGGCGCAGAGTTTGCCAGCAAGGCGCGCTAACCTCCTACTATCCGATTTTTATCCGATTTTATCCGAATCATCGCGTTTTTCAAAACCCCGGATCTTCGGATGATTCAGATGAGAGCAATTTTGAAAACCCCGGATCTTCGGATGATTCAGATGAGGACAATTTTAGAAACCCCGGATCTTCGGATGATTCAGATGAGGGCAATTTTCGACCGAGCCGGATTTCGGATAATCCGAAACCGGATAAATCCGGCCGGATATCCGAAAATGCATGATTCGGATCCCACGTCTACTGAGCAGGAAGGCTAGGAATTTTCTTTAAAACTCCCTATACGCTCACTCTACAGGCTATCGCTCGCTCTATAGGTTGTCGCGCCCACTCGACTGATTCTGTCGGGCCTATATGCATTGCTCTCAGCACGCCATGCCGTCAGTTAGCTCCAAACAGTAGCCCATGCTCGTCCAAGCGCATGGGTAGGCTCCTTCCATCAGCCATACGTCCAGAAATTGAGGACGCCGCGCCCTAAGGGATTTGCATCCGGAGCGACGCTTGGCGAGCGGAAAATGGCGCTATCCGGCGCCTATTTGCGCCGCCTCTCATCTCTGGCGCCGCTTGTGCTTGTTGGACGCAGCGCCATGTCCGGTACTCTACCTTGAAACGAAGATTAATTTTGCGACAGTCTAATAGTAAGGACACTTCAGCAGTAAACATTCGGTGTTGTTGGATTTCAAGCGTACAACGCAAGCGTACATTCTCATTCCGATACCGTGGCTGAGTGTTGATCGGTTTTTCTAACGAGGTTGTCCTGGATCAACGCATGGATCGAGCGGTGGCTGCGAGCTCGAGCACGTCTAGCGTCAGAATTTTATTCGAAACCAAAAACCTTGACTACAGCTCAATAGAGCCTGATTGGTCTGTCTAATTTGAGACAACTGGCTCAAATGTATTCAGAGGCGAGTGTCAATGCTTTTCAATGCATTTTATGGCTTACGTTCTGGACAGAAGGGATGGCTAGCAAAATGAAAAACGACGATATCGGAATTAGACAGAAGTCGACCTGACCTTGAGGAGTCCCGTGTCGCATGCCTTATTCATGGTCTATATGTGAGCGGCATGGGACCACGAGATATTAGGGCTAGGACTGTCAGGTATTTATTTATTTATTCATTTAATTGTACGTGGGCAACCGCGCAGGAACGAAGAAGCAAAACAACTGGAAAGCAACTTGAGGTATAGTAAATGATGGTAGACAATGAACATATCAGACGACATGCAGAAATCATACATCTAAAAGTGCAGTAAACTATCAGGAAAAATGCTGTTCCTGCGTTAGATTTTGCACCAAGAACAATTATCTTCCGCTGTCCACCGCTTGTATTTGAGGGAGAGACAATGCAAGATCCACGGAAGAAAAGATTTATCATATCATTCACCCTTTGCATTTCATGATTAAGACGTCTCGTTTTATGCGAAATGTAAGCGTACGCGGACTAAAGATTTCAATCCGACTGGGTGGTTGAAGATAAAGGATAAGGATAAAGGACGGCGTTACACAATCCCTTCTGGGATGCGCCAGCGCATTCTACTTCTACGGGATGTGGTGGAGGCGACATGAATGCGTATTTGGCCATACAATGACTTGTGGTGGCCAGCCGATGAACAAGTCAGCGCTTTATCCTTCCTATACAAGTCTGGTACCAATTCACCGACCCCGGAGGGAAGGAAGGCTTGGTTGCCCTTTTGGGGGGGGGGAAATCCGAACCAGAAACCTGGTATCGGGTGCACGCGACAGTCGCGCCTACTCCGACTGCGCTACACGCGCCCGGTTGAAGATAATTTTATTTATTGTAGGTGAACACTGTTCTATTCAATATATGGTAAAGAGTTGCCGAGCATTTGAAGCAACTTTATGAGGAACATCGGTTTCCTGTCAAAAGAGAGATCAAACCTATCCAAATTTTATCTGCCGCACAGTAAGAAGCAATTCGGAGGAACTGGTATATGCGCTTGCCTTCTATGTTTAATTTTACTCTTTTCGCTGTTCGTCGACGTTCTTTTAGGACCACTATGTGCTACAATACTTTGAGGATATGAGAAGAGGAAATTCGTGCATCGGTGTAAGCACCATATTTCAATAAACCTCGTTATAGCGGTGAAGACAGATTGACGTTGACGGTAGCCTAATCGATGAACTTGTTTCATGCAAAACAGTGTTTGCATGCACTGTTTCAACACCATCGCAAAGAGATCTGATTCAGAAGTTCTCACCTGTTCTTCACGTGCGCACTGAGCAGCACAGACATCGTCAGCGAATTTCCAACAACAGCGACAAGGAACTGAAGGGGGAAGAGGAGCTGAAAACATATTCCGTAGAAGGCGACTGACACGAACGTCTCCAGCTTCATGCTCTATCGCTGCAGGCTTTTGCGCTTTGCAACTCTTCTCGCTAGAAGGTTGAGAGCGAAAACCTTCGAGTATGCGGTCGAGTTGCTGTGGTGAAGTACACTTAGAGGAACAGGAGCACGCACAATACAACTCCTACGATGTCCCACGATGTCCCTGTTGTAGGGACGACCACGTCAGCACCATCACCCCGACGTCTTGATGGGTCAACACGAAAATCTTGGATGTTGCTTGGACCACCACAACGCTGATGGGCAAATGAAAAATCCTAAAGCAATAAATGCGGATCCCGCCACAAGCAGGATTTAATTGCAGTCCACCCAGATTCTCCAGGTGAAGTTCTTCTAGATATGTGAACATTTTGAAAGCTTAGGTGCCTTAAGAAAGTGTGAAGCGTCAATTCCATAGAGGAAGCGCAGGGTACAGACAGAGGTGAGGTGGCGATCAAAAGGCTTAATGCGGGATTGAATTGCACAGAGCGCTCGACGCCTCATGGAATTTGACCAGAAACCCATGCCTACATGGTTGTGCTTCGTGAACATCTAGGAACGTAGTATATAAACCGGAATTTGTGCCCAGAAATTCAATTTAACAATCACAATTATCTGTGACGGTGCATTCAGAATAATCCCACCTCGACATCAAAAACATTGGTGGCTTCTGGAGCGTCGCTGGGACTGCCTTGCCTTCGTAGGAGTTTCACACCAAAAAAGGTATTTATTCGACCTTTCAAGCGTCAATGCTTGTGAATTTCAGTGCTGTAAAACGGGATGCTCCCCTCCACGATGCTTTAACCAATGCTGTTAGTATGAAATCTGAATATGAATGGTTTTCTCAGCATTTCATTGTTGAATTTTACAGCTACTCAGCTTAAGCCAGGGCAAACATAAAACAAAACAATTCGACATTAAGTTAACCTCATAAAGCTATGTAACTACGCGGACCAGTTCCAGTATTCAACGATCATCCAAATTCTAGTGGTCACTTCTAGCAGTTATTGCTAGTAATTCCTAAAAAGCCAAGAAGGCTGAATAGTTCCAGGTAAGGATCGCGCACTCTGAAGGTCCTCTACACAACTCTAAGCGCTATGCCTCAAGGGCTTCTGACAGCTGACAACGCTCACTATGAATGAGCGCATTGTGCTAGCAGCCAGTGGGGATAAGAAGTGTGACGTGTACGTGCGAAGCTATGCTGACAGAGATACGAAAGGGCACGAGAAGTGCGGATTAGAGCAAAATGGTAGCGTAAAGAAGCGTAACGGTACACGCGTTTATAGGGCCGCACATGAATAAAAGGTAAAGCGTGAAATTCCCTTTCATTTCAGAGCAGTCCATTGGGGTTGTGAAGTTTTGAGATGCTGGCTGTACTTAAAACTAGGCTCAGTAACGGAATTTCTTCACCAAAAATAATGTCCGCTCCAACATCTATCCTAGGAGGCCACCATTGCTCTGTGAGGCATGTGTGAATAATCGCTTTTTGGCGCTCTTCGGACACCTTTATAGACTTTTTGAAGATTTATGCGAGGAATGAACCACATCCGGGAACCAGACGACATCGACGTAGGCCCTCGCTTCTAAAGGTTCTCCAACCCAAAGTCAATTGCCTTTTGATAGTATTGTGCTTGTGCCCTCCGTTGCTGTCAGCGATACACTGACACTGCGTTGCGTTTGGTACTTACCCCGATTGGCAGGTCTTTTAGAGACTTCAGCTGCCGATAGTGCACTATAGCTGCGCTCGCGAAATGTCAAAGCTTGGAGGCTGTTACGTATGCATATTACACTGTAAATAAACTTTTTCTATAACAGAACGTAATTGCTTTTGTCTCTCTCGACGGTCGGACGTAGCACCCATCCCTGGCCGGCTGCAGGAGAGGTTTGTGCACGTCCTGCTCTGTCTACAGTTCTTTTCACCCAAGTGCTTTGTCTGGTGTGTTAACATCAATCGAGCACCTGGGTGAAGAAGGTCAACATCAGCATCAGCAAATTTTTCCATAGCCATATTACCTGCTGGTTGGTCCCCAAGCGTGGTTAGTCCAGCCCTAGCTCAAATAGGTCATACCTGCTACAAAAGCTGGCACCTATCTGGCAGCCTAACCCGCGACGCCCAATACCGGTTTGAGCCGAGGCTGAAACAGTTCATTCGGTTCAGAAGCCTGTCCTTGGCGTCGAACAAGGAATACGATGTTGTGTGTTTTGATCAAAGCTCGCATTCATCCCAGGAAAATCAAGGCGGCCACTCCTCTTGGATCGGCGAGTTGCCCCAGTCTTGCTAGTAGCCACTGACTAATACATCCACTGCAGCATATTGGTACATGCCAATAGGCATTCGGATTGCCTCCACGGTAACCTGTAAAGGTAGGACAAGTGGAAAGGGAAAGGGTTCCCTTGCCCATAGTTCTTCTGGGCTTGCTGAAGAAACCAAAGTTTTCGCGTCGGAGTTAGTTCCGAAATTGGGCAAATCGTAAGCACGACAAAACCAAACATTGGATTGAAGAAAACGTCAGGACGTAACAGACAGTTTTGTTGTTATCGTGACTGAGCACAACCACTTGCTGATATTGAGTGGGAATTTTTGAGACGTGGAGGACAAATCTCTGCCCTACGCATCGGTTAGTTTGAGTGATCGACGATGACTCATCCTTGGTTTGGCCTTCATTCGAAGTCAGCGTTATCCCCCAGGACGATTTAACTGGGTGTTGTCGCTCGGGTGACACCTCAGCGTGGGGTGCGCTGTTGTTTGCGGCTCGTTTTGCCTCGCCTCCTCTGAAATACGCCAGCAGTGTCACCGGCATTCCATTGAAATGTGTTTTCGGCCGAGTTGAACACCGACCGGCCCATTAGCCTGTCGGCCGCTCACGGCGACGAGAAGCTGCAACAAACTGATCTCGGCACGAGGGCCGGCGCCCCACAGAGGTCTCGGGGAGTAGCCGTGGTGTTTGAACACGCGCCGTCTTCGTCATTGCCGGCTTCTCGCGGAAGCTCGAACTTCGTCACAGCAATTTTGCGAGCCTCGCGCGAGCTCAAAATAAGCGCCCAATCACCTGCAGTTCCGGTGCTTCGGCCACCACTCCCCAAATGTTTTATCACCCTTTAGCAAATTTCCTTACTCTGCGCGAGCAGTTACGCTGGCCTTGTGGCACCGCTCCAGAAGACGACAGGAATCGATCAATATTGACCAGTTCATCGATTTTACATAGTTGGTTTTTGTTGCTCTACTTCGCGCGATTCCCATTGCAAACCGTCAGCACTGGACAAAGATCGATAGAATCGATCGATATCAAACGAGCAACCAATGTTGTGTGCCTGTTGTGGATCACATCCAGTGCGCTCATATTCACCTAATTTCTACGTTTAGCCCTTATTCTGGCAAAAATCGGTGGCATCGACAGTGTTGTTGCGAAAGGTATGTATGGAGCCGCAGGCAACACGGAGGACGAACAGGCCGAGTCAGACGGACTGATTGGCTCCTTTATTTGCTGTTCTAGGTATTGGGAAGTAAAGAGCTGATGGGTTGTGCGGACAGATTTCGCGTTCTCGTCTAATACGCGCCTACTTGCTTTATCGTAGATATAGGGGGATGCCGCTTGCATATTTCCAAGCCTCTAAACGATGCCAATTACGGTAGGAACATGGCACCATTCCTATCCGCGCTACTCCAGCTAAGCAACATGATCAATCGGACAAACATCGCTATCTACACTACCGGACGTGCCGCTCCGGCCTTCAATCACAAGCGGCGCGCAAGAGGAAAAGCACCCACTCGACTGATTCCGCGGGGCCTGGCCTATATGCATTGCTCACAGAGCGCGCCATGGTAGCAGTTAGGTCCATGAAGTAGGCCATGCTCTTCTACGGAACAATTAAGTGGGCGGATAGCAAACAAGTAAGCGCAACAACCAGAGGTTGAGGAGGCGCGCCCTAAAGCGCGTTGCGTCCGGCGCGGAAAACGGCCACGGTTTAATGTTTTCAGAAGAAAATTATGAAGCAGAGCTTCTTCAAAGGAAGAAGGACTGTAGGAAATGCCTGCTGGCAAGAAATGAACCAAGCTCCCTACCAAAGACAGAAAGTGGTTATGACCATAAAGTGGTTATCTTGCCCGAGAAAAACTAGGTGTGTTGAATCGTTTGCTGAGTTGTTCAGAAAAACAGCTTATCGTTTGATACTAAAAATGCGTTGTCGTTTGAGGCTAAGAGCTTCAAAGACTGAAGAAGAAAATTGTACTTCAAATGGTGTGCTCGGGATTGAACAAAAACATGACGAAGGACATGATCGAACTCACTTTACCTACTACGGTAAGATGACAAAGACGGGTCGAACGCGAAGCAGCAGCTGTCATAAAAGCCCTGCCGTGGCAGAGAGTGGATGAAATTGAGATACTGAGCTCCTTTTTTACCCAAAGGACATGCTGCTTGGCGTGCTAAGTACCTAACTTCACAGCCCTTTAGGGTGATAGCTATCCATTTCAGTTGAGCCTTCACAGGAAGCGGTTCACTGAGGCTTCTCTGCCTGGGATTATGAAGCCGTCCGATGGAAGCAATTGTATAGAAATGAGGGCACGTCAATTCGTTTCCGGCGTGATTCATGACAGTTGGCAATTCATCAGATGAAGGCGCTATATGTCACTACGAAACTTTTTTTGACGAAACGGCTGAAGCCTAATAGGTCCTCGACTTTTCATGGTGACGCAAATGCTTGAGCCTTTAGCACGGCTGCTCTTTCAAGTTGTTGACTTCGATGAGATGCGGGACAATTTAGCCCGAAACATTCAACGTAACATTTTTAAAATTTCTTTGAAATTTAAAAAAAAATTCTTTCATAGCAAAGCTCCCGAAATCCGGAAGGAGTTATTCCGAAAAAAAAAGAATTCCGTTGTACTTTCCTCTTTCCGGCTTCCAAGTATAACTCGTTCTCCAATAAAGATATTTATGCGGGATAGAAGAGCAGCTCATCTTTCAAGAAACAGATTAATTTCTCCCAAACAGCACGGTTTTATCACTCGTATTCGAGTGGAAGACATATGCGCGTTAAAGTCAGGAATTCATTTTCAAGATGCTATGATTGCAAAAGTGGAGTGCCCCAGGAAGGCCTACTTTCAACGGTTCTCTTCCTTGAATACACTTTCGATCTTCCTGCAAGATTAGTGGTTGTTAACAAGTGAACGCACAAATGTATGCTGATGGCATAAAAATATGCGGTGCCTACAACAGTGGCAACAAGGGTCAGGTCTCTCAAGCTTTGTCTCAATCTGTCAATATTGTGATGGAGTGGACCTATGCTTGGCAAATACCTCTGAATATCTCCAAAGCCTCTGTCTTCCATATTGGTACTTCAGAGAATGTGGAGTACAGTCTCAACACCTACGTCCTGTATTGATTGACTTGCTTTCAGCTTTGCACATTGTTGACATATCCTAAGCAGAACACTTGTCGTTGCATATCTTTCTTTTTTTCAGGTTTTTCTAATTTTCAGAGATTTCTATTTTATCTCCGTTTTTAACTAAGTCTGCGTCCCTACCTTAGTAGGGGAGTTTGAATTATTGTGTTTATTCCTATTTATTGTATAGTGACTCTCGCTGTGTAATGCTACTCTCCTACGTATCTGTATTTGATTACGTTTTCGCATGGCTGTGCATTTCCTGACACCTTGTCATTGTTACTGTCCTAATATTCCAAAAATCTCTTTTTACTTTACCCTTCCCATACCACCGTCAAATGGGCACTGATGGAGGCGGCGGACCTACTAAGTTGGTATCCGGAGCGGTTCTGTCCAGCGACTTGCAGTGTTGGCGGCCCACTGCTCTTCATCACGTCTCCGTATTCCCGTAACCCAGACTCGTGTATTTGGAAGCTAATTTCACTTGGTGTGTTGGACTATTTCCCCTCTGGATTTAAGGTTTTCTCATCGGATTGGTAAGATTGAAAGATGAGGTTGATCTGTTGAGGTTTTATTTTACTTTATTCAGTGACTCTCACTTTTGATACATCGTGTCCACAGTGCTTCATGAACTGCTATAGCGCACAATCTTGGTCGAAGTAATTAAATAGCCATAGGCAAAACCACACTGTTTAAATAAATAGCCATCTGCAAAACCACACTGAGCCCACATCAAGCATCTTCCCAATGAATGGAATGCTGTGACCTCCCAACTGAAGTGTCTCAGTGTCAGGAGTGTGCGCAAAATTTTCTGGAAAAAACGGAAGACGAAAGGCGGAAACGGAAACGACACATATTCAGCTTTTTTCAAAAGTACATCTTAAACTGCGTCAGAGGCGGCTTCTGTTGCATTTTTCTTGCTCAGAACTTTACGAGCAGCAGAATCTTCCACAGCTTAATGCTCATCGTCATCATGGCATAACATAACATAACAAGCTATGGCTAGAGCAATAAACGAGAACAAATTCAGGGTCCTGTCTCACTATTCCTCACTATTTCAGCATGCAGTCTCCCCGCTGTTTCCATATCTAGTTCCTGCGACGGGTTTTCGCTGACTTTTTGTTGCTGTAATTTTTTGAACAGTAGACTTAACCCACTTAACCACTTTAGGTTACTTACAGAACAGCATTTACAAACTCACTTTGGTGAACTCTAAAACTGGAGCAGTCACCTATGTAGATCATTTTCCGACCAGGAAAGACATTCCTCTCAACATTTTTAGAAGCCTGTGGCATCATGGACGACGTGATAACTGCACTGATATCTGTACATCCAAGATTAGCAGTTACATTGTAATCACAAAAACTATAATAGTACTCAGAATCCATTCTGGGATCTAAGATGATAGCTGGATGACTGATCAGTAATGGTAAGTTCCCACTTCCGTAGGAATATTCAGTCTGTGCCAGCCTAGAAGCTCATTGATATAAAGGTGGCACAGCTGGACGGTTCCTAAATGGTTCTCGAAGTAGCAGATTCGTTTCAGAACTCAGTAAGTCACCCTAGTCAATCGAAATAACAGCTCGTGGTAGATATTCGTAATGCGTCGTAAAAAATGATTTGCATAACTTTATATGGAAATATCACTCCTAATGAAATTAAAAATTGAAATTTGCACCTTCGATCAGGAGCGCTGATGTAATCGTGAAGCAGACAAGCGCCTGGAACAACCTTCACCGAACCCTTTGCATCATGCGCATCTATATGCCTAGAAAGTTTTTGTAGCTATTTGAAAGTAAAGCATCAAGAATGTTGTGATCATTCAAATGTAGAGTGCGTTTTCTTAGCTTACAATGCATACATTTGCTGGCACATTAATTCTGCTCTGCACCTACATATAGTTGTCAAACAGTATTTCTCTCACAACTATATGAAGGAGAACTCTTTTTACTTGATAGGCTGATTGTGTTCAACAGAAAACTAGTGTTGAACAGTGTCCATTTCCGTTTCCGCTGTCCGCTCCAAAAACAGGCGGAACACTTAACGGGGCGGAAGAGCTTAAAGTGGCCGGAAACTCGGAACACGGAAACGGAAATTCCGCACATCCCTGCTCAGCATGTACGTGCTCTTGACGAGGATCATTGCAGACAGAGTCACCGTAGCAGGTTTCAGAGCACTTTAAGCTTTTGGCCTTTTCAACAGCCCACCTCAACGAAGAAGAGGCCAGAGGGTGAGTTTTTTGCGTCGCGGGTTTTCATTTTGTACTGAAAGCGATATCCTTGAAATCTTAGGCTGAAGAATATAGCAACACCTGAGCACCTAAATCGGCTTGATTTCTATGAAGACATCTAGCACCTCAAGGCACTTGCCCTCCAACAATCTGTGCCATCATCAGTGCCGTTGTTTGCCACAGAAGTGTGAAGCAGGGAACAGCACGACTTGCAAGAAGCTAGAAAGGACAGAGGTCAAGCTTTCTTCCACACTCGCAGCGCCAGCGCGGTTAACACGTTCGTTGATATGAAAGGAGGCGTGGAGCCATTTTCAACCCTCCTACGACCAAGTAAACTCGAGACATTGGGTGAAAAAATGTATTAGTTGCACCTTTCCAGCTCGAGGTGAGGAGGACATGCAGAGATTACAGGTCAAAGCATGAAATGTCGTTGTCTGTAAATGTGAATGTGAACGAGGTTGTGTTTTTAAATTTGTGTTCGCATTTTTTCGTATTTTTTAGAACTCGCATTTTTGTAGATTTCTCACTGTTTTGATCTATCATTTGTGTCTTTTGACCGAGAAACCTATTTAGAAAGGTCCCACAATGCAGCTTTCCCGTCCTTGGATGATTGGAAGTAAAGCCCAAAGAATGTGCCTTACGGCATTGTTTGTTCTCATAGCAGCGACTAACGCAGAAAATGGGATCTTCTACAGCTGAGACAAGTTCCCCTTCCTCATGAGTTTGTCTTACATTCTCCGCATCCTTGCTTCCGGACAGACTGAGAAGTGCAACATTTTGGAGATGCCATTGCAGAGGGACAGTAATGGCACTCAATTCTGGCTGGGTGCTGTTATTGGGTAGCATTATTCCGAATGGAAGACGAACAAAAACTCGGAGTCGGCAATAAATGGTTAGAATGGCAGTGTTCCGAATTCTTAATCTGCTCAAAAACCCAGTGGCTGCAATATTCTAGAGGAAAGGCTAGAAATCTGTTGCGAGCTATCGATAAAAATCACCATCTACGGCCTCAAAACTAATGAAAAGAGTTCTTGCTTTTCAAAATGTTTCCCTCCACACTATCTTCGGAAATGTGCTGAGAAATAAGCTGTCATAAACAACTTCCATCCTTTGTCTCTGCATACCTACATACTACGAGTTCGACGAAAACAGGAGAACCTACCAAATTTTTACCATTCAACCTTGAAATCGCGATGGTGAGGGTGTTGAAACACAAATAGAAACATTGTTCGTGTAAGGTTTAAGAGAGTGATAAGTGGAGGAGAGACAGTCGAGGTGGGGTAGTGATCGAGTACATAACAAAGGCGACACACGCTAAAAACTCAGAAGCTCCTGAAAGGCCCGTGTTTGAGCAACTCAAATTATCTGCGCTGGACTGTCACCGCTCATCCCCGCTCTTTTTCGACATCATTGATCACCTGGTTGATTCGCTTTTCTGTATGTGTCATCAGAATGAGCATGTCTTCCGGGTAACATCGTGCGTCTCTCATCGTTGCGTTCATCTTCGAGAACTCTAAAACAAGAGGATAAATCTCCAAGAATGTTCACTGTAAAAACGCTTCGCTGGACAGTGAGGCAGAGCGAGAGGTACGAAAGGAGGAAGTGTAGAAACAAACGCAGAGAACTTGTTGATGTATGTAGGAAGCCGTCATGCAGTGTTTAAGACCTCAGGCCTTTCACTTTTCTTGGAGCGTCTACGTTCCTTTCTCTATGATTGCCTAGCAGGGTTAGGATCACACCACAACATCAAGGAATATTGATTCCTTATTCAATGTGCCAAGTGTTCTTTGAAAAATTCTAGTTTTCAGTAACTCCTTGTGACCAAAGGGCCTAAGCGCAATATTATGAAACTTGGTACGGTGACAAAATAAGGTCGAAACACCAAAAACGGCGTCTGCAAAAGTTCAAATAGCAGGATAGAAGCAGAGGGAGTTGGCAAATCTTAATGTACAGAGGATTACAAAATGAAGGAGAAGGCAGAACTGTGCGACCTGTTTGATTTATTATATCGAGGATAAAGACACACATGCTGTGTGTTGATTAAATGAGTGTAAAAATAAGAAAAATAAATAAGTGAAGGTGATGATCGACCTTTCAAATAAAACACCCCTATGGCGGAGATCGGCCTTTCAAATAAAACACCCTTTGTTTTCAAAGTCCGTTAAAGTTCTACCCGTTTGCAATGTCATATTGATTTTCTGAATCATAGTGAAGTACATGCTTATGAAATCAAACTAATCAATAACGTGTTAATGTTATTGATTAGTTTGATTTCATTAGCATGTACTTCACTATGATTCAGAAAATGTTAATGTTTAAAATGTTAATTGTTTTAATGTTCAAAAGTATGAAAAGGAATTCTTACTGAACAGTTTCGAACGCACGGAATAAGTCACAGCATGAATAACTCCTTTTTGTCCTTCCAACATAAACAAGAAATGTGGGCAAAGAGTAAGTCTGAGCAATTAAGCTCCACTTTGACGACCTCGTTTCACGAAGACAAGGGCTTACGCTCTTATTATGGGCGGCTTAGCTACAATGTTAGCTGCAATTTTACAATTGCTTGGTGCAATTTTCAATTTTTGGGGAGGGGTCCTAGTTTGCTTTATCTCTCTAATTAACACAGCCGACTGAAAAATTAGATGTAAAAATGCTAGGTGGGATATAGCTGTGAGATCTTTTCTTTCACAGAGCTACTTCGCTTAGCAGATGCGAGTACATATGTCATAGCAGGGATATGTAATGTGCATGATTGTCTTAGTGCAAGCCATGGAAGAGTAAGCAGGCAAAGAAAGTGATAGAGGATTAAGCCGCTATAGGCCGTTTTCATTCGGCAGGCTGAGGACTACACCCACATAAGAGAGCGAGCATTTTACGGAGAGTAGTCTTCTTACGGACAGTAAGCTCTTTCTATATCCCACGCAGTGCCAAAGAACCTAGTCACGTAACTCTGCAATTTTATCGAGACGACAAGAGAGCCGCTAGAAACTGCCAGCCTTCGCTGAAAAGAGCTCATCTGCTCAATCTGATAGGTTCGAGGAAGCGAGCAGGTAGCTGGACGAGGTGGCTATGAGGTCAAAGTGAAAGTCGAAGTGAAGTTCCACACTTCCTTTTTTGGATCAATTTATGACTTCGCTTCAGAAATGTGAGTCGTCTTGCCAGTTTGATGCTGCTCCTCGTTTTTGCAATCCCACATTTCTCAGAGGCGAAATTGATCGAGATAACGAAGAATAGGGGAATTACATGGCGACATGTGTTTGTATTGTGGGCTTTGGCAGAACCACAGCTAGTTTTGCTGAACGCCTTTCTAAAGACTTGAAAAGGAGGTCTGAAAGCGTTACGTAACTATCATCACCTCCTACGATACTGCAAAAGGCGTGCCTCGGCGGCGCAATTGGTAGAAGGGATGCCTCATAGAGGCACACCGTAGAGGTTTAAAGTTCGTGTCAGCGTACTGCCGAAATATTTGCATATAATAGTTTGTTGTTACGCTTTCTGATGCTACAGGAGTCAATTTTAGACCATCAATGCTTACAACAAACCAAGGCGTGTATTTCCGCCTTCATGTGTGCTAGTTTTTCAACAATATTCACTTTCTGTGTGATAATGCAGCAGTTGCAGTTGGGAATTCCACCAAGTCTCAGGATGAGCGACTGCACTTTGCACACTCTATGGTGCGGACTTCGCTGCTTCTGATTGCCGTTTCGGGAATTTGGGGCAAAAGCCATTGAGAAGTCATTCAAGGACTAAAGTCACTCGAAGAATGATGTGAATGACCTTTTATTGTCGCCGCCTCTCTCCAAGCTGTTGAAAATGTAGCGAGAAGGGAGCAGAATCTTAGCGAAATTATAGGTGCTCAATTAAACAACTTTGTATAACTTTTTGGCTCAACAAATGTTCTATGTTCTAGAGGCCATTCTGCTAATTTTAAATAAATTTGAAGATTCTGAGCTCGTGAGATGCGGTGCTCAAATCCTAGTACATATGTACATATTTTCGTATAGAAGGGAGGAAAAATAGGAGATAAGGAGGCATGGTTCTGGAGTAAAGAGGTGCAGGTTGCGATGAAGAAAAAGAAGGATGCCTATAAGCAGTGGCAGAAGACCAACGCACCGGAGTACCTCACAGAATAGGAAGCTGAAGAGGTTGGCAAAAGCAGCCTTAGCAAAAGCAAAGAACGAGGGGATGGATGCCCTATACGAGAAGCTGGATGGGCCTCAGGGAGAGAAGTTTGCTATCCTGCTGGCCAAGGCACGACGTAGAACTTGCGTCGACGTCAGGGATGGGCGGAAAATGTTAAAATTTTCCCAGAAAACAGAAAATCAGAAAACAGAAAAAAGGACATTTTGAAATTACCATACGACCCAATTATTCTACCAACGATCCATTTTTCCAGTAGCAAATGCTTCTCTATAATTAGAAATGTAGTCGGTGACCCGTGTTCTAACTTGAAAGCGCTTACGAAAGTTTCTAGTACTGTCAAAATTCAATGCAATCAGCAAATTGTAAACCTTGACTGATAAATCCTAGGAATCTCAACGTTTGAAGCATCAACAATGCTCATCAGCTCCGTTTCACAGCTAACGCCTCAATTAATGGTCTAGTAAGAAAATGGCCTTTCAGAGCATCGAACACAATGAAGCCTCATGAGGAGAAATAATCAGTAATTTCCGTGTAGCTGAAACTTTCCAACTCACCAATGCACGTTAAAGCACCCAGTTACTGCTTAGCAGAATAAAGACGTTGTGCACTTTCGTGATATTTCACAGTCGAGTACGACTGAAAGGGCTGTCGGCACAACAGTTTCCGTGTGAAAGTGCTTTCATGAATGCGAAGAAACTATTATAATAGGATGGGGTCAAGCACATACCCTCTCCATCATATTATTTTTTCTCTTCTACATTTCAATGGGAAACCATCAGAGCCTTCTTGCTGTACAAGAAGGGAGATGTGCACAACATGAAAACTTCGCCCGATCTGCCTGCTGTCCGTAGTCTACAACAGCCATGCGAACGAGAAGGATTTCGGGGAGGATTCAGCACGATCAACCACATACATACCGTCACGAAGCGCAACGAAGTGTCGCGTGAGTACAAGCTGCCACTGTGCCTTACGTTCATCGACCTTAATTAAGAAGGCGTTACAACTCTGTCGAAACTGAAGCCGTCATCGAAACCGTGCTGGCCTATTCGACTCCATTGTTCTTCCAGCACTAATACGCGCTTCAAAACCATACGAAAACAGGGCGAACACGCGATTAGAATCGCGCTGCGTAGTTCGAGAGGACGATGCTCGAAATGACACGACTAACGCAAGTGAGAGGAGGCCTCGGGAGTTCCAAGCTTCGGCGATGTTCGAAGATTAGAGACGCTGTCGCATGGGCCAAGTCATCGAAAATTAAGTGGACCGACCACGTAATGCGCCTCGCAGACACGCGCTGGAAGAAAGCCGTCACCGACTGGATTCCACGGAATGTCCAGAGAACACCAAGACACCCACCAACGCGTTGGTCGGACTTCTTCGGGAAAGCCCTGAATGACCGATGTGACTCTTCGCGTCCTTCGAGCGTGGAGGATCCAGTGGTGCCCTCTGGCACGCGACAGTATGTATGGAGACACTGCCTGTGCCCGCTTGAACAACTCGATCAATGGGACGACAGTTGATAGAGGTGATTCATAAAAAATTTCATGTATCACTACTGTATCACTACATCAGCTTCGCAGTTCATGAGTATATGGCACATGAGCACATCCAAAAACGCCAAACGCTTACCATTAAAATACCCTAGAAACTATTTTGGAGTGAAACTCATTATTTTATTATACTTTAGAACTTTTAATATCATTTCCATGATATACTTTTGTTCGCGGCTCTATTTTCTGTTTTCTGGCCCGCTTTTGGCCATTTTCCCAGAAAACAGAAAAAAGAAAAAAATTTCCCAAAATGGCCAGAAAATTAGAAAACAGGAAACAGAAATTCCGTCCACCCCTGATCGACATCCGAGTGGTCAAGGCTGTGAGGAGTGCTTGCGGTAGGGTACTACGGAAGCCAGTCGAGGTCAGAGAAAGATGGGAGGAGTATTTAAGGAACTGCTAAATGAGGAATTCCCGCGTCGAGATGTCCAAGAAGAACAGCAGAACAGAAGGACCTACCCCGTTCCGGACGCAGGAAGAGGTTCGCAATGCAACAGTGAAGATGAAGCTCGGGAAGCTGTGCGCGATGAGGTGCCAGAGGCCGGATTCATCAACGCATACCTACATGTTTGCTGGGTATAGGGGTGAACATACCCACGATGTGGACAAACCCATGATTCATGAAAGAGGTTACCCACCACATCGTGGGTATATCAGTGGGTCAAGAAAACCCACCGATCATCGTGGGTACATCCGCATACCCGCCAGCCATTCGCGCCCCAATTACAAAGGATGGGCACTATTCGGTATCACCGGCTGCGACGCGGCCGCGCCGCGGCACAGCTTCGCCGACTTGATCTGTTCCGTAACTCACTCAAGTATGGACATGCAGGTCCCTTATTAGGTAGTAGAAGCAGGACATGAACCCTATAAGTAGGGTTGGTAGTAGAAATTACCGCAGAGAGTACGATAAAGTGATTGCTGAATGTGAAAACTAGGAGCATGAATGTTTTCACCTTTGACTTCCCGTGTGCTGCGACTATAACGACTATATGTAAGCATTTGTTCGGACTGAATTTCAAATGAAGTGGTCATTGGAGGTAAATATAATAGAGTACTCATACACCTATAAGGTCTTCTATCTGGGAGGTGACGCCAAGTAGATCTATGATCCTTTGGTTCCATCAAGGGAGAGATAGGGCCTTATTAAAGGGAACAAGACGACACTTAATGGATCCGGTTCCCAACTTTTTCATATATACCCACCTTTTTAGCTCCGGATATTTGGAGGTAAAGGAGGAAACGGAAAGGGGATGAAATCGTCAATACACGATTTGGTAGTTTTCGAATTCGGCAGTTGTTCCTTGCAGCTAAAACGCTGTGGGTGGCGCCAGCAGAAGGAAACCTACGTGAAAGAATACGAAAATCTTAACACAACAACAACTAACATCTTAACACATAAAACGTTAGCTATAAAAACTTTAGAACGATATTTCTGAGAGCAAAAGACGCAATCTTGTACTGTTATTTGGGGAACTGGACTATTTAATTCTCAGTTGATCAAGTAGGTTTGGAACTAACATAACTTGCATTAGCGAGTCAAACAATCGAGATTGCTGCTTTAAAAATGGTAGTTTAAAGCAGACCAAGAAAGTTTCTACCGCAGAGTTCTACTTATATGGGAGTTGCGCCATTAATAAAACAATCTGGAGAGGTGTATGGCAGATAGTTTCTCAAAACAGATATAGCATATATCGTGTAGGCCATAGACACTTCTCTAGTTCAAGCTACAAGAGAAGCTGATGACCATCCCAACGGTGTAAACATTTAAAGAGTCAAGCTCGCGCCCATCTTGATATTGTTTTTAGGGAAATGGCGGTTTTCTTTTATTTTCGCCTCCATGTTGCTTTTTGGGCCAATTCCGTAATGCCATTCCTGGCGCTCGTCTTTTTTCTCAATGCAGTCTTTACAAATACCCGCTGAAGACGAAATCCGTGCTCGTAAGAATTGCGCTCTCCAAAGCAGGGAGCTAAACCGCTAAGGGGCGCTGCGACGCCGCGCGCGGCAGTAGGCACGTCGTAACGCGGCAGCCGGTGATATCGAATAGTGCCCATAATGCCAAAGATCGATCTACTGAGATCAGCTGTTCTCATAAGGTTCCGACAGTTTTTTATTATTTTTTTTTTATATGGTTCTTCGTCTTCTTCTTTTCAGAGGAGTACGCTTTTGTGGTCATTGTTGTGCGTTGTGCTCATATCACAGAGGCTAATACAGTCGTGCCTTATAAGATGAGTTCAGTAAAATGCTTCTTGGCTGTAGATGCAGTCTATTTTCTCAGATGTTCATATTAATGGTGCATTTTGTTTGATGTACTTTGTGAATTGCAGATAAAGACGTCTATGTTTGATAATTGATAGTCTATTATTTGAGTTGATAATCCAATTTGATTTCTCTAGAATTTGATTATATATCGGTTGAATGCATAACAAATAATTCCTTAATGCTGGAACAGCGTACCTATTGATAAGATAAATAAAAATTACTATAATGTCTCGATGCAGGAGGAACAGCTTTGCTCTGTATAAACTTATCTTGCATGGTCTCAAGAGGGAATATATTCCCAAACCTCTGTGTTAACTTCTACGCCAGCGCACAGTTGGTGTATAAAAAAGTCTGATAAAGTTCTGCTGTCTCCATCGTATGTCCTCTCGCGGTTTCGTAAGATGTAGTTGTTCGGAAAACTCTGTGGAAGCAGACGTAATGTCTAGTCGTAAGAGTCCGGCCATGGACTATGACACAACTCAGAGTCGAACCAATTAGTAGCTAGAGGAAGTTGTCTACTTTAGAAATAGCTTTGCGGTTCCAGAATGTTTTTTCGTAGATGCACCAAACATTTTTCTGCACGTCTCTCGGGTTCCTCTACCTTACCCACGATTCGCTTCTTGAATACGAGTTCTGCCCTATACCCACAACGGGTGATTGGTGGGCATACCCACCGGTTCGCTTACCCTTACCCTCCGCTTCATGAATCCGGGCCCAGTAGAGGATTGGAAGGATTGGAAGGTGTTTGGGAACTGTGGAGTCAATTGGCTGACACAGTTCTTCAACAGACTTACGATAGAGGGTAAGCTGCCGGATGACTGGAGGAACAGCACCATAGTTCCCATCTTCAAGCAGAAGGCCGACGCGTCTGAATGCTCCAACTACCGCGGAATCAAACTGATCTGACACACGGTGAAGGTCTACGAACGACTGGTCGACTCGTGGCTGAGGGAGATGGTCACCATCTCCCAGGAGCATAAGTCGTCTGAGAGGTCCACCACAGACGCGATCTTTATCGGGTGATGGAGAAGTATCGGGAGAAACGAAGGTCTTGCTACCTGGCATTCTTGGACTTGGAGAAAGCCTACGACAGGCTTCCCCAAGCCGTGCTCGTGCTCTGGAAATCCCTTCGAGGGAGGTGTGTCCCGGAACGTCTGATCTCGGTCATAAAGGACATGTATGCAGGCTTGAAAGCGACGATACGAACTTTACACGGGAAGACAACCAAGATAGATATCACAGTGGGGGTGCATCAAGGGTCAGCTTTAAGTCCGTTCCTCTTCGTGCTGACGCTTGATTGCATAGTGAGGCTCCTTGAGGAAGGCCCTCTCAGGACCATCCTCTACGCGGACGATATCGCCCTAGTAGCCCAGCCGGGAGGGGCTGGAGAAGAAGGTGCAGTTCTGGCAAGGAGACCTCGCAGGCAACGGCGTGCGGCTGAACGTTAGGAAAACGAAGTTCATCAGCTCTGAGTAGTGCAAAGAACCGATCCTAGACTGCCAAGGATGGGTGATCGAAGAGGTAGAAGAATTCCGCTACCCGGAAGCGATCTATCCAAGGAAGGAAGCGTGGACCAGGCGGTTAGGGGACGGATAAATGCAACAAGGCTTAAATGGAGGGAGTCCACAGGAATTCTCTGCGACCGTAGATGCTCCAGGACACTCAAAGGCAAGCTATATAGAACTGTAGTGAGGCCTGCCCTCCTCTATGGCTGTGAGTGCTGACCTCTGGGTAGAGCGCAGGAACGGCAACTGCATATGAGGATGCTCAGATGGGCAAACGCGGACCCGTCAAGACACAGTGCGAAATCAGGATGTTAGGGCAGTGATGAAGACAGCTCCGATCCAGCTGAAGATGAGGGAGCAGCGCCTAAGGTGGTATGCACATTCTCAGAAGACCACAGAGTCACCCATAAGGTTGGCATTAGATTTTGAAGCACCAGAAAAGCGTCGAGAGGAGCTCCGAAGAAAAGGTAGAAGGACGACATCAAGAGAGCTCTCGCCGAAGTCGGCGCCTCGGCAGACGATGCCCTTGACAGGATGAGGTGGCAACGGATCACAAAAACAGCGGACCCTCCGACTGCGCGGGACTAAATGCTCAGGAGGAGAAGAAGAAGATGAACACGTTTTTGTTCCCCAGTATAGAGAATTTACAAAAAGGAGCACCTCCGGAAACAGGAAAGGCACTGATAACGGTGGACAACGACTGACAAGAATAGTTTCTCAAGTTCTAAAGTTTCTAAAGTAGGGAATTCGCTGTTGTTAGGGGAGCATTGTTGTATGATTTGAGGATAGGTGTCGCTCTGCTCTGAAGAAAGCACAGATCCTTTGCGATGAGGCCAGCTGCTACAGAGCGTGGAGCAATTGTTGCATCCGAGTGAAGGGGCGAGATAGTTTATGGAGTGAGCTCATCCTATGGAGCGTTATACGTAGGTTAATAAGGGAGCTGTTGAGCAGATGGGAGTTAGAGCGGCTAAGCGTTTCCACTGGAAAGACTCCAAATCGAGACCACGCCCCGTTGCTCCCTTTGAGGCGATGAAGCCAAGCGAAGGGGAAGGAGAGCCGCTCCACGCGAATCCACTTCCGAGCCGCTTGAAGCAACAGCGTCATGGAGCTGAACCTGCGGGAACATCACCAGAGCTGACGACCAGTATTTCAGAAAGAACAACTTCCTTGAAGCGAACCCTTTTATTCTGTCCTAAGGCAGAGTTACATGCACTACTAGAGACCCTAGGCTTTAGTTCGCAGCAATTTGGCATTTATGACCGATCACTTCATGGAATGCCAAGCGTTCATTCAATCGTACTCCAGGATAATACGTTTTTTAGGCAGGAAAGGAGGTGGAAAATGTGGAGCACCTTTTGAATTGTGGCAGTTCGTGGAAGTGGCGTGAAATTCATATTGGCAATATTGCGTCAGGAAAGCGTATGCGAGAGTCGGTTCAACCTGTGGGATAAAACACAACTTCAATAGACAAAAAATAGCTGCGATGAACCGCACGGGAACTGACACAGCAGTTCTTCTGTCGGCTGAATATCTACAGCTATCGGCTTCGGTATTTCGGAATCTTCCGGCTGAGGAAGGAAATGTTCTCTAAGAAATTGCTGCTTAGATAGAGAGGTTAATGCATAGAAATGATTTCGGAACGCTCTGCCTGTTTTACGCTTTACTGCAGGATTTGCTAGGAGAATCACTCGTTCTTCTCAACGGATAAAACGATAAGGATCGACGTTGACCTGTTCCTTTGCATGAAGCGCCAATTTTACTTCTGTGAGCTACCACGGAGGCAGCTTAAATGTGTAGTTGACCGGGAGTACTGGCTACATGCGATGACCACTCACTACAGAAGTCAGTACCGAAAAGATGTCCGGGAGTACTGGCTACATGCGATGACCACTCACTACAGAAGTCAGTACCGAAGAGATGTAAGACCTTGTTGACCTGGGCAGGACCAGATTCAGGGTGCCCGCCACCAGACGGGTCCTCCGACTACATTGCCACGCGCCAATCTATAGCAAGTCAACCGCTTTGGTGCATTTTCTTATCTTAAATCTGCCACATTTCAATATGGCGAAGTGCCGCAATTTCTTCAGCATATTGAAGTGTCTTACACGTTCTCGAGCACAAGCAGTCAGGAGGCCTGCCTATATTTCCTGCCAAAAATAAAACTGAATTTAGAGGTCCTTTATATGTACAATTACCTTGCAACATGTAGTGAACTCGAACATAGTGAATGAAGCAGTGGGAACGCTTTCATGTTCGCGCTCTTCCAGCGAAAGGTTTCTGGGACTCGATAGACATCGCATTATGCTTCCTACATTCATGGAACTACTCGAGTGTGTACTTAGACTTCGAAAAGACATTTTGGGTGATCTGGAAAACACGCTTGTTCCGCCTGAGTTGGAATGCCTAGTAATTCAAGCATTCTGTTCTTCTGGGTCTTGAAACTACTTTACTGACAGTGAGATTGGGTAGCTCCGACGAGTTTCGACATTTCGCTGATAATAATAAAATAGTACAACAATATCTTCTGAAAACAGCATAACTGAAGAGTGAGTACGTGAACTGCCGTGGAGGCTGAACACTTGCACGTTTCCGGCTCGTTTAAGAATATGAGAGAGAAATGGTGCAATTGTAGAAGCTCCTCTTTGGGTAGTTAAACGAAACGACAAAAATATTTCCGGAACGTTAAACGTGTGCAGCAGAATGTCAGAAGTCACAATCGTCGGTGATACCAGCCTAGATCAATTGACTAAGTCATTTCAAACCGCAAGTAAAAGCTCTCATTTGAAATAAATAGGATACGGCAGATGCCAGAGGAGATGCTTTCGCATGGGCCAAGTCGTCGAAAATTAGGTAGGCCAACCATGTAGTACATTTCGTAGACACCTGCTGAACAAGAGATGTCACCGACTGGATTTCTCGGGATGTCAAGAGAGGACTTCCACCAAAGCGTTGGTCAGACTTCTTCGTGAAAGCCATGAACGAACGATATGACTCCCTCCCCAGTGAGGAGGATCCATTGAAGCACTCTGATGCGTGATAGGGGTGCTGTAGACGCTCACTCGAACAACTCGATGATCAGCGGGACAACAAGTGATACAGATGAACGTAGATGGCGCGGCGGTGGTACTACGTGAAATCGAGGAAGAGCAAAATTTATGAGTAAAGTTCGCAAAGGTGCGGCATTCGAAAGACACTACGTCCTGTCCAGCAACGAATTCTCTCCTTAAAGTGTAGTCAATCGTTCGGGATTTTTTGTGAGAATTTCCATAACGCAAGTGCGACCAATATGTATATTAGCTTGTAACGAATTAAATGGCACTGGCTCGCGTCATTTTTTGGCGAGTCTTTACGCGTTTGATCAAGAACAAACCGTAACATGTGGCATATCATTTAGAAGCGCAAACTTTGCTCTACCGGCGAGTACCAAATTTTTTATGTAAAAGTGGGAAAACTTTAGAGTTTTATTGACTTTTTTGCAGATGAACAAAAGGGTAATCCGAGGCATTTACTTGTATGAACTCAAGCTGGACACTACAGCTAAGGAGGCGGACGAGAAGATCAACTCCGCATTCGGTAGAGGATGTTCCACAATTCGGACGGCGTATAGTTGGTATCAGAAGTTCCGGAATGGAGATGAGAGCTTGGAAGAACATGAAGGTCGTGGGAGGCATAGTGATGTTGATGAGGACAAGCTGAGAGATGTGGTAGAGAAGGATCCACATAAAGGTACCAGGGAGATAGCGAAGGTTCTTGGCGTCAGTCACAACACAGCTGCCCGGCATCTGAAGGAAATTGGAAAGACCAAAAAGCTGGAAAGATGGGTGCCTCACGAGCTGTCTGAGGAGCAAAGAAACCGACGATCGGCACAGTGGATGGGCATCGCTGTCCACCCACTGTGCCGATCGTCGCCTGTTGTCGTACATTATCCATTTCTCGTCACAGGTTACGATGCGATCAAGGAATGGGTCCGTTTCGTTCCGTAGAAGGTTTTTGCGAAGCCGGAATTGCACCAAAACAAAGTAATGGTGACAGTATGGTGGTGTTCGCGCTGGGAATTATTCACCACAGCTTCCTCCCTCCCGGTGAATCCATCACGGCAGAGAAGTACTGCATTGAAATTGAAGAAATGATGAAAAAGTTGAAGGATATCCGGCCGGCCTTGGTAAACCGAAGGCGAGTTCTCCTTCTGCACGACAATGCTCGCCCCATGTAGCACGAAATACGTTGCAGAAATTGAATGAGCTGAGCATTGAAACTCTACCACCTCCTCCGTTTTCTCCCGACCTCTCCCCAACAGACTACCATTTCTTCAAGCATCTTGGCGACTTCTTGGTAGGGAAAATATTCAAATACCAACAGGATGCCGAAAGTGCCTTCGAAGATTTCGTCAATTCCAGAACTTCTGATTTTTATGCTGCTGGGATAAAAAACTTGTGTCACGTTGGCAAAGATGTATAGAATCAGAAGATTTCGATTAATAAACTTGCCTAAAAGCCGAGATATTAACTGTTTAAATTTACAGTGGTTCAGTGCCATTTATTTCGTTACAACCTAATAGAAGCATTGAACGTTAGACGGCACCCACCATTTTCACCGTTTTTTTTTTTTGGCTGGTATTACACATCCAGAAGAGGAATGGGTTTAAAAGCAACTAAAAAAGACTGAATGCGAAGCTCACGCTGACTTGTTGTAGCACTCTTGATCTTCTTTAAACTTGAATGGGCTCAGTCCACAAGGAGATTGCCATCAAAAGCTCACTCCTGAATAAAGAGCGAATCTCGCTCAATTGAGCGGCTTCACTGAAAATGCACCATTGCCCATCGCAGCAGCGATTGACAGCTGCTGGTCATCATACGATTGAGCAACAGAGGCTCATTCGGATGACGTCCGGACGCTATCAATCGCCAGCAGGCTTGCCCGTAATTTTAACGAGCCAGTGCTCGCACCCAGCAGGCCTGGCAAGAGCACCTTATTTTGCTGAGAACTTGGCGTGACGCGCAATTTCTTTGAGCCACATGCACCACCGGCACCGGATGGGAGTTCTTTCGATCTCATTTAGACAACTTCGAGTTAGGACAGCGTAGTCCGCGAAGGACATGGTTACTTCGTTCTGAATAGCGCACCTATTGCAAGAGCACTTTCGTTACCTTCCCGTATGATCTGCTCTACATCTTCTTCTTACTTCTTCTTCAGCGTCTGTCTCTCTTCGTAGCGGGGTCCGCTTTCCTGGTATCATGAAGTCACCTTTCTCGATCCAGCACTAGATCAGGGTGGAAAGCAGTTACATTCAAGACCATATGTAACGTATCAGCTCGGCGCTGCTTCGGGCGCCCTCTAGGTCGCTTTCCAGACACTTCCAAATTAAGGCCTGTCTTCCGGAAGCTGTCTTCTCTTCCACAGAGAACGTGGCCGTGCCATCGCAGGCGAGCTTCCCACACCTTGCCAGCTATCGGCGCGGTACCGAACTTCGCCCAAATAGCATTACTCCGGATGCGATCTATGCGCACGAATCCGGCCGTCCAGCGCGGCATTTTCGTCTCCATGACATTGAGCTCCGTTTCAACTTCCTTGGCCGCTGGCCTACAGTCAGCGCCATGCATTGCTACTGGCCTGACGGCGGCACTACATATTTTCGATTTCAAGCGCTCTGGTATCTTTCTATCGCAGACAAGCCAGTCAACGAGCGCCACTTGGACCAAGCTGCACTCACGCGTGAGTTTAAATCAATCATCAGATTGCCATCAGATGCTATAGCTGACAAGTAGCATCTGATGGCATTCTGAATCCCAGGTACTTGAAACCCGATGTTGGTGCAAGCGCAGTGCCGACAATGTTAATGGAGCAAGACTCACGTCAGTCGTAGGGTACTCGGTCTTCCTGACGTTCAATTTGAGTGCGAACATAGCCAAACGGTCGCACCAAGGTTGCACCTCTCGCTCGAGTTCACGTCGTCAGCATATAGCAACGTCCAAGGGACTCGCTGCTGAAGATCACGTGTGATGGACGACAACAAAGAGGAGTGGGAAAATGGCAGAACCCTGGTGCACCCCAACAGAGATGGGAAACTTCATTGAGGTTCCTGCTGCAGCATGCACTCGATTTTTCGGAGAACAGTAGAGCATACGATCCCATTCTTCAAGTTCCTCAGGAACGCCGTGTTGTTGCAAGGCGTACCACTTAACCTCACGCAGTACGCAATCGAAGCCCTTCTCCAGGTCGAGAAAGGCAATATGCACCGGCCTCTGATCTTCGCGATGCGTCAAACCAGGTGTCGGACGGCGTGTATAGCATCAATGGTCCCACAACTAGCTACGAAGCCGCACTGGTTGTTGGAGAGTTTGACGATTTCACGACTTCGTCTGTCGAGGATTCGCTCGAAGATCTTCATGCTGTTCGAAAGCAAGCGAATCGCACGGTAATTGGAGCAGTCTGCAGGACTGCCCTTGTTCTTCGAAATTGGGATTGTCGTATTGTTGCCAACCCTCCGGTATTTTCTTCACCGTTACTATCTGGTTGAACAACTCAGCCAACCACTCAGCAGGATACCAGAGCTTCGACTTCCAAACATCGACTGCCAGATCATCGGGGCCTGTCGTCTTGCAGCGTTTCATATTCTTCAGAGCCTTATCTGTTTCCTCCACGGTGATCTTGTGGACGGAACCGTGGACAGAAGCTATAGAAGGGATGACCGAATGAGGAAATTCCATAGTGGAAATTTCCTCTAAATAGTCGCGCCATCGCTTCAACGCCTTTTTGCGGTCTGTCAGAAAATTACCGTCCTCATCATTGCTGCTGGAAAAATTCTCGACGTCCTCGGTCTGGCGATGGCGATTCTTTGCTAGTACTGCTCACCATCACGCGACTCGAGCTTTTCGTTGACATTTCCATAATGGGTGGCTTTTGCAACAGCCGCGGCTTTCTTTGCAGCCTTCTTCTCGCTCTGATGCTCCTGCCAGTTGTTGGCTGTATTGTCGCCGAGAAACACATGATAAAGCGATTTGTTCTCTCAAACTTTTGCTTTCACATCGTTCGTCCACAGGCATGTCTGCCTGTCGACTTTGCGTCGTACAAGCTTCGTAGTGCCGAGTTCCAATCTTGCAGCGTGGCGTATCGCGTCGGTTGCTCTCTTCCAAGTTTCATCGACAGTCGTGACTGTCGGCAACCGTACGCGAGAAATTATAGCTGCTTCCTTCTCTTTCATTCGCCACCACTTGATTCTAGCTGCACCGCTACGCTCCAACCTCGGAGGTGTGATCCTTGAAGTACAGACCAGCGATCGATGCTGTGGGCGACCGTCTCATATGGCATGATCTTCGCGTCTGTGACAAGACTTCGGTCGCGATCCCTCACAAGAACGAAGTCAATCTGCGTTTTGGAATTCCCACTATAATACCACATGATGTAGGTCTCCGAAACACAGCGTTCACAATGGTGAGGTTATGCGATTCCTCATATTCAAGGATACGCTCACCATCGGCGTTAGGCCCCGTTTATACTTCGTCGCAGCGCGATGCGACGCCACGCATAGTGGCCATATTGATTGTGCGACGCGATCGATCAATTTGGCCTCATTGCGTGGCCATCGCGTCGCGCCGCGACGAAGTATAAACGGGGCCTTACGCAACGCAACCGAATCCACCATGGCGGCTATAGCCGTCTTTCGTGGCGCCTACGGGTCCACTAAAGTCACCAGCCACAATGATGATGTCTTTCTACGGTACCTCTGCTGTCTTTTCATGAAGCAGGCTTCAAAACTCATGCTTAGCTTGATCGAAGCAATCAGTCTGTGGAGCATAGCAGAGAAGAAAGAGTCGCTCATTAGTGGCGACAACGATCTTCATCAAACGATCATCAAAGCGTTCGATGCTTAAAATCGAGTCTCGGAAACGTTCGGAGACGATGATTCCGACACTACTCCTGGGTCCTGGGACTTCCACATAGAACGGCCTTGAAGTCACGACCTATGTCCCTTGACTTGCTTGCGGCAGAACAGTTGTAGTTGCCCCCACCCCACCCCACCCTCGATGCCGTCCTCGCATCAGGTATCCTCGCATACTTCTCGCACTCTCCTGGCTCTGCGAGTGTGCGTCGGGTCCCGCGGACGCCGTAGCACTATCTCGATACTTACCTAACGTCATCAACCATGTGATGTGACATGGAATCTTCGAAGGTCGGCCTGTCGCCTGCACTCGAATGTCCTTGTTTAACTTGCTCACAAAGCGAGCGATTTCCAGTGGCACCACGTGGAGGAAGGGCATCGCCACCGTCATCTGCTCTACATAATCGACTAAAAATGATATTTTGAGATTGAGATAGTGGAATGTCTAGATATAAAATACCATTAGAAGGTAATCGGGTAGCTACACAGACAAGCATTCTCATAGATGTAGCTCGGAAATATTTTACAATTTATGAAAAAAACAAGGAATGGCGGTAACTACACAGCGTTGGGCATTTCGATGACGGTCTACATTCCAGTTTTACTACAGAAGCAGTTTTTTGGAGTCTATACGTTAACAAATAAAGGAGAAAACGAAAAGAGTTTGCGTTACTCATTTCCATTTTCGGATATATGCTTCCTACCCTCACGAGATGCCGTGGAGCTAATTTAAATAGGTGTTTGGGGATTTGAATGGGTATGTGGCCAGCCGATAGCCAAGTCAGTGGTTTGCCCTTCAAAGACAGTCTGAAACCGTTTTACCGATTCCGGAGGAATGGAAGGCTTGGTTGGCCTAAACAGAAGATCCGAACCAGGAACCTGGAATCATGCGCACTCGACAACAGACACCTCCTCCGACGGCACTACCACGCGCTTAAGAGCAGAGACGCCCGAACCAGTCAGGGGCAGGCGTTCAGTAAAATGACTTTCAAATCGAACCAAAGCGGTTCCAGGCAAATATTGTGAGTCCTTTGAACTTTCACGAACGGAGCATATTCTTGAGGGGTAGAGCTGTATACAATGGATCCGTATACATTTTCGGATATCCGATTTGGATATCCTGATCCGAACTATCCAAAAACCCGGGTCCGCGAAATGAGCGTCATCCGAATCATTCACTTATCTGAAGGTTTTCGAACGGAATCATTGTGTCGAATGAATCACTTTCTGATGTCCGATTGGGATATCCCGATCGAATCATCCAAAAATCCGGGCACGCAAAATCGCCGTGATCCGATTTATTGAATTATCCAAAGATTTTCGATCGGATCCAATGGATGTAGAGCTGCCGGCTGGCCGAGGCGCCGATTCCAACTTGCTCTCGCGTACAAACGTTTAAGTCGTCTGTTAGCACTGCGCTTAAGCCTTAACATCCCACGTTTTGCGTTCTATGGTATGGCTCTCTTATCTAATCATAAGGAAAATTTCAATCAAGAAAAAAGACAAAAATGTATAGTAATGAAGCAAAATGTTTTGAACTAAATACCTTTGCGGTGGGAAAGAAGACATCAGCTGCGAAATCTTCGGGATTCCTTTGTGGTCGATGCATGGAACTGTCCTTTATCTCCAACTATTTATTTATTTGTTCGTTTGTTTTATTGTGCAACTTCTGTGCGCTTCGGCGTATTACATAGCAACAACTCTAGAAAAAGATACAAATCTCTCGTAAAAATAAGACAACATAAGAACTAAACGAATCTAAGGAAGCATAGCCACAACGACTAGAAAACACTGAACGAAAAATAGTGGCGATCAGTTTTTTAAAAATTCAAGATCGGAAAAGTGAGTGCGTTTCAAGTGCTAGGCATTCATTTGAGAACAAATCTATGCCTCTTGATATGTCATGGTAAGTGTCGTGAATCGCAAGACCTTGGCCTAGCATGGACTCGTTGAGCACATGAAGATGTTGTCGACTGTTAGCTGCACCACGTAGATCCCCACCTTCAAAAGAAATAAATCGGCTAGCATCGACTTCGTAGTGATCGCTACAAGCATTCCCCATGTTGCAAATTGACAAACCACCAAAAGATTCCTTTTTCTTCGATCCCTTCCTTCTCTGGATCCTCTATGTCGTCTGCTTTCAACCATTTCCATAGCACTTCGAATGTTGATTTTCCTGGTACTTCAATTATGAGCTCATTATATTCGAGGCAAGTCAATCCTACGGACGAATGACTGCACTTTAAGAGCTTTGGGAAAAACGAGCAGCGGGACGAATGGATATGAGATTTCGTGCGCGTGCCAGTGCTCCATGCAATTGAACTTTTCTGGATGGGCGAACTACTGTGGGCTTTCCAAGGGAATGTGGTGACATTTCGTACTCGTTGAGCAGAAAACATCAAAGTATTTGTTCACGCATCAGCGCTTCGTAGTCATAGTCATGGTTGCACAAATGTGCTAGACTCGAATTTTATTGTGAACTGATTACGTAATTCGAATTTTTTGGTAATTATTTAGACTTCGGCTTATTTAGCACTTGAACTGAACGGAATGGAGAACAAAAATGATAAGGAATTGTGTCAGTCATTCCTTTTGTTGGATGCGCAGCGCATTATACACCGCCTTGGAGGCAATTTGAACGCGTATGGCCTATACCATAACTTGCCGTGAAGCTGATGGGTCATGTCAGTGCCTATCCTTCCACTCGGATCGGCTACTACCAATTCTTCGACTTCGGAAGGGGGAAAGGATTGGCTGGCCTGGATGAAATCCTACAAAGAATTTCTTCTCGGCGCACGCGTCAGCTGGCACCTCCGACTGCGCTGCCGGGGCGACTATGTGCTATGAAATCAAAGACAATACGAGGGAAGAAAACCGGGCTCATTCCTTTCGTTCATGTCTAGCAATGTGCGTAGGAAGGATTATGCGACGGAAAGGAATGGGTCCCGGTGCATGAGAAACGGAGAGATTTGTGCAGGATAGAAACCCCAGAAGGCAAGCTACAGGCACTACATGATCTCTGTAACGTCCTTGGACACGTCCTTTGGCTGAACGGTTCGGGCTGTATCGTCCCGCAACAGCGAACCCAACGAGGAGTGTTAACGAGGAGATTGTCCAGAGGTAACCCAGGAAGCCACTATCGACCACCGCGAGTAGACGTTTGTCTGCCTCCCCCCCCCCCCTTACCAAATCCTCGTGGCCACGTCAACAGTGGCCCTTTCATACAGGTAGTATGCAGCTGTCATCGTCAGCACCACGTAGGGCTCCCAGCCAGGAAGCGGTGAAGAGTACAACCGGGACGCTTCACCATTTCTTTATTTAACGCCCAGTGCGAACGATGAGCAGGAGCGCAAGAAGACAGATTTGCTATTGTTTTCTCGATTTTGCCAGATTGTGTGGGACCGTGGACGCCACAGCGTCAACCAAACAAAGTTTATGAGAATCATCGTCGGTAGCTCAAATGAGGGCGCAAAACAAGCCTTCGACGCTATCAGCCGCTTTTTCGGGATGTCAAAGGGAAGGGGGTGGAGGGAGGGGAACTGGAAGCATTTCGCTACTGCAAGCGCCATGTCAGAAACTACCTAACCATAGAGTACAATTTGACAACTCATTAAAAAAGGTTGGCGAAAATGTTAACTTTTTGATTTTTGTGGACGATTTCGAGAAGCCCGACGGGAATATTCAATCACTTGAAAAGAAGATGAAATGAAACAGTAAGAACGGTATATAAAAGTCGTTATTAAAAGTGAGAGCGTTCACGTTTGATGATTTGAGATACATGCATACAATTTCATAATTGTTCTCAGTTCGCTCCTCCCAAACCTTCATAAACCGGAGCGCTTCATCCGCCAATACGCGTTGTTCATTGTAGCGCTAACAAGGGAGGTCAATGAACATCCCATGGCAATTTTCGAAGTGACCTAGTGAGGCTTGTAGGGGTTGTCTGAAGAGCACCATAGTGGTTTTCACACTTCCTGCGGACATCTGGGTAGGTCAAAAATTGCTGAGAACCGTATCACTTCAGTGCGGGCCGATAAAGCAAAACAGACGTCTGGAACTGCCATGTCGTGGTTAGAATCTAGCCTGCCGAAGGTTTGGGTCTGCAACAGTAGCGGAGTTACAGCGAGCTCACAATTTGCTTGCTAGCGACCAGTGACCAAAGCGGATCATTGAGGTGCGCCGCTCACGAGCGAGGGGACCGAGACTGGATGGCCGAGTAGGTGTGGGGCGGACTTGCAGGAACAGGGTCATGGTTTCGGATCCGCTAGTTGGGCTCGTCCATTGCTGGGCTTGCTCACTGCTATTTTGTCGACATAATGTGTATCTTGTATACTGTAGTGTACCCTACTAACTTTGTAACCTTATTTTAGCCCGTTTTATACCATTTAACAACGATGCTGCCTATTTTCCCCACCACTCTCTGGTAATCGAGGGTGTAGAGACCTGTACTCTCACGACTCTGAAGATCGAAAGCAATTTTCGCCCGTACTTCGTCTTGTAGGCTAATTGAGGCGCTGATCACAAAGCTGATTGGCGTTTTCAGCTGATCGCGTGATCCCGAACTTTGATGGGTGATCAAGGTTATCAATATCTCTTTGTTCAGCTATGTGATCAGGCTTGCTTTCCAATCTTCTTCTTTGAGATGGAAAGTAGTGCACGAAAAATAGGCAATTTAGAAAAAAAGGAATGGCAGATTCTTGGCCAGCAGCTTAAATGCTTTCCGTAGGCGAGGAAAGGGCGAAATCAGTGACTATGACCCCGCCATCCTTACTTGCGGCACCCACAGTAGTAACCTACCCTGGTCGGCTGTATTTTCAAAAATGGATACCGTATTCGTGCTCACCATCCAAAATAACAGTACTGCGCGATGCTTGGCGAGAAATGGCTCTTAGGAATTGGTTCCACCGGGTCCTTGGTCGCCTCGGACACGTTCTGCATCCAGGTGGAAAGGACGAGTGAAGCGCAAACGCAAACGCCAATCCAGAATGAGAGAAATTCTTCACACAGATAACGCCAGACCGCACTCAGCAAAGTACACTCAAAAAAGCTGGAAGAAATCGGGATGGAACATGTGCCTCATCCATCATACTCACATAACCTAACACCCGTTAATTACCAGGTTTTCCGCTCACATCCAACTATTTCGCCGGAACACAGGCCATTAATAGGGATGAGGTCGAAGGTTCTGTCAATAATCTACACAAACGTATATACACCACTATCAGAGGACTGCATTTTCGCCGTGGGTGGCCAAAAAATTACTGGAGCAGGCTTTTTGCGATTCTAGAATCTTGTTTCCCAGGTCGAGGCTCAAGCTTGAGGTTCGGAATCGAAGGGGAGGGGGTCGTACTCTTTCGGTTCTGACAGAGGATCCTCTCTTATTTTTCAAGTTTCTAGGCGACGTTTGTAATTCTTAATAAGTTTTTTTTCAGGAGTATCTACGACAGCGTGAAGTCTCCTTCGTTACCTGAACCTATGAAAATTAATATCAGAAAAGGTTCAAATTATGATTGTATTACGTGATAAAAAAAAGAATTTCTGTCGGCAGATTTGGGATGAAGGGTTTCGATTTTTTTCAGATTTTTTCAGGAATTCTTGGACACGGCAGTTTCTTGCCGGAACAAGCGATATCTACGTCCAAAATTGCACTGTGTAAAAGTTGAAGTGTCATTTACTAAGAAAATTAAGTGTTTTCCCTACAAGATTTTTTTGGAGCGCTCATCGAATCGATGACGGAATGGCAACCGGAAGATGAACTTTTCACGGAACTAGTCTTCTCCCTTCTGCAGGAAACAGCATCAGAAAGTGAAGTTGTACCCAATAAACGTTTAAGCCACAGTTTGACACACGGTAGAGCGGACCCCGCGACGAAGCGGGACAAACGCTGAATAAGAAGAAGAAGAAGAAGAAGAAGGAGAAGAAGAAGAAGAAGAAGAAGAAGAAGAAGAAGAAGAAGAAGAAGAAGAAGAAGTTTGACACACGGTAATAAAACCTGTTTTCCTGAAACGATCCTACCTTCACAACCTGGTTTTTAGAAACCACATTTCCTATAGTTTTAAAAGCTCTGTGAATTTTTCAGAGACTCCAAAAAATCTCCGAAATATGAAAGGTTACGTGCGGCTATTGAGTTCTCCGATATCATGGATCGCAACTGAAGGATGGTCTTTTCACAGAAAAAAATTCTATCTTCTGAAGGAAAGAATATGAAAGAGTGAAATTGTGCTTCATAGATTTTTAAGTCTTGATTATTGTACAGTAAAAAACTAAGCTTCTTCAAAGCGATCTCTTATATGATTAGGGCGGATTGCTTTCAAATTTTTCGTTTTTTAGGAAAAATTAAATATTTTCTACTTGAAGCAGACAACCTGTAAGTTGAAATCATGCCACAAAGCAGTAGTCGATATGGCACCGACGTCATAGGAGCGGAAAAATTCGACGTCCACAAAAGTGACTAATCTCATCAAGTTTTCGAAATTTGAAAAAACCAATAACTTTTTGAAAACTAAAAAGAAAGAGCTTTCCTACAGTATAAAACTCGGATTTGAAAAAGAGGTCTCCATGCGGGGCGGGAGCCTTCGATTTTGGAGTGAACAAATTGAAGAGTGATTTTGTATAAATGATTGAAACTCGGTAAGTTTTTCGTAATTTGGAAAAGCCTATGATTTTTGAAAACTAGAATAAAAGCGCTTTCCAACCATACAAGAAACAGTTTTCAACAGGGAGGTCTTCATAGGGGCGGTGGGGGTTCGGTTTCTGTTCCATTGTTTAAGAAATACGTGCCAAAAATCGACCTCCCCCGCCCCTAATAAAAACCCCTTTTCTGAAAAGTGTTTTCTATATGCCTCAAAAGCATTTTTCTGCTTTTCAGAAAGCCATAAGTATTTTTGAATTTTAAAAAATGAACCGACTTATGATCAGTTTTTTAAAGAACTTCTCTTAGACTCTGCACCGACGACGATTTTTGCCAACGCTCCCTCCCCCTCCTCCCAGGAAGCGTTGGCGAAAATCTTCTGCTTCTTGCAGGGTTTGAAAGCGTTGAAAGCGCTTTTTCTCTTGTTCCAAAAAGACATTGGCTTTTTCTAATCTCGAAAAACTTACCGAGTTAGGATTATTTATTCAAAATCGCATCAAATTTTTCACACAAAAATTGAAGGCCTCCTCCCCGCATGAAAACCTCTCTTTCAAAAACTGGTCTCTACATGTTTAAAATTCATTTTTTACTTTCCAAAAAACTAATGGCTTTTTAAAATTTCGAAAAACTTACCGAGTTATAACATTTTTTATGAGCGTCCAATTTTATTGCTCCAATGACGTCGGTGCAAAATCGACCCGAGGTCTATCCAACCTATTCGTTTCAGAAAATTATGATTTTTTCAATGTGCAGGGTCAAGAATTGAATTTTTTTGTGGCAAAACTTTAATTGTGTAGATTGTTTCCTTTAGGTTAAAAAAATCCATTCTTCGTGAAAAACGAGTGTTTGGAAAAAATACGATCCACCGTAATCATGCCGAGATCGCTGGGAAGAAGCTTAGTTTTTTTTATTGTATATTAATCACATCTTAAACTTTGAAATGGCACAATTTTCGCTCTTTGATTCAGAAGGCAAAATATTTTTCCGTGGTAAGTCCATCCTTCAGCTGCGCCTCCGTCATCGATTCGAAGAGTATCTCCAAAATTTTGTGAAGAGAGCACTTAATTCAGCCTTAGCAATTAACACTAGATGTTTTAAAGTACAACCTCATATGTAGATGTTGCTTCTTCAGGAAAGAAAATGTGTCGTGTCCACGAGTCCCGGAAGGTCTAAAAAGTTGAACTCGTGGTGATTAATTCGACAACTGCTCTCAAATGTGCTTTATTTTCAACCGTAAACAAACAAAATATTATTATCAAAAGATTGCATACTCAAAACCTTTATCAGCGTTTTTTCTAACAAACAGCTCGATCAAACAGTTACTCAATCAGGTTTACTACTACTTGTTAGTATTATTATGTCGGGACTTTAGTGGATATTATTCCGTTGCAGGTAAGTTCTCTTATAACAAAAAAGATCTCCCTTCCTTACTGAGGAGTTCCAGGGGAGATCTTATGTTTTTGCTAACATTTTTTTTACTATTATCCGTCTAAGGGCAGGAACGAAACGGGCAATAGTCTCTTTCCTTTTTCTCCTCTCCTCCTTTTCTCTTGTCTTCTTATATGAACGCTTCAAGATGTGCGAAGACCTGATGTGTGCTTAAGACATGCCGTTTCTGGCGGCAAATGTCATGAGGCTGGGGTGCACTTTGAGGGGATGGAGTCCTCGCTGCGCTGTACTTCCGAAAACACTGCGGTTACGAAACCATGGGCTGCTGGGTTGGTTGTGTAATTCAGTTAATACTTAGACAAATGGAGACGTTTAAGGTACTGGACACACCTAGGACGAACAGAGAGCGTGCAGGAGCGCACGAAGAGCGCGTTACAGCTAAAGCGGTATGGGCGGTTGAAATAAGGAAAGCGCTCCAGAAAGCTCTGTAGGATTTTCCTCTTGTTATGAATACCGCTTACTTCACATGCACTTATACACGTACTATAATTTAGAAACGAAGTGCGCTGCTACCACCGCCACCCGGATGCCGACGTTCTTGTGCCATCGTCGGTAAGTAGTAGCGTTTCTTTTTTCAACATTTGAATCCCACATTTTATTGTACTTCTGCCTTCAATCATTCGACGTTTTTTAGAAGCGCGGTCGAGCAGATGCACATCAAGGTACTAGCCAGCAACAGGGCGATGAGCCGTGAAATGAGAAGAAGAACAACGAAGGAAAAATATCAGAGAGGCATCATTTATTTTTGCTGTATTTTGCTCACTCTCACGTGAATTGTCAATTTAACCTTGAACCAATGAATCTCTCACTTGGTGCATTTTGTTTTCCATGCATCTTAAGAGTAATATTGAATAATAACAAATAACAAATAATGTAAATATAACGTAATAGTGAAATTAGTGAATAATGTTATCAAATAATGAATCGTAATAATGAATGGTGATCCAAGCGAATGAATAAGGGTGGGCAATAATTAGTAGTCCAATCGCGCTCCTCCAACACCGTTCAATGAACGGTGTTAATAGGACTCGTCCTATTAACACCGTTAATTACGATTTATTATTGAATATTTTCGAGCTGATATTGATCCAGTATAATGGTGGAAAATCCCAGGAGGTGCGGTGGTCTTGGCCAGCACGTCGGCTCCCTTTTATTTTCGACCTGACGTCGTCCTGGTATAGTGTGAGGGACAACCGCAGGAGGTGTGGAAGTCTTCGTCAGGACGTCGGCTCCTTTGATCTTCGTACTGACGTCGTCCCAGGCTAGTGGAGGGACAACCGCTGAAAGGGTGGAGGTCTTCCCCAGAACATAGACTCCTCTTTACTCTTTGTGCTGCCGACGTCCACAGGATGACTGCAGGACGACCGCTGCACAAGAGGGAGTCTTCGCGAGGATGTCGCGCCGACGACCCCAAGTGTCCTGTGCTCGTCCCCCCGTTTTCGGGACGTCGTCCGGTGTTGCGAGGGTTCACCTGTGCTCGTGCTGGAGTCGGTCGGCAAAACTCTCAGAGTAGGATCGAATCTACCATTCGAGTGGGCGAACACATGTTCACTTGAATTATCTTTAGCTTTTATCTCCTATCTTTCTTCGGATAAAAACTTCTTGACGGTTTTCTAAAACATAATGGCGATTATTTTGCTGAATGATATGGGTTGATAAAGAAGGTGTTAAGAAAACATCTCGCTCTGAAATTTGACACTTGTCTATAAATTTACGGAAAACCTAATAAATGGAAGAAAGAACTATGACTTATCATTCACCTAGTTGCCGAAAGAACGTATAGATTAGATCTGCATTTAGTCTGCTCTCGTTTCTCAGCAAGAATGAGTGCTACTTCGCATTTTCTTTTCTTGAAACTGGTTATTGCCTACAATAACTTACTGTGCTTTATACCCTTATCAATTTTCTAAAATGGGAGTGACTAACGATTAAAAGAAGGCGAATAAGAAGCTGTAACGGAAAAGCGACATCCAGGCAGAGAATATCGTCATTCTCATTCAGCCAGCGTTCCTGCAAGCAGTGAACTGCGAACGAGCTACGCTCCGAGAGGCTGCTGCTGCGTTTCGAAGGGAAATCACCCATGACACCTTGCGTTCTCTGGAGTTTTTAGCTAGACATTCTCCGAGATAGCGAGAGGGTGCCAGAAGCGTACTCCACTTCTGCGGGATGTCGTGGAGGTAATTTGAATGAGCGCTTGGCCAGTACAACGAGTTTCGGCGACGAGGCAATGGACAAGTCAGGGTTTTATCTTTGCCAGAGAACTATGGTGACAGTTCACAGATACCGGAGCAATGAAAAATATGGCTGGGACCCGATTCCAAAATCTCGATTCGGGGTGCTTGCGACAGCCGGCTCCTGTGAATACAAAAAAAAAAATGTGATGCTCCCTCAATTCAGTTTGGGAATGCCTTTCTGCAACCAAACAGCTCTTGAAGAACCCATGGGAAACTAAGGCAGCGTTAAATCGATTCCACAGTATGCCCTCTGTGCCACGAACTCGCCTCCATGCCCGATTCGAACTCAACTGAACTTGTTTGCAACTTCTACAAGTAACGATCCATCATATAGGTCATGTTAGGACATAGAATTCGAACAACTAGGTGGTGTCCAACGCAGTAAGATGCAGTTCATTTCTATCCATGAAAGCTGAAAATCGTTTGTTCAACGGCGGGTTAACATGGATAAGCTACTGCCTCCTGTTTTGCGTGACTACCAGACCATTTGAAACTTATTTTGATCAGCCACTTCGCTGAAATTAACTCTTTCTTAACATCGTTTGTTATATTTTTTTTTATTCGATAACTTCATGTAAATGGCGATATGTTTTCTAAAGCCCTGACATTTCTTTTCGAGCATTGGATCAAGGTTTTCGATGGTGATGTGCCATAATATATAAAACACAATACCTATCTACCACTATGTGATATATTTTGCCGTCGATGACGTTTGAATGATCAACGGCACGCGCTTCTGAGCGCCTAGATTCAGAAGACGTGCCACCGATGTTGCGTAACGATCGTCCAGATACAGAGGACTTGTTACCGACGTCTGCCATTACGCAAGTGCTTGATACGCTGTCAGAGCGTTTGTAATATATATGTAATTTAAAAAAAAAACTGGCTCCATCTGGAAGTATCTAACACTTTGCGGTTCAGAAGATTGGAAGCAACTGTTTATTTCAGCGAAGTGGCTGATCAAAATATGTTTTAAGGGATCTGGCACTCACGCAAACAGGAAGCAGTAACCTCCATGTTACTCGGCAGTTGAATTAATGATTTTCAGCTTTCCTGCATGGAAATGAACTACATCTAATGACATTCCATTCTTTCGTAGATTATGAAGATCTCAAATAAAAATTCAAACACAACTTAGGTATGTGATGGACCTGTAGAACTTACAGACGAGTTCAGACGAATTAACAGCTAGCATGGAGACGAGTTCGTTGTAGAGAGAACGCACTGTGGAAACGATTTGGTTAATCTTAGTTTTCCATGGACTCTACAACAGCTGTTTGGTTGCGTCTCACAGAAAGGCATTCGCAAACAGAATTGGGGGGGGGGGGGGGCATCACATTTACTCGCCGCTTTCGCGGGAGCCGGCTACCGCCAGTAACTGAAGTCGAGATTTTTGGTATCGGGTTTCAACCAGGCCAGCAATACCTTCCATTCCTCCTGTGCCGGTGAACTAGCATCAAGCTTGTCTGGTTAGGATAAAACACTGACTTGCACATCGTCTGCTCGACGAAACTCGTTGCATGCGCCAAATTGAATAACGTGACTGTGACTGTGAATTGGCTTAGAGTCGTGCTTCGAACGTTGTTGAGAAGTTTGTTGCTCTTGCAGTGCACTGCTCTTACTTCTGAGCAAGCACCACTACTCAAGCCGGACCAGATCTTCTTTCGAGCGTTCGGGGCAGCTTAGCAGATTTTCAATTTCTGCCTTCACTTTTATTGATTTAATAGCTATCTCGTACAGCATTTCATCACAAATCTCGCGCTCAGGCGATGTCATCAAACTTTTTCGATGCATCTTCGATTCCAAACCAATTCACATTCACGGAGTAGCCACGCAACTCATTGTGCCATTTCCTAGTTGAGGTAAAGGTAGACTAGAAGACCTCAGACGGAGCCTGATAAGCGCCGAAAGATCCACTAAGCTCTGGAGTCCTATACTAGGGCCACGTGGCCACCGTGTCATATCGTCTGTGCCCTAGATTTTCCACATATTGAAGCCAGATCTGAAATCAGGAGGACGGATGCGCCTTTCCGAACTAGATAGGAAACAAACAGCACAGAATCGAGAGCAAATTTGCCTAACCACAAAACGCCCCAAAAATAACTACGCTGTATGAAAAACCAATCACCACCATCAGCTACTGCTAGTTATATATGTACGTAGATGGTTTTGAAGAGCAACTCTAGTGTGCTAGTGGTAGCCGTCGCAACATGCATCTCAAACCTATCGTGACGATCATCACTTAATTGGTGGTGCAGCCTTCGTTTATGCAAGTGAATTTGGTAATTTTGAGTGCATTCTTATATATACCTTTCCTGCAGCGCTAAATGGTATTTGATGCCGAATGTGCGGATGTTTCCGATCGTTGCTTAATATTCATTCTCTGTACGCAAACGTATAAAAATTTCATCCTCACTTCGAAGGATTCAAAAATTTCGAAGACAATGTCCCTCGTTTCATATGTGAAAAAATAGAGCTTCATTTTTCGCTCTCATAACATATTTTTCTTAGCAGTAGTATGCTCGTGTAATAGAACGGCAAACTTCACCATAAACAGCAACAACTTTCTCAGAGATGTGCAGTGGAGTGTGTGTTTTCACGTTGCCCTTGCCTTAAACTCAAGCTTTTGAGCTGATCATTTCACTGCTAATGTTTAATGCTAAAAGTAGGAAGGGTGCAAGGCTGCATTTTTTCAATGTTAGTTATTTAATGTTTTTCAGCCGAACACGATTGTTAAAATTTAGTCTACATATATTTTTATATTTACAACATAGTAATATACATATTTATCAACAAAAGTAATATTATAGCTATAACTACAGTAACAATACGTTGCGGCAAAATCTTCGTTAGCAAAGTCGGCTTGGCATCGGCGTGGCACGGAATTGATGAACACGGCAATGTTCTCCTGGGAGTGCTCTTCCATGCGGTGTTCAGTTGGTCTTATTTCCATTAAGAATCGCAAATATCTGTGGCAGAGGAGTTGGTCTCCTTCATCGGATCGAGGGGACATGGATTACAATATGCATCTCCACATTATGGAGTTTTACCTGACCGTCCACCTACAGCACTGTATGACGTGGGTTTATTCTCCGATAGGATAATGATTCGAAACACAAATCGAAGGCGCTCAGTGGTTTAATATCGTCGCTCTGTAACCGATCGCTGTCTCTTGGTTCGAACCCATCGAGTAACCGCTCAGACGAACGTAAGCGTCAGGTTAATAGCCTCAAACTGACAACGAGCGCTACAAGTTCAACCAGCTGAAGAGCGCATGCGAAAGATACGGCAGTCCGCAGTCCTCTCGAGACAGCACAGCCCCATACTGCGACGGACGGTGGTATAAGGCCTATGTTATACTTCGGCGATGCTGTTGTCGGCGACGTCGGCGACAATGTTGAGCAGGTGCTACGCAGTGCGTCGCCGAAGTATAACATAATCCTAAATGCAGGGACATAATCAGCATGAGCTGATGGCTCACACTTACTAGGAATTCCTCGTTCAAGGGAAATAATTAAAATTCGCTATCCCGGTCACGGAAGAGTTTCAACGGTTTACCAATGCCTTTCGGCAATGGGTAGGCCAGCTGATTATCCAGCTGAGGTGATGACGAGCAAAGCCGTCGAGTTCATGCCACGACCATGTAAAGACGTCAATCTGCCAAAGGTTTGCGAAAAGTATAGGTATTCTCGTTATTGTATTTTACGCACATTGCCACTTGTTTTGAAAGAACAAAAGTTTAGGGAACCTACATTTGGTTCACTGAGGTTGTGTTCGGCAAAGAAATATTCAAAAGACTAAAATTGTTCGTCAATTTACCTCAACAGTAAAAAATTTCCAACCTTAAGGCCTGAGTTATACTCCCGCGGAAGCATCCGCGGAAGGGCGGGAATCGCGCCGAGACTCCTCACCTGGCCAATCGCCGCGCCTCGCCACGCCCGCCTCCGCCGTGCACCATTGGTCCGCGGACGTTCCGCGAATGCTCCCGCGGGAGTATAACAGAGGCCTAACACTTTCAGCAATAAGCATCTACAATTTAAAAAAATAGCTCAAAAGCTACAGAAAGGCCTCGAGCAAGTCACGTAAAAAAAGTGAAATAACGTGCTTCCCTACTCAACAATTACATAAGCTCCAATATCCATGTAAAATGTGAAAGAATGTTGCTCAAACGGTGAAAGCACTATCTGGGACACCGTGTGAGAGCCTCATTAAACGGATGTGTTACGACTTGCTTTTTATTTGGGCACCTATACCCTCCGCACTGCAGTCGTCGTTACGTGCCGCCTTTAGGATGAAAATCTCTCCGCAATTCCTTAGACATTGTTGGCCTCTTCGACACAGTTAATGTTCGCGTAGTGATTAGATAGTGATATTGCGCAAATCCATAGCTATGCTAGGAAAAATCAAGTGTTAACTACAGATGTCGCCAATTTTTTCACTGCGGAGTGCCATCTTTTTGTGTACATGTTTATATTTATGCCCTATGAAAAATATGAGCTCTGAACCTTAGACGCTGTTTACGAACCACAAACACCATAGAACGTGCACGATCCAGGATCTGCGCCAGCAGATTGCGGCTTAGCGGTTACTTGGTGTTATGGCGTCATTTCGGGAAATTCTTTTACCGGGTCTCAAGTGGGGTTTCATATGATCTTGCCCTCTACGTTACGTGGAGCACTCAACGATTTCGAGCGAAATGCTATTCGGATGAGCAGATTATGCTCCAACAATGAGGTCACATGAACGAAAATCGTAGTTGTTCATTTTATAGATCCCCTGTTACTGGAAGAAAATTTTGCCTCCAGAGTTTCGTACCTCAATTCATCCAGTTTCTGGACAGCAACAATTTTTGAATCGCGCCTTGTCAAACAGTAGGATTGAGCCTCCTCGACAGACCAAAGCCGGCTGTTTTTCAATCGACCTGTGGTACATCACTTTAGGTTCGGCACAGTACTTCTCCGCTGTTATAGTCTCTCCAGTCTTCAAGAACTTGTGATGGACTACACCAGCCATTGTCCACCATACGGTCTCCGCGGTCTTCTTTGGATGGGGACGGTTTCGGCGTCTCTTTGGGACTCCCACTCCTGTCCAGCCAATGTGTAGAGCGAAGACTACTGACATAAAGGGCCCGCTTCTGTCGCATGTCCTGCCCAAAAAAGGCTCCCTTAGATTACGCAGCCTTATGAAACACAGGTGTCATGGCGCGTCAGCATCTGCCCGGTGGTCACCTCGGGCGGGATCCATTCATCCAATATTTTTACTTTTCCGATCGCACTTAAGTGGCAACTGATAGTGTTGCCTTCAAAGTCGAAATGCTTTCCTAGCTCTCCCATGATTTGACCCGGATCCGCTTCCACCATGGCTTTGAGCTGGTGGGCATTAAGCAATGATGGCGGCCTACCTCGGTCTTCACCTTCGATACTTTCATCTCCAGATCGAAACCTTTCGAGTCAGTGGCGAATTGTGTGCTTCTTAGAGAAACCTTCCCAAAATGCAGCGTTGATGTTACGGGCTGCGGCCGCGGCGTTGTGTCCACTTTCCATTCATGTAAGTAAGTAGAGCACCCGAATATCACGTTGATTTGTATGGCAAAAACCACGTCAAAAACTCGGCAAGAGGCAATTGTGTCTCAGAAGGTATAAGCAGCAAGAAAGCGGGGGTCCTGCTTCTCAGAAACTATATAAAATGTCTAGAACGGAAACATTCTTAGTCACTAAAAGTCGACCGAAATTGGGGTAGCAAAATCGGTCATTTCATATGCAAAGACCTAATACTTTGCTAAGGTAAGTGCACTTGCTGACACCAGTGCAGTCCACTTTTCCATATAGGTACAGCACACGAATATCACGTAGATAAATTCATACTTAAAAACGACGTCAAAACTCGACAAGACAGTAGAAATCTGCGCTTTTAGGTATTGTATGCATTGTCTGAAACCTGAACATTTGAAAAAGCCACCAGAAGTTGAGGTCACAAAATCGGTCATCTCATAAGCAACGAACGTTCAAAGTGTGCTTCAGAGAATGATTTTCTTTGAACGTTGGTTTCACCGGTATGATTTTTGCGCATGATTACCACGATTTTTTAGAGGGTCTACTGCAACTGAAACTTGCTAAGTAACCTGCCCCTTTGACATAGAACGGACTAGTGCTAAAGATGACACACCTGAAGACAAAAGTAGGACAATCAGAATGGACCTCAAACGTGTACTTTTGTCAGCCTTAGCGGACATTATCCTTTAACATCAGCTACGGTGTGCTTCAGTAGTCGTCAACGTATGTAGCGTTTCCGATCTTCTGACCGAGGGCGCTCATTCTTTTCAGTCCCATTTCTTTTAAAGCGATCAGAACGATGTTCATAGAATCTCCACAGTATGTTGCTCCTCGAAATAGACGAATTGCAGGTAGCCGAGTGGCAACACAGGACACAAACAAAGCGCTACGGGAAATATTGCAGAATAGCTAAGGCCACAACAAAGAGCTGCAGTTAATACTGCTGAATAGCTAAAGAGTGTTTCAGGAACGGAGAGTGGAAGAAATAAACAGCAGTCGTTTTTTGGAGCTGAGGTGGTGCTATCTACCATCGGGGAAAACCTCCGAAGCCCTTCGAGTTTTACACCGAACGAGGACGACTGGTGAAAGACGCGAATGCCTGAGGATCACGAATAATGGCATGTACTATACTTATGCTCTCGCAAAGCTTTCGAATATTCAAATGGTTTTGAATACCGAGATTTCGCGAGCATTCGAAATCGAATATATTCGAAAAACGTGGTCTTCCTGAACTTCGAAATCGAATATTCCAAAAGCACGATTTTTAAACATTGGAACTCGAATACATTCGAAAACCATAATTTTTCGAATGCTCGAATTCGAATGTTCGATTATTGATAGGATCCCTTCTTAGTTAAGCACAAGGATGTTATGGACAGGTCTCTTATAAACCCCTAGTGCATCGTAAGAAATGAGGTATGTAGAACTTACACATAGTAGGATCGAAGAGCTTATAGAAGCGTCTAATTTCCTTGTTTGCTGGAACGCGAATCTTTCTCAAAGGAGTTCTTCTGTGTTGTAAAGTGCTGCTCATGAGGAACAACGGAAAGGTTTTCAAGACATTTGAAGGGGACGCAATCTGCTTGAGCCACTGCAAACTTCTAGGTGACTTCAAAACGATCATTTTTGGAGTTGGTGGCTGACTTACTGTTAAGAACTTCATTAAACATTGCTTCCACATAACGGCAGCTAAGGACGGACTTACGACGTAGTACTAAATGTAAATCTGTAGCAAATCTCTCATGCTCCTCTGAAAACGTGAAATATCACACTGTCAATTTTGCAGCCACAACATTTATTACGGGTAACTAGGAATAAGCTAGCCATGAGGGTCGGTCTCATTTCTTCGTGAGAATGCATCCAAATAAGTGGTAAAACAGATATTTCTTATTTGCGATGAACTTGTGGATGTAACTATTCCCCAGCCAACTTAAACGGTAAACATAACAAAAATCGATTGATAAATAGCAGCCAGTCGAGCTACACTGTTTCCCTTTGTGAAGTCTAGCATACGGCCGACATATCCACTCGACTCCCACTCCCAATTGCCAACTCAGAGCAAAAATCGATAACTCGATCGATAACACCCGGTCGAAAAACAAGTCTGTGCATTGTGCCACCATAAAAGAAGAAAGAAATGAATAACGTCGATACTAAGCGGGCTGGTGCTCGCTGCACACCGCCAAGCTATCATAAAACGGATAAGTTAGATCAGCCAGACTCCGAAGTTCCTTCCCTTGTGCTCTCATCCGCTGAAGCGTCAGCGGGGAGAGCACAGAAACCGTGTTTATGTGAGTGTTCCATGACCGTGGGCAATCTCGCAGCGAGCACCAGTCTGCTAAGTACCATAACATCTTTCTTTATCATATGGCTTGAACAAAAATGTGTCCATGTTATAGTTTCAGATTACTGTATGTTTACAGGTGCATGGAATCACAGCAGGAGATACAGACTGTAGCGTGCACCCCAGACGAAGGCCATTGGTTCGGATTCTGCCCAGATCAAGCAAGCCTTCCATCTCGTCGGGGTCGCTGAACTGGAACCAGGTTTTCTTTTGAAAGATTAAATAGGGACTTATCCAACGCAAGTCATTGTTTAGGCCAAATACGCATTTGAACTGCATCCACGACATCCGTGGAAGTAGAATGCGCGCCGAATCTCAAAAACGACCGACTGACGCCGTCAGTTCACCTTATTATATAACTTTTGCGGAACCGTAGTTGTTATAGAAACTAAAACCAGAAGTCGAGCATTCACCGACCACGGAGGAGCAGAAGAGCATAATGAGCAGCATGATGAAAGCGCAAGGCCGACTCGAGGCACTGTTCTGCACCAGGGGCCAGATTCATCAACGACTTACATAACTTTAACCGAAGATTCACAGCGGAAAACTCAGACAACGCGGCCTTTCGCTCGCCATATCGCTTGATATATCGCTTCGCCGCCGCTGTGAATTCTCTGTTAAAGTTATGTAAGTCGTTGATGAATGCGGCCCCAGGAGACACCAAACGTGGCATAAGACCGAAGCGCTCCCCTTTTGACCCTCACTCCCATCCTGCAGACATATGGTGAACTGTGTTCTCACCACAGACACATAGCTGCAGTGCGAAGGACAAATAGCGTCCGTATGAATCATAATTTTGAAGACTTTTCAAGAAGTTAAGTACTCCTACCATTCCTCGGCCGCTTTGTACAGGCGCAGTAATAAAAGTGGAATTCTTGGCACCTCCCAAAGAAGAATGTGCCTTTGTCCTTCCTTCTGCTCTCTTTCATCCTTTATGCTTATACATTCACAGCGAAAGTAGTTTCCAAAAGAGTTTGAGTGGAATGTAAAAGTGGTCCAGATCAAATTAACCTCTGTGACCATACTCTAAGACGAAAATCTGAAAATAAAAAAATCTGAAAAATCTCTCGTACTATATTAGGGTGCGCTAAGAGCTGTCGATCAGCACTGCTGTGTCAGAATTTACTGAGAGAAAAGAGTTGCATCAAATTAGCGTAAAATAGGTATATAAAACACCGGAAAATATTCCAACGTCTTCAGCGAGCGCCAGAATCTTGAAGACAGTGATTCCGGCACTGAGCCACTATCGCACCAGAGTTTTGATTCACAGACAGAGCCGTTTTGGAGATCCAAATTACTCAAAAAATTTAACAAGCTTTTTCACTACAGTAAATCCGGCACTGAGCCACTATCGCTACAATCCGTTAAACAAATTCTCCATGGGCATTCGAATGACACTTTTCGAATACTCGAATAATATTGGTTTCCTGGGAAACTTTGAATATTTGAACGGTTTCGAGTACCGAAAATTTTTGAGAATTCGAAATCGAATATGTTCGGAAAACGCAATTTTTCTGAATATTCTTCATTCGAGCTTAATTATAACATTCATTCGAGCATAAGTATAACATGTACCCATTATATTTCATCTTTCCTGTTCCCTTTCTCTTCGTCTCGTCAGATGCTGTATGCTGAAGAAACAGAATAAACGTTTTCGCCAAAGAACAGGGCGCCCCAAAAATGTGGCCATTTTTGAATAACCACAGATTTTTCAAGCTTTGGGGTAAAGACTTCTATGTGAGTGACGTTTACGAAGCGACTAACATCCCGACGCTTTGCAAGTTCTTCGCTCCATCAGCAACGGATCGCTGCGAGATTTCCGCTCTTCACATCTTTAAAGCAAAGTAAACAAATTTGTCTGAGCTGAAGAAGTTTTTTTCGTTTTCGAAAATAAAAAATTGAGGCTCTTTGCCTATGCCATTATCCAAATATGTTCACATCTGAATGCCAACTCAAAATTACCTTCGAATATCAATAAGAACATTTCGGACGTCTGATTCTTGAATCCTTAGATTTATATGAAATTGAAGTTTTTATAGATATTGCAAATTACAAGGAACACTTGAAACTGTTTTCCTTACGTTGCCTGCTATGCAGAAAGCTATTGCTGATTCAACGCCTTGCTATCGCTTTCTAAAAAGAGAAGTAAAGCTGTTTCCAGGCAAATATAGGGCATTTAGACCATGCAGCCCCAGAGTGAATAACTTTAACATCCAGTATAATAAAATCCAAAAAAAACTTTTTTCTACCGTCTTCTATTTCGTGTTTCTACCGCTGCGCAAGACGTTCTTTTACCAGCTGAACTGTTCCAGGCTAGATCAGCGAACACTATTAAGCGCAATCTAATGGTGTTAAATCTTCCACACTTATTTAAAATCGAACGTTTTCATTGACATTTAGATTGTTACAGACTGTTGGAGACTGATGCTCTCGTTACAAGATGACCTAGATCAACTTTCGTTCGCGACCACGCCTAGCATTCGAAAAGATGAAGAAAAAGAAAACAGTTGGATCTCTCACGTGTAGAAAACGTGACAACCACTCTAATTAGAAAACCTCTGGCTTGTCTGTTGTATGGCGCTACTTGATGAAACGCTCGCAGACAACAGGACCCGTTTTCAATGCTCACCTATTTCTTAAGCTTATGATAAGTTTGAATATCTACTAAACCAATTTTTGGTGCTACACGTTTCGGATATGGTGTCGGCGCACAAGCATTAACCAGTAAATCATCGTCATCCTTATCATAACGTCTCCTCCATACCAAAGTCACTGCATTCCATATTTGGCAATGAGAGCTTGTTTTTGCTGTGACGTTATGATTGATTGAATTTCGTATCAGATAGACACATCAAATCGAGAAACATGTGTTCATTTTTGTAAAGCACACCAACAAGTGCAATACGTAAATAAATAAATAAATAAATAAATAAATAAATAAATAAATAAATAAATAAATAAAGTCACCTTCTTTGCTTTAGTTTATAAATCTAACGACGGCCCTTTTTAGAAAAACTAAACTTTATGCGCCTTTTATGCACGGCTTTCAGGCTTTCATGCAGTTCTTATGCACGGCTTTCGTTTGTCACTTCGGTGTTTCCATCCAATTTTTTCCGAACGGAACAGTAAACACCGAAGTGGCAAACGAAAGCTGGAGTTTAATAATACGTCAACAGCTCCATATTACAGCCAAGCCTCTGTGGTTTCCATGAGATTCTACATATTTGCAATCATGACATAGACCCTTGAACCTAAAGAAAATCGACCTTCGTTCTCCTCGTTCCTGATTGTAAACAACAACGAATTGGTTGCGCTAAAATTTCAATAAACTATAGGAGACGATGTTGATACTGCAGTGGCTAGTGTATAAGAGTTACTTCTTTGCCATTTGCAAAGCAATAATGGTGCATGATATTTAAACGGTTAGTCGACGGAGCTGCATCAACGAAATGAGTCCCACTTAAGTCTTATGTTTTAAGAAGTCATTGTCATAGGTGGTGGTAGTCGTAGAAGGCGTTAGCTGTCATCTACACCACGAATCGAGACTCTTTGTGAGGGTGTTCCGATCAAGAGAATCCTCCGAGGTCGGAGAATTGATACTATGTACTGTGTGTATGTCTGGGAGGACAACATGCTGAGTTGTTCATCGATTGGCCTCAGCAAGTTCTGTTTCAGGCGAAATACGCATTCAAAAAGCGACCTCCAGTATAAGTGGCAGAACCAAAGGGAATTGATAAATTCCCTCCTTCAACCCTTCTATAGTCTCTTTTTTAATGGCTGTCAAGCCGTTAGACCATTTCATCAACAAAGGTGATCTAAAAAAATCAAAATTTATCATGGAATGCCTTTTTTATTCCACTTCAGCTTTAGAAATGCTCCAGCTTGGCAATATTGCCATAACTTTTGGCACTGGATCGATGGAGTCCAAATGCCTTTCAATAGATCTTATTATTGTCAAAAAATCCAATGAAGTAGTAGTAGCTCACATATTTTTAGTGTTTTCTTCCGTCTCAATTTTCAGCGGAGTAGTCAAATTTTGCAGCTTACTGTGATCATCGTAACCCATAAACTATCGCAATGTGTTGCTATTCGTTTCACAGGTAATGCGACAAAGGCTATCCTTAACAAAGCAGCCTGTATCAAACAGCGATGATAAACAGAGGACCCTTTTACATTAGTCGCACACCCAAAAATTTCATCCAGAATTTCGCTGTATGTAGGAAAAATCGAGAGATTATGGGATCTGATTGTGTACCTGTGCGTGTATCAACAAGATTAGTCATGAGTTGTCATTGTTGTTTCCCTCCAGTGTGCACAACATATTGCACTTCATTGCACTTATATCTAGTGTAGTACGGTCTATTTATGTAAAATATGTAGGAGCTGCAATATATTGCTCAAGATGGCTTTCTAAAAGGTCGAGCCAAGTAAATGCGGAGGACAAGGATATCAACACAGAGTTTTATAATACTATTCAGAGTAGAACTCGAATCACCTCTCGCCTCGAGAATTATTTATTTGGGAGGGGGACCGCGCATTATTAGAGAGCAGTGCCAGCACGAGAAGAGGATCAGCAGATGTAAGCGTCACAATTCAGAAATCTTCGTCAACGAAAGGGTCGCCCTACAATTCTGCGGGAGTACGACTCTAGAGCTATGGGTTTCAAATCATTTTCTGAGAAGGCTCTTTCGCTCGCTACAAATGTTTGGCGAGGTACTCTCACCGTTGATGTATCGGTGCTTGGGAAATGCAGTAAAGCATACATTTTGATGTCTGCAGAGAAGGACCCGGGAAAAAGTTGACGAATGACGACAGTTTTGAGAGGAAAACCTAGCAATGAGAAGCAGTATGCAGGGAGACATGTACTCTTCTGTAGCAAGGGGCATAGGCTAATCACTAATGGTGCTTATCACTGCCTCAGTAAGAAAGCTGAAAACGGCCACAATAGAAGAAAGGAAGGCAAGCATCTGGGACTCCTCCAGAAAATTGGAAAATAACTTGTAGAAATTAAATCCCTTCTTAACTGAAGAGCCATCACCTCCTCCTACGATGAAGATCGATGATCTAGCTTTGCAATGTGCCATACTGGGCATTATAGTGTTTTACTAGTGGTGGTTTCAAAGTTCTCTGCAGGTCTCTGGGTAGGCCGAAAACGGCAAAAACCGCAGAAGCTGAATATTGAAGTGAGGCGTGCAAGCAGCGCCAAGATAACCGAGGCGGCAACGATTTGCAGGGAACAGGCGGGGTTCGATTCTGGAGGTGGGTTCTGTCCGCTGCTAGGATCGACTCCTGTGTTTTTGTCACTGCAAAGTGCATTAATTTCGTTGGGATACAGCACTTACTTGGTGCTCCTCTTCTCTGTCTTTTCTGAGAGCTTTAAGAAGTTGATCTTGATTAGTAAGAGTTGCGCTTATATATGCTCCCTTTGTTATGTTTTGTGTTGTTGGTTCTGCAGTCGCGTCTGACGGAGACATACGTTCGAAGCTAGATCACGCTTGAGCGCGCGTGGTCCAAATAGCGCTCGATGACAGGAGCTGTCCGACAGGCAAAGGCCAGAACGCATTCAATCGAAGATCTATAGAACCGTCGTCCGAACAGTAGCGACGCACTTTACTGTATTGGCAGCGATGCCATGCCTCGGAGATTCGGTGCCGCTCCGATTGCTTACAAGCCACGAGAAGCTCGCCTTTGGTGATATGGTCACCTTCTTCATAGTGGTGTCACTGTTCGGAAGATAGGCCTTAACACCCAAAACCTATGCTCGGAAAGCGGCGTGAAGGGCGGCCGAAGCAGCGTTGGCAAAAAACGTTACCTAAAACGTTGCATGAGGACATGAAGGCTGCTGGTGTCCACCCCGATCATCGCGTCGCGTAAGGTGGCGTCACCATGCCAGAACAGCAGATCCGCCTCGAAGCTGCGCAATCACTGCAGAGCAAGGGGTTTTGTTTTGTATTGGTCACAGAAATCGTTTCCATTTGGGAGCCTGCCTGCTAGCATCACCGACCAGGATTGCTGTGATCCATTAGCACTATACATATTCCGCACATTCTTGGTTAGGAATTCTACATTAGGTACGGATGCGCCAAAAAATGCGTCGGTATGTACCGTTCTCTTCTAGCTGACATTTGTTTTCCAGGCTGTCACTGTGAAAACAGAATTATTGGGCTGATCGAAAAGTCTTGCAACACTTTACGCTACTGCCTGGCCTTGCTAACGCTCTTACAGCACTGATCTTGTGTGGTTACGTCTCATTATATTCTCGAAGCTTCCTCAAGCACACTACATATATAAGGCCTCATCGAATACGCATACAGCAACAATGTAAACGATAAGCAGCAGGATCCTACGACCTTTCGTCTACTACGAATTTCTGCAAGGCCATTCCGTAAGGACTGCAGCCTCCAACATCTGCGCTGCATTCAATGAGGAAGTCGTTCACTATTTCGCAGTGGTCCGTTAGTATCAGAACTTCAAGGCTGGAGATATCTCTCTCGAAAGTCGACCTTGTTCCGGACGCCCTTCTGTTGTGGAAGAAGACAGCTTGCGCGAAGCCTTCAATGTGAAGCCAAATTCAACCACTTGCGAATTGGCGGCAGCACTTGGATGTACACAAAGCACCGTCGTAAGGCAGCTGGAGATCCCTGGGTGCCTCAAAGTTTTGTCGTCATGGGTACCACGTGGGCTGCGGGACTCTGACAAGGCATGCCGAATCAGAGTTGCTGAGTCGCTGCTTCTTTGCCCGCAAAGCAAGGACTTTCTGAAGGACATTGTTACTGGTGATGAAAGCAGGGTTTTTATGCTAACCACACCCACAAGAGCCGATGGGTCCCACGAGGAGAACCGGCCCCAAGAGAACCGAAATGTGGACACTACGAAAAGGTTCTTCTGTGTTGCGGTGGGACTCAGAAGGCATGCTTTACTGGGATTGCTTGATAGTGAGACCACAGTCACAGCATCTGTCTACGCTGTTCCAGCTCCAGAGCTTAGCCGACGCCATGCGGCAAAAACGTCCAGAACGGGAGAATGTCTACCTGTTGCACGACAACGCGCGTTCTCATGCCGCAAAAGTGAGTCGCGAGAAAATCCAGGAGTTAGGCTGGGAAGTTCTGCCCCATCCACCGTACTCTCCAGACCTCGCTCCTCCTGAATACCACCTACTCAGAGCTCTGAAGCAGCATCTTCGAAGTAGAGAGTTCGATGATCGACGTCAACTGGAAATGGTGATTTCTGAATTCTTTTCCTCACAGCCCTCTGAATTCTGGTGGAAAGGAATTGAATGACTGACTGAAAGATGGGGCAGGATCTTAGACCTGGTGGGTAATATATCGCGGATTGAGTTTTTGTATTTTGTATCATATTGTATTGTATTGTAATATTGTTGTGCTAGTGTTGAAGACTTTTCGAGCAACCCAATACATCGTTTCTTCCCGTTTTTGGTATCCAAAGTAAATGAATTCGACCTTTTTCCGACCAACGGGAATTCCATTATTTTTCACGCCAGGTGATTCTAACAGATGCCCCACTTTAGTGAAAGTTGCTAAACCTCCAACTTTTCAATGGTTTTTCTGATTTTCTCTGATGATAAAAAGCTCTGTGATGTCCAGTCTTGAACTTCGAGTAATACCCTGCGATTGACTAAATTTCTGACATACGGTAAGAGAAAAACCAAAGAGGTTACCAGTGAAAAGCTGTTCGTCTGGCAAGCCTTATAACCGACCACGCCCGATTCTATTGCATTCAGTACACTTTTTACAGTCAAGCCTGTAGCTGAACAAAAATCTTGGAGGTGAATGGTGAATGGCTTATCACCTGTTGTCAATGAGGATTATTTAATCTCAAGGGTTTTTAATCGCTGTTTTGTCGGACCTTAAATATAAAGGTTAATAACAAAATAGGAGAGCACATCAAGAATTTCTATTTATGACGTCTTATTGTTGTTGTTTTTTTGCAGTCGCGACAAATCGTCTTTGTGTCTATCTGCATTCTAGTCGGAACCTTCATTCTGACGAGGTGAGTAGCTCCTAGATCAAGTCGTGATATCCTGTTGGTCATGAAATCCTTGTACGCATAGCCGCATATAAGGTTTCAGATCTTATTGTATACATAGCAAAGCGAAGATGTGACGAGCAAACCTATGCATTAAATTGGCTGAGAGTTTTTGCCACTTTCTATCCAAAACTTCTGCCATTTTTCCAGTGAGCAGACTGTCTATGCGCCAATCTTGGGCATGCATATTAAGCGCCTATATTTCTCTTAATACCGCCATAATGACCCCCTGTTCGTTGCTGCTAGTTTGAGTTCTTTTTCGCGACACCAAATTCGCCCTTTATTGCTCTAAAGTAGAAGCTTCACTCCTCCAGTAAAGGTGCAATAGAGACCTTCGTCCAGCCACCTATAGAGTGGAAGGTAGTCGGTCGACGTTCACGTCGGTGGCCATGCACTTAAACATACAGGCAGGCTGATGTAGACGGGACCTTCAGGAACTTTTTCATCAAACAGAGTCTTTTCCAACCTGGAAAGCCCAAGTATAATAGCAGAATCGTCAAATGCTCTCTTGTGCCGTGATGCCCATAGGTTCCTTAACGGGAAGCTGTTGATCTGGGTCAGAATGCATTATATGGTCGACACACGCTAGTGTTGAAAGACCTTTCGATCAACCTAATACGATTCAATAAATGGATATAGAAAACTTGCGCCAAATTAGTGACCAGTATCCTTCTATATAATAAGCCGCTAACGTCTGTACGGGGCGGAGCGTCTGTACGGGGCGGAGCGTCTGTACGGGGGAGAGCGTCTGTACGGGGGAGAGCGTCTGTACGGGGGAGAGCGTCTGTACGGGGCGGAGTGTCTGTCCAGGGGGGGATCAGTGACGGTCTGCCTGGCCATCTGGGTGCTGAACTGTGAGGGGGAATCGTGGGGGGAGGGGGGTTGCAGTTGTGCAACGTGCCTGGCGACTCAGTAGACGTGCCGAACACGTTGCCCAACGTGCCTGGCGAGTCAGTAGACGTGCCGAACACGCTGCCAAACGTGCCTGGAGATGCGGTGCTGGAGTCCTGTAAGGGGGAATCGTCGGAGGAGGGGGGTTGCAGTTGTGCAACGTGCCTGGCGACTCAGTAGACGTGCCGAACACGTTGCCCAACGTGCCTGGCGAGTCAGTAGACGTGCCGAACACGCTGCCAAACGTGCCTGGAGATGCGGTGCTGGAGTCCTGTAAGGGGGAATCGTCGGAGGAGGGGGGTTGCAGTTGTGCAACGTGCCTGGCGACTCAGTAGACGTGCCGAACACGTTGCCCAACGTGCCTGGCGAGTCAGTAGACGTGCCGAACACGCTGCCAAACGTGCCTGGAGATGCGGTGCTGGAGTCCTGTAAGGGGGAATCGTCGGAGGAGGGGGGTTGCAGTTGTGCAACGTGCCTGGCGACTCAGTAGACGTGCCGAACACGTTGCCCAACGTGCCTGGCGAGTCAGTAGACGTGCCGAACACGCTGCCAAACGTGCCTGGAGATGCGGTGTTGGAGTAGAGAGAGGGGGGGTGTAGGGGGGGGGGGGGTGTATTTCGTTCAAGCGGTCCGAAACTTTAGCCTTGGGGGTAATCGAGGTCGCTGAACACGAATCTGAAGTTGATCAATCGATATCGATCGATAATATCGATTTTTCGTGTATTTCGTCCAAGCGGTCCGAAACTTTAGCCTTGGGGGTAATCGAGGTCGCTGAACACGAATCTGAAGTTGATCAATCGATATCGATCGATAATATCGATTTTTCGTGTATTTCGTTAAAGCGGTCCGAAACTTTAGCCTTGGGGGTAATCGAGGTCGCTGAACACGAATCTGAAGTTGATCAATCGATATCGATCGATAATATCGATTTTTCGTGTATTTCGTTCAAGCGGTCCGAAACTTTTGCCTTGGGGGTAATCGAGGTCGCTGAACACGAATCTAAAGTTGATCAATCGATATCGATCGATAATATCGATTTTTCGTGTATTTCGTTCAAGCGGTCCGAAACTTTAGCCTTGGGGGTAATCGAGGTCGCTGAACACGAATCTGAAGTTGATCAATCGATATCGATCGATAATATCGATTTTTCGTGTATTTCGTCCAAGCGGTCCGAAACTTTAACCTTGGGGGTAATCGAGGTCGCTGAACACGAATCTGAAGTTGATCCATCGATATCGATCGATAATATCGATTTTTCGTGTATTTCGTTCAAGCGGTCCGAAACTTTAGCCTTGGTGGTAATCGAGGTCGCTGAACACGAACCTGATGTTGATCAATCAATATCGATCGATATTATCGATTTTTCGCGTATTTCGTTCAAGCGGCCCGAAACTTTAGCCTTGGGGGTAATCGAGGTCGCTGAACACGAATCTGAAGTTGATCCATCGATATCGATCGATAATATCGATTTTTCGTGTATTTCGTCCAAGCGGTCCGAAACTTTAGCCTTGGGGGTAATCGAGGTCGCTGAACACGAATCTGAAGTTGATCAATCGATATCGATCGATAATATCGACTTTTCGTGTATTTCGTCCAAGCGGTCCGAAACTTTAGCCTTGGGGGTAATCGAGGTCGCTGAACACGAATCTGAAGTTGATCAATCGATATCGATCGATAATATCGACTTTTCGTGTATTTCGTCTAAGCGGTCCGAAACTTTAGCCTTGGGGGTAATCGAGGTCGCTGAACACGAATCTGAAGTTGATCAATCGATATCGGTCGATATTATCGATCTTTTGTGGATGCCATTCAAGCGGTGTGAAATTTAAGGCGTGTAGGTGGTGGAGGTCATCATCATCCTTCTTCCTTCTATATAATAAGCCGCTAAGGGGAGTGTAACTTCTGTCAGTCTGTACGGGATGCCGTGTCAGTCCAGGGCGACGTGTTTGTCCTGTCTGTCCAGGAGGGGTCCAGTAACGATATGCCTCTATCCGGTGTTGGAGGAGTGCGAGGGAAGTGTGAAGGGAAAATCGGTGACGATGACATCGACAGCCTTAGTCACCGTTACCTACCGTACCCTATCATAATCGGCTGAAATTTCAAAGAAGGATGTTAGATTCGTGATCAGCACGCTAATTAACCACCCCCCCCCTAGGCGAAGTGTGGGCGAAGTTTTTTTCGTAGCTCTACTCTACCTCTGGAGTGAGCGATCTCTAAGCAGGAGGGTGCAGACACTGCACTCTACTTCCCTTCAGTGCTTTTTCTCAAGAATTATTGACTTGACGTTTTGAATTTAAAATTACGCGGGTGTTTTGAATCTAGGCGGGACCTAATCGAAGCGCAGTGGCGCTATCTGACTTTGCCGACGGATTCATTTTCTCCTAATCATAGCGCGGTGGCGCTCTCTGACGTCTTCGACGGATTCATTTTCTATTTCGAGGAGTTTGACTTGCTTTTTGGGTGTTTCGCTTTTGATTAGCCTCATTGATTACGCTGCGATCCGTTGAACAGCTGAAGGAGGCATGGTGATATCGCTGATGAAGGGGGGGGGGGTGAGACAACGGCTCGATGATTCGTTTCAGTCAGAGGCTGAGTCATTTTATCAGCGAAATCGCTCCGAAGAAATCAAACTGTTGAGAAAATCCGAGTGAAATGGTTAGAAGTTCGAGCGTGAGTGTCTTCTTTTGTTTTTGATCGTTTCTGATGTTAGGCTCGCGTCTCCTGGCGTCTTCGACGGATTCATTTTCTATTTCGAGGAGTTTGACTTGCTTTTTGGGTGTTTCGCTTTTGATTAGCCTCATTGATTACGCTGCGATCCGGTGAACAGCGGAAGGAGGCATCGTGATATCGCTGATGAAGGGGGGGGGGGGTGAGACAACGGCTCGATGATTCGTTTCAGTCAGAGGCTGAGTCATTTTATCAGCGAAATCGCTCCGAAGAAATCAAACTGTTGAGAAAATCCGAGTGAAATGGTTAGAAGTTCGAGCGTGAGTGTCTTCTTTTGTTTTTGATCGTTTCTGATGTTAGGCTCGCGTCTCCTGGCGTCTTCGACGGATTCTGTTTCTATCTCGAGGAGTTTGTCGTCCAATATGCTATGGCGATCCTGATCAGTAGCTACCGTGCTGCAGCGTAATACGAGAAATTGCTGCAGGATTCGTGTTTATCACCCCAAATAGCCCCCTTAGCACTGGGGGGAATCGGTGATGATGACATCGACAGCCTTTGTCACCGTTACCTACCGTACCCTACCATAATCGTCTGAAATTTCAAAGAAGGATGTTAGATTCGTGATCAGCACGCTAATTAATCTACCCCCCCCCCCCCTAGGGGAAGTGTGGGCGAAGGTTGGGAGTGTTGGCGAGGTCGAAGTTCGTTTTCAGAACTTCGATCGCCGTTAATTGATACTGATCATATTATGGGGAGCAAAAAAAGCAGAAAATACCCGAGCGTCTTCTTCGTGCCAGGGGATTCAGAAGACGTGCGCAGTACGTCGCATGACGTTTCAAAGACGTCGCTCAACGTGTTTGGGGATTCAGGTGGACGTGCCGAAGGCATCGTCCAATATGCCTGGGGATTCAGAAGACGTGCCGAAGACGTCGTCAGCTAAGGGGGATCATTGAGGGGAACCAGTACCAGTAATGGGGGAACGTTTCACTAAGGAGAACCAGTAGCGTGGAACCAATAGATCGCCCTATCATACTATATACTGCACGTACTGAGAGCCTTTTCTACTCCTAGGTAGGGAAAAAGCTGTACAAGTAGACCAGCTAGCTTGATGTCATTGTCCTTAGCTTAGAGATACTGCAACATCGCGCGAAGCGCGCAAGTGCGAGGCACGCCGATAGGCGTGACGGAGCACTTGTACTAAATAACTCTCCCAGACGAACTTTCGGTGAAATAGATGGTCTTAACGCCACCAATCTCATCTACTTACTGTAAAACCTAGTTCATCGACAGAGTCCTCGTTGCTAAAATCGAGATTGCGCTTGAGGAAGAGTATGGGATCATAGGGCTTGGATCTGGAAAAAGGAACGGACTCGCAGTCCTTCTATCCACCGCACTTCTCTTCCATGTAAACTCTACCTTCATGAAGAAGAGACATCGCTGATGGACAAGGGAACTAGCCAACAGCACCACTCACGCAGAAGTTGATCACACACTTACCATACGGCGGTCTTACCTACATACAGGATGTCGCAGTACAAAACCCTTCCTGCCTTTTGTTTTTTGACGGAATAGACTAAAAAACCGCTGATTTCGCAGCTTTTTAATAGCTCTCTTCAAACTGTCTTGATTTGAAAATAATCGCAGACAGCAGTATCCACTCTGGGTGATTTATCCGTCGATGCTGGTAGCATTCAGCGGTTTTAAAAAAGTTGATTCGGAGAACAATATAGTAACAACGGCTCCGCCGTTCGAGATAATTGCACTCAAAGGGAACATCTCCCTTATTGATCAGAATAAGCAACTTTTTAAGTAAATCTCACGCCTTCTGCCTGTGGTGTGCTCTACATCGTGCGCTTTCCGTAAGCGGCAAAACAATTACGATATTCATGATCTACTTCTTTGCAAAATTTCTCACAGTTAGGCCATCAGACTTTTGGAAATCGTCAGATTTTTTAGGCCCCAACTTGGTCTCGGCTGATGAAAACTCACAACTGTGTCCAATTGAATTAAATACGCAATATATAATAGTTTAGAGAAAGCGACCACAGTGAAGTGGTTCGAAAACCATCAGGTGCCAAAACCATCTACTGGGTTAAATGTTAATAGAAGATGTGACTGCTGCAAAACTAAGTGGGTATTAGAAGCTTCGCCTTGATGAGGACGGATCGAAGAATGAGAGGTTCTCGAGAGTGCTAGGTAATCACCCGGCTGTGGTCTCCCTGGCTGGGTGGTGGGATTGTACCACAAGTAAGCAAGCGGCAGAACTCCATAAGAAGCCTTACATGGCCCTATCACAAGGTCTCCTGAAAAGTTGCCCTGAACGGGGAACTTCACAAGCAGTGATTTCCCCATAGAACGCTGAGTCCAATGGTGCTAGTTTGTATCTTTTTTCGTTACTTCAAGCATTTTCTGACTTTCTGTGATTGCTGTCTGACTTTGGAGTGCGGTCGTAGCCATGACTGTGGGCACTCTTCACCACCTTGGTGACCTCAAGTGACCCCATTGATGGCTAAAGTCGCACAGCAGACCTACTGCCTCTGGAGGTCCATGATACTCTGGCTTCGTATGAACTATTGATCTTCTACAAACAATAACTCGATTAGGTTCTTCTAATCGAAGCTATCACTCATACAATAGTTAGCAAACGTTCTAGCACCGCTGAGGGTGTTGTGGTGTGCAAGCTTATTTAACACTGATCCTAGCAAACACTGGTGCCACGCCAAAGACGCCTAGAACCACGCAAAGAGCGCTAGTGCGATGTCCTCTAAGGAACAATCGGTGCGGAAACACCGAGCAGGAATTCGCAACTCCGACAAGAGAATAACGTCTCAGCTTCGTGACCCAGCTCATTACGTATGGACGCCCAAAAGAGCCATGGGTCGGTCATGAAGAGGAGACAAAACGCCTGATGGGCGATATGAGCACTGAAGTGTACCCCGAGGGGCATTAAGCGCCCTCGTAGGAGAACTTCTGCAAAGTGAGGGCCGATACGTTCGCCGAACAGCTGACCCAACAGGCATTTCGGCTGGTAACGAATCAACTATCTCGTAAGCGTCACGAAGTTCGAACAATGGATGGCGGAAGCGGTGTTGTGGCCCGTACGACCAGCGAAGCGGGATCTAAGTATCTAAGCGGCGAATAAGTAACTAGCACCGTAACCTCTCACGAAAGCTTGAGAACAGAGGCAGGGAGCGTATCTTCACTACTCCTACGCCTCTACGCCGCGTGCGATCAGCGGTCACGCGATAGTGTGTCTCAGGGCATGTCTGAAACGAGACCTCGTTCTTCTATTGAAATCAGTCATAAAGATGACAAAAAGGCGGAGAAGGCCAGGGTCTATCCCATTTGGGATGAGCCGAAGAATAGAGAAGAAGATAGGGCGAATTTCGATATTTAGAAAACTCGTCATTTAGGAGGCATGTGTCGACTCATGTTCCTCAAAAGTCCTTAGTTTTTTTTTTAATTAGTGAAGGAGAAGCTGGGTGGAAATCCTCATGAGAGTCTTGCCAGCTGTCAGGATGACCCTTTTCTCGCTTGGTTGCCACTTGTACAATAATATAAATATTATTTTGGATTTGCCTCTTCAATTTCTGATGGCAATAAAGTCGATGTCAACTCAGATGGTTACAGCCTTTTGTTCCGCGACGTACCTTTCCTGTGAAGGTTCCTTCCCCTTCCTTCGCTTTGCTTTGCCGGAGGCATCCTATGGCTGCAAACCCTGTCATTTGCGGTTTATTTATGAGGTTTCCCGTAAAAAACCCTTTGTAACTACATTGAGGCTGAACCCTCTTATGTGCCTCAGCGCCAAGCACACTCTCCATCAAGCTTGTACGTTCTTGAGGTTGTAGTTGGGCCAGGAGAGAAAGTACATTGTACCCATTTATTTACTGTATGTGGTTAAGTTGTAACAATGCCACATTAATCGTCCAAGCAGCACACACTTCTGCCGGCTCTCATTAGAGTCACGGTTTCGACTGTTTTCGGGATGCTTTGACTGCTGTATTCCGATTATGGGTCAAGAAAGACGGTCCAACCCTATTTGACGATCAGCCCTCTCCTCTACGCTTTACCGACTCTCCACTGACATTGTCCAAGGGCCTCCACACAATCTCTCAGCGACTGCGCTGAGGAGGAAAGTTAGATGGTGCAATGTGAGACAAACTAGAACTGGACACTGTTGGTTACCTTCTAAACAAAGTAGGACTCGGCACAAAAGGCTGTATAGCTCGGAAACAATCTACAACTTTCACCTAAACGTTTCAAATGATGATTGCTTTGCCGTTAAAAAAATAAAGACTTTCTGCCGACAGATTTGGAGTCAATGAGAGGTTTTCAATTTTTTTCAGATTTTCCCAGGACATCATGGACACGACAGTTTTTCGCCTGAATGAGTAGCATCTACGTCCGAAACTGCACCCAATAAAATTTTAAGCGTTAATTATTAAGGATGCCCTAAGTGGTTCCCTACAAGATTTTTGAAGTGCTCTTCGAATGGATGACGGAGTGGTAGCCGAAGGATGGACCTGCCATCCTTCGGTTACCATTCCGTCATTTATTGCTTCTGCAGGAAATTGTATCAAAATTGAAATTGTATCCCGTAAAGGTTTAAGCCCCGTTTGAAATCCAGTGATAAAACCATGTTTTTCTGGAACGATCCTCTGCATGATCAGGCGTCCCGATCTGCATCATTTACCGAAAAACATCGACCCCTCTAATCACATGGAAGCTGATATTTTTAGAACCTGCTTTTTAAAGCACAAAACCCACATTTTTGATAGTTTTGTGAATTTTTCGGAGACCAAAAAAATCTCCGAGATATGGCAGTTTACGTGTGACTATTGCGTCTCTGATATCATCGATCGCAAATGAAGGATGGACCTCTCGCAGCAAAAAATTTTCTTCCTTCTGAGGGAGAGAGCATCAAAGAGTGAAATTTTACCGCATCAAGGAAAAACAAAAGTGCGTAAAATTGATAAAACATAATAAAGAAAGGAACAAGGTATTGGTTTGGCCTTCGTTTCGCACGGGCCCTTAGACGAAGGCCAAACTAACCTTAGTCTTCCTCCCCCCTGTGCTCATCAGTAAGTGAGGGGGAGGAACTAGTTAGATGAAAAAATAAAATTACTAAACTAACCTGGAGTTCCTGTTCTTCGATCGTCCCTGGTTATTGTCCTGGTTCTAAATGAATACAATGTGAGTGAGTGTATGTTGCAAAGTGTGCTCCAATCCAAACGTAGTGTATTGAAAATTATAGGAGCTACCTGCACATCTAAGTACCAATCTCAGTAATCTCAGTCATGATTATTATACGGTAAAAGCCAAGCTTTTTGCAGCGGTCTTCGATGTGATTAGGGCGGATCGTATTCAAAACTTTCGTTTTTCAAGAAAAAATTATTACTTCTATCTGAAGGAGATCACCTATAAAGTTAAAATTCTGCTACGAAAATTGTCAAGCTTTGACAATTGCCACCACAGTGTAAAATTCACGGTTTTCCGAAAAGAATAGATTGGATCGGCCTCTCGTCGATCTGGCACCGGCGTCATTGGAGCGATAAAATTCGACGTTCATAAAAATGATTGGAACTCGCACAGTCTTCTGAAGTCCAAAAATCTCAGCAGCTTTTTGGAAAAAAGAAGAAAAATTTTCTAGCCATATAGGAACCAGTTCTCAAAAAACAGGTCTTTATACGCGGCGTGGGATTCGATTTTCGGCAACAATCGACAAGAAATCGAACCCCGTCTGCCCCTCCTCCCATGAAGACCTTATTTTTTCCAAAACTGATAGTTGTTTGGTTAAACAAAATATTTTCAATTTTTTTCGGTCAAAAATGAAACCCTACCACCTGATATGAAGGCCTCTTCTTTGAGAACTGGTTCCTACGGTTAAGAAGAACTTTTGCTATTTTCCAAAAAACATTTTTAGGAGCGCCGAACTTTGTCGCTCCAGTGACGTCGGTCGAAGATCGAAGAGCTCGATCCAACCTAATCGTTTCATAAAACCATGAATTTTACACTGAGCCTTGGTCAAGACTTAAAAATTTTTGTGACATAATTTTTAAGTGTATAAAAATAATTAATATTTCTTGAAGAACAGATTTCCTCTTCCCCAAACACCCTAAAACACCAGAAGCAGTCGGAGTAAGCTTTCCTATGGAAAGGCACGTTCCCCCGTTAGGCAGCACTTTTTGTAAACCGAACGGGCTCTGAGTACGTACACCTTAGGGAATCCCTCCGAGTAGAGTCTGCTGATTCCCGCGGTGCTTGATTCTTTCTTTTCCTTTCCTACCAGTTCGCGAGTTTTTTGTTTTGTTTGCCTATTATGGTTGTTTTGTTGCTCTTGTTTCCTTTTTAACCATTGCACACATGGGTACCCATGTAATAAATATCAAATTTTGAACAAAATCCACCCTAATCATATCGAAGATCGCTGTGGAGAAGCTTGTTTTTTACTGTTTTTAACCACTGTAAACTGTAGACTTAAATTTTTATGTAGCACAACATTACTCTCTGATGTTCTTTCGTTCAGAAGGTAGAAATTTTTTCCGGGAGAAGTCCATCCTTCAGCTGCGTCTTCACCATCGATTCCAAGTGTGCTAGGAAGATCGCTTAAGTCAGCTTTAGCAATTCACTTTCGAAATGTTATAGAGTTCAATTAAGGACGTAGATGTTGTTCCTTCAGGTAGAAAAATGTGTCGCATGCAGGAGATTGTCGCATGCAGGAGAAAAATCCAAAAAGTTGAACTCGTGATTATTTCGAAAGCTGCTTGCCAAAGTTCCTCATTTTTAACGGCAAAACAACCAAAATATTATTATCAATATATTGCATATTTAAAAAGATTAATCAAGGGGTTTTAAAATCATTCAACCAGCAATCAATAACGTGTCTTCTTCTCTTAACGAATTACCGCAGTATCGATGCTGCACTTGGAAAGAAGAACCTATTAAAGGGTACAAAAATCGCGTCAAAATTATAAAAATCCAACACATATAAGAAACAAAAGTGATGTAGGATAAGAGGATAAAGGACGGCGTTATTCAATCTCTTTTGGGATGCGCCACACATTCTACTTCTATGGGGGTATCGTGGAGGCCATTTTAACGCGTAATTGGCCACACAATGACTTGCGGTGGCCAGCCAATGAACAAGTCAGTGCTTTGTCTTTCGGGGGCAAGTATTGTACGAATTCACCGACCCCGGAGGGATGGAAAGCTTGGTGGGCCTGGGCGGAAAATCCGAACCAGGAACCTGGTAGCAGGTGCACGCGACAGTCGGCCTCCTCCGACTGCGCTACACGCGCCAGATAGACACGATGTCGAGAAGACAATAATAATCATGACTTAAATTTTTGCACAATTTCACTCTCTGATTTTCTTTCGTTCTGAAGGAAGAAATTTTTTGCCGCGAGAAGTCTATCGTACCAAATCCCCCCTGGAAGGGGAGAGGAGTGGTCGTAAATTCGAACTGGCTTCGGGGCGAGGAGGGGAACCATACAAAGCGCCATCCTCGTTTTAGGTTGATCATGTTGCCGTCTTTTTCGAAAACTGTCGCGTGGACCCCGCAGACCACGGAACGACGGCGTGGAAGCGCACTAGATAAACCCAACTCCTGAATCAAACCTACGATTCCTCTCGCAAAAGTGCACATCGCTCTCTTCTCGGTATTACAGTCTGCTCACATGCTGGTGAACGGCTCATCTCTATGTATAGCTGCTACGCTTTTCCAAAATGTTTTTTAAACACTCTAATATTGCAGGACGTTTTAGAGCCACCACGATGCTTCCCGAACGGACCTGTTCAATGCTCATTAAGTCACTTTGAAACTCGCTCTCTCGTTCTGGAGAAGGAAGGTTAGATGGCTGCGCACTCCTTTTATCTAACGTCGTGGCATGAGGCAGCCTTCCTGCCCAGAGCATTTCTCAGAGACGTTAAGGGAAGCCTCGTTAGGCGCCGAGTAAAGTGAATCAAAAGCGCAACGAACAAGAGGACTGCGTTCGGGATTGATGGAGGAAACTAGGATCGGAATCCGCGCCACATGGGATCACTCGCAGAATTTTCACCGCCGGTCACGTACTGAGCCTTGATAAGAAACCGTTGTCGTGTGGATATAAGCAACTGTGCGTTCAGCTGTAATTCAAAGAAAACTGATGAGATGCCACAACGCGGTAGTGAGGAAAGAGTGGTAGCAATCAAAAAGTTCATGTGAAAGAGCAAGCTGTGACAAGCTTGTAGCTTGTGATAGGTGAACAGTGTTAAGGGGTTCGACGCGACATAAATTGAACAAACTATGTACACCTGCAGATGGTTGTAGATGAAGAAAGAAATGCAAGGAGGAGATACATAATTCTGGAGGAAAGAGGAGAGGGAATGCAGTCGAGTGGTGAAATCCGGAAAGGATCATAGTCGATAGAACGTATCTTTGAAGTCATCGAAGCTTTAACGTTGGAAATGACTCCGTTGTCAAGGCAATGCTTTTACTTTGTGACCGCTCGGGTGCTGTTCCAAACCCGACAAGATCCCTCATTATCCACACACAAGTCACTGACACGCCTGTCGTGCACGCTTAGCGTGACGTTTCTGTGACACCACTGTGGCCTCACCAAAACACGCATGTTTAGCAGCGACATCCTCAGCGATGTTGGTAATTTTGCTGCTCAGCACCTCGCCACCGAAGTTGTTTTTACCCGCTCCACCCCCACTAAGTCCTACGCACGGTCTCTCACTCCATTCTTACAGCCGAAATTTACTGCAGGACACCTCCACTCCCAAATGTACTGTTGCAGGGGTGTCTGAATCACACCACTTGTCCGTTAAATTTGCCACCGAATGGCGAATTTGGGTCCGGAAAGATGCTGTTACGTTGTTGTGTCTATCGGACAACGGTTTTCACTGACCTTCGCATTTTTTCGACGAAAACCTAGGGCGTATGCAGAGACATGCATAGAAAATGGTGGTAGATGAACAATTACTATATACAGCCAAATTTTGCCTGCCACCCGGTTTCCAGAAGCAGTGTGAAGACTGATATTATTTTATACTTTCTAGGATGAGACGCTTAGCACTGAGAAATTTTTCGTCAAAGGAGGCGGTGAGTGAATATCCAGCTACCCTAACACACCTCTCATTTTCCTTTCACCTCTCATATCTGACCATGAGTCCATGATGTGTTAGCGGCCTTGTAGAGCTGTCCTTCTCGTCTTTAGCTACACACAGCATAGAATTAGATTACGCATACGGCTCAATATTAGTCTTTTGCGGCTGTTACTGAAGTGTTTATGAACAACAAAATTAGTAGCGTTCTTGAATTATAACTCAGATCAATTCATCTGACGTTCCTTTGGAAAAGGCACAGAGTTCTCTACGCGCACACTACTATATAACATGAAGAGCTAGAACGACGGTATTTGTACAGTATACTGAGGACGTACCACGTAATAGCCGTTGTAGAGTTCACAAGACATCGAAAGCACCTCTTAACAAAATCGCCAAATTTTGTTGCAATATCTTTGGGCCGACTCTGTGATGGTGCATCATTTGCTTAACGCTGTCCCTGAACAATATCTTCTATGCATAGGTATGTAAGCGATTGCTTTTCCGAAACTACGGGTACTACTGTTGGTGCAGCAAGCTGCTGCATACTGACGACGTCATGCTTGCATGCGAAGATAAAACCGAACTCGAGCAACAGGCGCGGCGTGGTGCGATCGCTTGGCATTGTTCGGACTCAAGCTAAACGTCAAAAAGACGGAATACTTGACGACGGATGTGAATGAGCACGGATCCACTAAGATCAGTGGTACTGAACTCTCGCGAGTTACATCTTTCAAGTATCTCGGATCAGCGATCACGTCCGATGGCAGCGTAAGGTTGGAGGTGAACGCACGGATGAGTGCAGCCTGGTCCAAATGGCGCTCGCTGACTGCGGTGCTTTGCGACAGGACCATACCTGAGCACCTCAAATCGAAGGTTTATAGAACAATTGTCCGCCCAGTAGCGACCTACGGTGCTGAGTGCTGGCCGGTGACGAAGGAAATTGAGAGCCGACATTGAAAGTGTAATGGAGGCGAAAATGCTACGGTGGACGGGTGGAGCTACGCGTTTGGATCGCGTTCGCAACGATACCATTCTACAGAAGTTCGGTGTCGCCCCGATAGCCGACCAACTGCGCGAAGCTCGTCTTCGATGGCACGGTAATGTCTGCGCTAACGACGACACCGTCCGTAAGCCTTGAGGTCCCTGGAAAGCGGCCCAGGGGACGCCCGAAGCAACGTTGGCTAGATACGTTGCATTTGGACTTAAAGATGGCTGGTGTGCACCTTGATCAAGCATTTGATCGGGAGAATTGGCATCACCACACCAGAAGAGCAGACCCCGCCACCAAGCGTGACAGACGCTAATCAAAATAGTTACTGTTGGTGCAGGAGGTTGACAGGCAAGGAGCACTGTTTTTCTTAAATTGCTCCCACCACGGCAAAAACCCGTGGTTGGCCTGCACCTCGACAGTGAACGCTTCCTCATCAATAGCAACAGGTCCAACGTTCTTCACTCGCATGCTTTACCGTTCCCATATCTGAGCAACACCTGCAGAGAAAATTACAATACCGGCCTTAACTTATGGTCTTTGGACGGAAACGTTTGAAGCAAATATTCGTGGTCAACATCGAGCCCTCTTCCCGATGAGCTACTAAACGCCCTGCAAATATAAAAAAATTTATTTCGGTGATCTACATTCCACTAGACGCGGCGGGCTCCCTCCCTCGCGTCAGATAATTACCCCCAAAGGATGTATGCACCTAAGTGGTCCAGAGACAAGAAGATTCTATTGAATTCCAGGCTTACTGGATAGGTTACACTTGATGCCACAAAAATTTTTGTACTATCAAGTCCCCGACGATCACAGTGATGTAATCTCTTATCTTCAATTTCAGGGAATGTCCCGAATTTGAAGAGGTCTAACTTTGGAATATCAAGCTTGTGGATGCTTATACTTGTGTATTCGATAAACTGTTTTGGATAAAATCAAATTGTGGAAAGAAAACCTTTACAATTGAAAGCTTCAGAACCTGCACGCTTCCACAACGTTTTCCCTTCATTTGTCATATTTAGCTTTCAACTTCTTAGTTGTTATCTCGTATTAGCCGGAGAAAGCGCATTCCAGAGAAAATACTCGAATTTGATTTCGTTTCATTACGTCTTCAAGCATGACAATTGAAGGGAAAACGTCGTCGTTCATCACACCTCGTTTGAGGTACGCCACGCATTCTACATCATTTGGATTGATCAATATCGCGCCGCGGCTACTGAAGTGTGAAGGCTCTGTTTAGGCGATGTACGGTGTCTTCAGAAGGCGCGAGTGGTCACAGGGGTAGGCGAGTGGACTGACTCCCCACAAGTAATCGGCGTCCAGATCCGTGCGCTAGAACCGTTAAGTAGAGAGAGCAGCGTTTCATATAAACGAAAAATTAACAGCGAACAATCGTTTAGCTCACATTTCATTGACGGATGTACTAGTAAGTTATTTTTCCACTTTGGAGGAATTTTTTAAGGAGAACGTATTGACAGCGAGTTTGAAGCCTAATTGAGCAGCAGAAATCTCCGCTAAGGTTGCCGAAATGTCAAATGTTGGAGGCTGCAGAGGGTTTTTATGGGTCTGCAATTCTCTAACCTTCATTCTGCAAAGAAATCACTCTACGATCAGTTCAGTCGTAGGAAAATGCGCGAATGGCTGCCAAAAGTGTCATGTGGGCTACTTTGGCAGCGTGCAGGTTCTGAAGTTTTCAATTCTAAAGGTTTTCTTTCCACAATTTGGTTCCAGTCATAACATACACAAGTATAAGCATCCACAAGCTTGATGTTCCAAAGTTAGAGTTCTTCAAAGTCGGGACATTCCCTGAAATTGAAGACACCGAAATTAGCGAGCCTTTAGGAGATTACATCACTGTGATCGTCAGGAACTGGATGGTACAAAAATTTATGTGGCATCAAGTGTAACCTATCCAGAAAGCATGAATTTCAATAGAATCTTCTCGTCTCCGGACCACTTAGGCGATTATATCCTTTGGGGGTAATTATCTCACGCGAGGGAGGGAGCCAGCCGCGTCCAGTAGAATGTAGGTCACCGAACTGAATTTTTTCATATTCGCAGGGCGTTTAGCAGCTCATTGGGAAGAGAGAGGGCTCGGAGCTTATCACGAATATGTGTTTCGATTTACAGTTTTCTCAATTTGAAGAGCGCTACAAAAAAGCGGCGAAAAAGGCGTTTTTTTTTTTCGCTTTTTCCGCCCAAAAACCAAAAGTTAAGGCCGGTATTGTACCAATGAGGACTTTACGGATCATATCTTGCGCTTGTGGTGTGAGGCAAGAAACATGCTGAACGACTTCGCTCCTCATTTACCTCAAAGAAGATGTTCCATCTGAGGAGCTTGAAGAATATATTAAAGATGTAAGCAATGAAGCTTTGAGCTCGACTAACCGTTCCTTGTTTAGGATGCTCAAAGCGATTTACTTCAACCGGCTATCGTAAACGTGACTTTAATGCGTATCTGCTCTGTACAGTAAACTATGGTATCCAAAGGATCGGCATGTTAATAGTTTGTTCTTATTCCCAGACAGGTGTGGTAAAATTTCGCGACTCCTAAAATATCAAATTAAATGTGAGAAAAATTGGGTCAATTAAAGGTCGCAACCTTAGAAGTAGGATCTCTAAACATTCTATTCCACAGAAATCAAATAAGTGCCCGATGGCGAGGTCCGTTCGAGCAGCAAGATTAAACAAGAGCTTCGATGCGGACTAGCCTCCGTGGTCTAAACTGGTGTCTCCCGAATCCCGCTGGAAGGAGGGGTTGCGACGAAGAACCGAACTATTGGAGTAGTTGCGCCTCCTGTGTCCATCGCGGTGAGCGATAAACTTGAAACATCGTGGTGCTGGTCGCTATTGCAGTCTACGTACGTGTTGCCGAACGGCTTCCAATAGAGGCCACCGGGAGACGGCTGACGAAGTAGCGCACTCACTATGTTATGCTATGTGTATTTCGAATGCATAAGGCAAACGTTTCTGAAAGCACACAACGTTTGCTCCAAGACACAACGAAGAATCAACGGAATACGCAATCAGTACTCAAAAAGAAGTCAACTTGACGCAGAGCCCCGTTAACATGCTCAGGAAAAATCGTATCTATGCAAAAGTGTTTCCACACTGCTCTTCATCTATCCCAATAATAGGAGGGACTGAATGTTTTTGACAATATTCGAGTAGAGGTGACCTCTGCGTGAGCAAAAGACATTTCTCGAGACCTAGTTTTATGACGAGGCAGGCATAATTTGGCAATACCGCCTTTGATTTTCATCTTAAAAGCATTTGCAAAGTGCAGAAGCTTGTGAATGAGGCAGACATCGAGGACTCTGCGGCGGGAATGTGCTTTCCAAAATCGACATTCGTCTCATAACAAAAGCCCATGCTTCTAATTGAGTCTACTGCCAATAAAGTGTACTCATTATCGGCATAATCATGAGGTAGTCCTGGGGCCGGATTCATCAACAATTAAACCCGTGGGTATGCGGGGTATAAGGGCTAGAGATAAGATAAAAATCAGGTAGAGATAAGGTAGGAGTCAGAGACGCAGGCTCCATCGTAGGTGTCTCTACGCCCTATACCCGTGGGTTAGTCGTTGATGAATTCGGCCCCTGATATTCCAGAGTTAAAATGTAGCAGTTTTTGAGGGAAAGAGGTAATTGCCACTCATTCGCTCAGTCCACTAATAAACCTGTTGAAGCCTGAATGCGCTGGAAGAGCAAGTGATTGTAATATAGATTTTACGTCATCAGCGTACATCGTACATCTGCGTTGTGACACTACATTGTTCCAATAGGTCTGGAACCTCAGTAGTTAGCAAGATGAAAAGCAGAGGAGAAAGGGCCCCTCCTTGTGGAACGCCACTGATTGCTCGTCTCACACTTGACAATGATTAATCCACCTTAGCCTTAAATGTTCTCCCAGAAATATACGGAGCTACCCATTCAATTAGAAGTGGATGAAACTCGTACCTCTCCAGCTTAAAAAGTCGCTTTTCCACTCCATCAAACGCCTTCGAGAAATCGAAGTAAACGACATCACAAGGACCTCTACAGTCCATTTTCCTCGTCCAATCATTTAGACACTCACTCATGTGGGTTTAGTGGAGTCGATCGGTGATTCAGAATGTAAATCATCAAATCCCAATAAGGATGAAAAAGCTGCGGCTCCTGATGAAGGACAATTGCGGGTGGACCACCAAAGTGCAAATTAAGGTGCGTAAGTGACTGCAACATCATGCTAGGATTTCATCTTCGCTGCCAGAATCAACTTTGGACCTGTCCCTGTGACGTAACGTGGTGTAGCTTCCACTATAAATAAACGTCAAAAATGCAGCTACAACGGAAGCGAGGAGCGACTGCTTGGGACGACACCGCGACTCTGAAAACACTTGAATGAAGTATTGCACAGGCCTCATTGGCAGCTCACCGAAAATCTTTTGGTGAATTAATAATACATAGAGACTAGTACTTATTTAGAGTAGAACTGTGCAAACACAGGGTGTCTCAAAAAATGTATATACTGTTTGAAAAGTGATACCTTTTTTCACAGCAAAGTTACTGAAAAAGTTAAAGGCTAATAAAAAAGCTTTAAAAAATAGAAATTTACTGACATATGAGCAGATTGCGCCATGTACTCGTCTGAAACATTGCAATTTATACTCGATTGATTGTTTTCGCTTGAATACTTGTTGCTTTTTTCCACAAAGTGATCGTATCGATCGATTAGTGTTTATTTAAGGTTTAAAACTTAAAAACACTGCAACTTACGAAAAATACACGGTGTCTTGAAAAACGCAGGTACTATTTGAATGGTTCTAAAATAGCTGCTAGTGAAACCTTAGAAGATGTTTGAGGCTCATATGAAAGCACAGGGTAATGAGACTTCTGCGGCTTGCAAATAGTCAAGATTGCGTCATGCCCCCGCCGGAAAGCTTACATTTCAGACTCGACTGATTGTGCAGGCGCTGAATGCTTGTTATGATCGTGTTACTACTGTGGCTAGATTAACCTGTGTTGTGCTGCTTTCAACGATTAGAACTTAGCAATCAAATGAAAAACACGCGACGTGTGATTTATTGATTGCGCAATTTTATTTTGAGCAGGAGCCCCAATTTCCAAGACATACTCCGTGGACTGATGAAGCAACATTCAAGCTGAATGGAGGGGTAATAGGCATAATTGCAGCCACTGGGCGACGAAAAACGTTAAAGGAAATACAGCACATGTTAATGTGGCCAAGTAGTAAAACGACCGTAACAATTATTCAGCCCTGCACAATCAATCGAGTCTGAATTGCAAGGTTTCCGACGGGGCATGACGCAATCTTGACTGTTTACAAGCCGCAGAAATCTCATTACCCTGTGCTTTCATATGAGCCTCAAACATCTTCAAAAGCGTCATTTGCAGCAATGTTAGAACCTTTTTAGAATGCCCTGCATTTTTCGCAGACCGCAGCGTGTTTCTAAGTTTTAAACCTTAAAAGAAGCGCAAGTCAATCGAAAAGGCCACGTTGTGAAGAAATTTTAACAAGTACTCAAGCGAAACACAACTAATCGGGTGTAAAATGCAGAATGTCAGACGAGAGCGTTGCGCATTCCATACTACTCATATATCAGAAAATTTCTATTTTTTAAGATTTTATATGAACTTTTAACTTCCGCAGTACCCCTTTACTGTGAACAAAATTATCATCTTTCAAACAGTGTATACGTTCTTTTGAGACACCCTGTAGAATATTTGCTTTCTACGCCAAAGATCTTGCTGCGAAAGTTGGAAGTGAATGACAAGGAGAATTTGAATAGGTGGATGGAGGGTCCTTTCGGGGACGGCGATTTCATGGTAGAATGAGTGCATTCTGAAAGCAAATCGGTGCTCAGCGAGCCGCAGTGAGTCGTGAATCCGGAAGGGAGTTTGTCGGTCGGCGAAAAAGGCGGCCAACGAGGACGTGGACAAAGGCACACTCTCTAGCAAAAGCAAAGGCTTTACGCAGAAGGGAAAGAAGTTCTCTGCAAAGGAAGATCATAAAAAGCCGCTAAGTATCATGTTTTCGACAGAGGCAAAGGGTGCTCTGACAGATAGGTGATTAGGCAACTAGAAGTGAAGACAACAGGAAGCGGAATGCAGGCTTACCGACGACTGTCAGAGACATACATGCAGTCAAAACACAAAACTGTCGCTGAGATAAGAGGCGAACCCAGCTGAAGGAATTGTGGAAGTAGACGAACTCGATCAGAAATCGCGATCTTTCAGGAGGTCACTGCTCTCCATATTCGAGCATACGTGAGGGCGCACCACAAAAGGAGTACGAGGTAACGGCTTGAAGCCAGGGGTGTGACTTATGCAGTTTACCGTTTCTACTAAATAGGGTACACTTCTTAGGACAGGACCATAGCCTTAGGTATAGCGTGCATCTTTTTGAAAACACACACCGAATGCCAGTGAGACGTTATGGACAGGGTTTTCTGATGCTTGCCAGTCCTAGAAGTCCTGCTTAGTCCTGGAACTAATGTGGCGCACTGGATGCGAATAACCGTATCTAATGACTGTTACATATACGGTGCAGTATTCAAAATGGACCACAGGTCCTGCAAAATTAAGCGACTGTATCAGGAGTCTTTTTCCAGTTGCAGAGAACGACAAACCAGCCGTTATGTGGCACATCCTTAGTGCTATTCTGCTCGCAAGTACCATGCTTGTAGCTAGTCTTATTAGAAAGTAGCGCACTTTCACGTAAAACTACCGAAAATCTTCCTCCTGTCCGCGGGGAAGCACTCATATTCTAAAGTGGCTAAATTTCCGAAGATTGGTGGTGAAACATTCGTATTATAGTATTGTGTAGGGCAACTCGGAGCCTTCCTTAAAGTGAACATAAGATGAATGGAATTGAACAACAGAAGAACGCTATTACAGGGTGCGTAAAAAGCATTGACGCACTAACGTAAACGTCAGAAATAACAACACGTCATAAAATTTAATGAGTTTATATGCAAAATGTCAACAGGACTTTATATGGGCTTCTTTGCTGCGAATGCAGGGGGAAGACGACAAGGAAAGGCATCGACGGTGCGCCGCAAGTAGTCTACGTCGATTTCGTTCTATGCTATGACCTTCAGTGACTTGATACTTTTGTGCATTCAACCTGTGAAAATGTTACATACTCTTCAAGGACCTCCAAAGCACTAATTCAGGCGGAAGGCTCACTGCAAGAGAGGCGCATCCGGTCGGTAACATGGTTTGTGCATTCATCACAAGCGTCTCTCGTTTTCGTGGATACAGGAGTGAAGATAAATCAGTGGAACTATATGTATTGACGTCTTAAAGAAGCAATCGGCTCCTTGGCTTAAATCCCACCTTGAGAGTAAGCCGCATGTCTTTCAGCGGATTCGACTCCTGCGCAGAGTCGAGGAGCGTTCAGTAGTGGTGCCACGCCAACTTGAAAGACTTTATTTCGGCAGAGGAATGACCTCTGCATAGACCGGATTTGAATCCGCTGAATTACTTTGTATGGGAAGTTTTAGAGAACGAAGCTTGCGCTATTTCTCACAAAAGTATGAAGTCAGTGAAGGACGATCTGGTCAAAGCATGGAGCGCATCGATGTGGACCACTTGCAGCGCACCGTCGATGCCTTTCCTCGGCGTTTTCGCCCCGGCGTTCAACAAGCCTATATAAAATACAAGTGATGCTATTCTGTTCACTAGACCCTTGTTGACATTTTATCTATAAAATTGCCAAATTTTATAATATGATGTATAGTTGTGCTCTCGCGAAATTTCCGAATATTCGAATGATTTCGAATACCCGCAATTTTCGAGCATCCGGATTTCGAATATATTCGAAAATATTCGATTTCTCAAACAATCGAATTCGAATAGAGAAACATCCCGTTCACATATGGAAGATAGCAAAGAACAGACGGCTGCTTAGGAGATCAAGTGAAGGCAATGTCTAACAGATCATTATAAGTTAGCAGAGGCGTTTATCAATCCATCGGTTTCCTCATAAATCATGTTAGCGCGTCACAAAAGCGAGAAAATAGAGTTAGGTTTAGTCCTTATTATCTCGTCCTCGACATGTGTGATGCCTGAATCAACCTCCAAATTCCCAGATTGCCTTTAAAGATAAAGATTTATCCTCAGTTTTTGTTTACAATTATTTTTCCTAATGCTGATCATGGGAAATAAAGGATTTACAAACGATTTTATCTACGAGACCTAATTTCTTCGAGCATTGCAGACTTCTAGGTCACTCAGAAAGGGTCATTTTTGCTATTTGCTGGCTTGCTACATGCTAAAGATACCAGAGCTCATTCAAATAGGTTTCCTTGTCATTTATGCAACAACTTCAGATATCACATCGTCAAATTTATGGTTGACGATTATTACGATTATTGCGTCTTAAAGTCTAAATTGGCTTTTAAGTGTACGTAAAAAATTGCTGACGATTTGCTGAAGGTTCCGTTGCTCCGTCCGTTGGTTCCAGCATCAATGCTGGAACCGCTTTTGATGACCTCCCAGAAGTTAACACCTTCTTGACACCACCGAACGGAGAACACGTTGCGAATCGGAAGCTTCAAAAATCGCGGACCTTGGCTAAGAGCGGCTAACTCATCCACCTTACTGCGCAGACTGTGCGCCGCGTATTACCACGTTTTTAGTTCGGTACAGCTCCTCTTGGTTGGAAGACGATTTATTAATATCTTGATATCTTTATTAATTAATATCTTATCTTTAAGAACCCCTTGGTTTTGTTGCTGAGATGAGTAGTTTTATGCATAATTTTTTTTGTATTAAGGACAGCGATATTTCTTCAGTTTCCTTTCTTGATACTTTGATACTTATTTCTCACTCATCCATGTGGGTTCCTAGGCTTCATTTTGAGGCTGTGGTTTTACTATCACATCCTCCTTGGTTGCTAATAGTTCGCAGTTTTTTTTGTTGCGTGCCACAAGTGGTTTGCCCTAGTTGTCGGTCCCATGGGGCGGCCAGCGTACCCTACCATAAGGGCGCCATAGCTGGCTGACGGGGACAAACAAACTTGTTGGCATGCAGCGATATCTGTCTACAGGGTGCGTAAAAAGTGTTGACGCATTAAACGTAAACGTTAGAAGTAACAACACATTATAAAATTTAACAAGTTTATATACAAAATGTCAAAAATGATCTAGCAAACAGAAAAACGTCGCTTGTATTTTATATGGGCTTCTTTTCTGCGAATTCAAGGGCTAGGACGACGACGAAAGGCGTCGACGCAAGTAGTCCACGTCGATTTCGCTTCATGCTTTGACCAGATTATCCTTCACTGACTTCATACTTTTGTGGGAAGTAGTGCAAGCCTTGTTCTCCAAAACTTCTCATATAGAGTAATTCAGCCGATTCAAATCCGGTCTATACCAAGTTCATTCCTGTGCCGAAAGGAAGTCCTTCAAGTAGACGCGGCACCGGTCCTAAGCAATCATCGACTCTGCGCAGGAGTCTAATCCTGCTGGAAGAAATACGGCTTACTGTCGAGGTGGGATTTGAGCCAACGAACCAGTTGCTTCTTAAAGACATCGATACAGGTAATTCTACGGATTTACCTTCACTCCTGTATATGAAAACGACAGGCGCTTGTGATGAATGCACAAACCATGATACTGGCCGGATGCGTCTCGTTGCAGCGAGCCTTCCGCCAGCATTAGCGCTTTGGAGGTCCTTGAAGAGTATGTAACACTTTTGCATGTCGAATGCACAAAATATCAAGTCACGGAAGGTCAAAGCATGGAGCGGAATCGACGTGGACCACTTGCGGCGCACCTTCGATGCCTTTCCTCGGCGCCTTCGTCCCTGCACTCGCAACAAAGAAGCCCATATAAAATACAAGCGATGTTGTTCTGTTCGCTAGATCATTGTTGACGTTTTGTATATAAACTTATTAAATTTTATGATGTTGTTATTTCTAACGTTTACGTTTAGTGCGTCAATACTTTTTACGCACCCTGTATTTACATAATTATGAAAACTATGAAATTAGCACTTAATTCGAGCAGCCTAACTTAGATTTACCAATTTTTGTGCCACTAGGAGTTGTACTGAATTCAATTTCATCTGGCCTCTCACTTTTTTCCATCTTAAGATTAAATGCGTTCAGAGATCCACGTGGAGAAGTCTTTAACGCATTGTTTTGTTTCTGAAGAGGTGCCACTGCCATTTTTTGCTGTTGCATTTAGTAGCTTTCTTTCTTCACTTTTTTGCCCGTGTCCAGTTTATCCTTCTTGGTTTTCTCGAATTTTGAGCACGTCTTCTTGACGTATACAATTAATTAATTAATGTGGATCAGGTCAAAATGTACCTTCTTGGCCTTAAAAGCACAAGAATTCTAAAGCCGTGAAATAGACCAACTACCTGGTAAACGGGTAGCACTTCTACGTTCCAAGGGATCTTATTTGGACTTAAGATTGTCATTTGTTATTTGTTAGTAAATATTTTTATTGGAGATTGGGAGTCCACGAACTTAGCCGCCAGCTTAATACATAGGACAAGCCCTACGTTTCATACACATGTTGTACCAGTAACTGATTTTAGAAGAACATGGTTCCATGAAAGGAGTGTACGGCAGCAGTACAAATATTAACTGAATATGTGTGATTTAGTAAGGCCCGTAGCATATGATAGATCAATGCTTTGTAACTTGCTGTCCCAGCCTCGTCATCATATCTATGTTCAAACTAAATTCTTAGCCGAATGGCAGGGAAGGAGCATCAGGATGTGCCCCGTCTTGGATGCGCTAGTTAAGCTACACTGTAAATACCGCCACATCTCCACAGTCGCAATATCAGATTGTTCCCCACTTCGACATCTTATGAGAATTCTGTATAGTCGTTTCGTAGACCCTGATTGTGCGACAATGCTTCCACATCATTTCAACATATACCGGTATACCAATCCGAGCTGAACATCCGAATTAGACCTTTCGAATATCTGAATATTGGTGTCCTTATGCTCCGTTTCGGTTATTCGAACGGGTTCGAATACCCGCAATTTTCGAGCATGCGAATTTCGAATATATTCGAAAAACGCGATTTTTTGAACATTCGAATTCGAGTGCTCAAATTCGAATGAAAATCATTCGAATACCTATTCGAATACTTCATTCGAGCACAACTACAATGTGTTGTTATTTCTAACGTCTACGTTTAGTACGCCAATACTTTTTGCGCACCCTGTAATTTTTTGATCATACACGATGCAGCAACCAGCTGGAACAAATGCAATATTCAACCTGTGCACAATCTATTACACAATACGTAGTTTTTAGAAAGCTAGAAGGAGAGCTCTACAAGCCAATACGTCATGCAAAGGCTCAGCTGTGAGGAGAAGAGAGTAGAAGTAAAATAACACTTGCTAGCGCAGTTGGAGCGCATCGCTCAGGCTGGGTATTTAGCCATCGCTTCAGCTGATGAAAATCTATCAGAGCTGAACGATCCCAGCAAGTTCAAAGTATTGGTGCTCCTACCGCTACCTCTGGGAAACATGGTGATGGGCAAACAATGGCTACCCATGGCAGCTGCTCGTCATACACGATTTTCCAAAATGTCTCCCCTCATAACCTCGGTTTTTGAGTGAAAATCAGTAAAAATGTCTGTTCAATGGGCAGAAAATAAAACACCACATTTTCTGGACCCAATCGCGTTGTTTCATAGCGAAATGCATTTCCCGTTAAAGCGATGATTCTAACAGCAAAAAGACGAGAACCTGCTGCGGTTCTCCGTCCATCTGCCAAACATCGTACCTGCAAATGACTAGCTATGAGATTCCTGCATATTGAGATTTTTGGTCTTCCTTCATTTACCAGCTTAGAGAAAAAAGTTTTGCACCACGTAACATAGAAAAATTATTGTGCAATATCTTCTTTGGAACAAATGAGAAATAACATTCAGTAAGAGGCGCTCCGACGCTGGCTGCAAAGCTCCCTAGTTCTACGAGATGTCGTAGAGGCAATTTGAATTCGTATTTGGAATGCGCAACACCTATGGTGGTCAGCCGATGGACGTGTTAGTGTTCTATCCTTCGCAGACAAGACTGACACAAATTTACTGAAGTTCGCAGTGATGTACTTCTACTACTGCCGTACTGTAATGCTTGACTGGTTTGAGATGAGCCGAACTACTAAGCATATCGAATCAAGGTGCTCGAGAGAGCCGGCGCCTCCCTCGCGCCCACCACGAATAAGACACATGCATAGAAGTAGAGAAAGGCTCTTAAGCATTGAAGTTCACTTGCATGTGATACTGCGCGTTAGATTAACACGTTCGACCTACAGTACCGTCGGTAAACGTTCGCCAAAACGCGGCCGGCGGCGAATTAATCCGCCGTTTCCGCCGCTTTGCCATAACTCTCTTCAAAGTCGCTTACATTCAATGAAAGGCACATTGTTTGAATCAAAACAACATAATCTACCCAATGGCTTAAAAATCTTAACAAGGTCTCAAAATGTTTGAGTTCGAGATGACCTAGATTAGTCGAGCCCGTAATTGTCTTGACCTGATCCACATTCGCCCCTGAGTCTCCCTTAATTGTACCCCCTGGCAGGGATCGACTTAATTACGACATCACTTTTGCTCTCGGGCTGAGTTTTGCTGAAGTTTTCGACCTTGAGGTGTGGACTACAACTGTGGGTTTCAGGCTTAATTTAATCAAAAGTGAGGCAGTAGTGAGCCGCCAAATTGGCAGTGTATCAGGGTTCCAGGGAGACACGTCCTGCAAAGGCTACTTCACGTGTGTAGATCTGTGTCTCCACGAGGCGGATCAGGATGAAAATGGTTAGGAGTTCGACTTTTGGTCGATTTTCCGCAAAAATCGACCAAAAATCGAGCCTTTCCAAAAGCTCTCCGATTTATGACAGTCTAAGTGTAGGCAACAGCGATCTCTGACACCAATGGACCTATTCGAAGTATTAACTTGTCACGGAAATAGTTTTCTCCTGTGAAGAACCTTAAAGGTTTGATCATTAAAAATCAATTTGTTATTGCAGCGATATTCTGTGCGATCAGTAGGGTTCCACTATTCAGACACTTTTTTGGAATAGGAAAAATGGAGTCCCCAGATCATATTGAAGGTTGCTTCAGAAATCTGTATTTTCCGCTGTATATCGAGCAAAACGTGAGTCTATTTAAGGCAAAATTTTAGCTATATATGTTGTCTGCTTTAGGTAGAAAACAATTTATTTTCATGCAAATGACAATTTTGTAGATTGCCCCAAATTATGTCAAAGCTTGAAGCTTACTTTTTTTACTGGGTGAAGAGATAAACAAAAGAGAGAAAATCAAATAACATTTGTAAGGGAAACACTTGTGTGATAACTAGCAATTAACACTCGATATTTTATAGAGTGCAATTTTGCATGCAAATGTCGCTCTTTCAGGTTTAAAAAAAACTGTCGTGTCCATAACGTCCAGGTGGAATCTGCGAAATTGAAGCGGACCACACTGATCTGAAGACTGCCGAAATTAAAAGAATTGGATTCTTTGAGATGTACAAGAAACTACAAAAAAATACGATAAAGTCCTCTGTTAAAATGAGGAGGAGTACGACGCTCCCCCCCCCCCCCCCCCCTCCCCCCAGAAAGGGACGACGTCACATACGACCCCCCTTGATTCTGGAACCTCAATCCTGACCCTGTGTTGGGTCAGTGTGAGTAGTGAGAGGAGAGAAGCAGCGACTGCATGCCCAAAGGACACACGTTTGCAGGTGCAGGTCAGGTCACTGCAATTACGGCAACAGTGTGGGCTCCAGTATCGGACCTGTCTCAAGTAATAAATTCGATTAAAGTCGAAGGAAAAAATTTCGAAAGATATCGCAAATATGGGCTTTGCTAAGTGGTAGAGCTCTTCTGCGAGGGTTGGGCAGACGTCAGTGTTAAATTTCAATGTTGGATTTGAAGGAAACTGCCTTTCCAAGGAAGCGAAATTCCGAGACGTGAGTTGCCAGCTCCATCGTTTAGGTGAGACAGCATTTCTGCATGATGTCTGACCACATATCCAGCTTCAGGCCTATGTTATACTTAGGCGACGCGTCGCCGACGCTGCGACACGTCAGCGACGGCCCGTCACCGACGTCGGCCGACGCTGACGTCACCAGCGACGTCGCCGACGTCGCCACAGACGTCGCCGACGTCGCCACAGACGCAGCCGACGTCGCCACAGACGCTACTACTTACAAAGACGACATATTTGAGTTCGGAACATAAACAAACTAAGCGTTACTTTGCGGAGTCTTTCAGTGCAATAAATCATGCAATTGCGAGATGAAAGAAGCAACACCAAATGAGTTTGCAATTAGCAGAACTGCCATGTACTACCACAAAAAAGACCACCCTGGTACGCTCGTAACGGGTATTTATGTCCGCCATGAGCAGGGCTACGCCCCCTGGCATAGCTGCTATAATTTGCCTATAGCAGGCTATCTGACCCACGATACCCTGAAGTCACTGCCCGCGATATGCCGCGGGGTATACGCCATTGGCCAATAGCCTTTTCCGCCGCCCAGTAGCTGCAGTTATGCTGATTAACCTCTCCATTCAGCTTTAATGTTGCTTCATCAGTCCCCAGAATCCGTTTCGGAAAATAGGTCTGCTGCCCACATTTAAATTCTGTAATCACTAAACTCGCATGCTACGTGTCTTTCACGTCGTTGTCAAGTTCTAAACATCAAAAAAGCAGATAAAAACAGACGTGTGCATGGCGCAATCTATACGTTCATACGTCAAAAAATTCCTATTTGCTTAAGATTTTATATGAGCATTTAACTTCTTCAGTACCTTTTTGTGACCAAAGTTATCACCTTTCTAACAGTGCATTCATTTCTTGAGACACCCAGTATTATTAGAATTAGGCAGTATAAAAAAACACTCACTTCCGTCTATCAGGTAGAGATACGTATATTTTTATGCCTTTTTTCTGTTGAAACTCTGTTATCTGCCTCAATTTCGTTGTTTGTTAAAGAACACACCAAAGTAACTTTTTACATATCTTTCTGCAAGCCTTAAAGAAAACATTTTTCGTTGGAATAGAACTGCTACATATTAAAAACCACAAGAATTCTGTGAAGTCCTCATGTGACTAACTTTAAATGGACATGAAGAGTAAAAAAGGCACCATTTGTGCCCGCAAGATGGGCGTTTTTGCACTTTCGATTTCGTAATTCGAGGTCCGCCGAGGATGTTGACAGTGCCGGGAACGAAGAACCCACCCACAAACAAAATACTCCCTCTGAGCGCATTTTTTCCCAGCCTTGAATGAGGCCGGCGACGGCCCGTCGCCGTGCACAGCGCGGCGACCGACCCACGGACGACGTCGCCACCGACGTCGGCGGCGGAAGTATAACACCCCCCTGCGGAGCTCTCGGCGACGTCGTCGGCGACGCTGTGTTGGGCGGGCTGCCACGCAGTGCGTAGCTGCCCGCAAAGCACAGCGTCGCCGACGTCGGCCGACGCGTCGCCGAAGTATAACATTGGCCTTAGACACAGATCTACACACGCGAAATAGCCTTTGCAGGACGTGTCTCGTTGAAACCCTGATGCACTGCCAATTTGGCGGCTGAATACCGTCTTACTTTTGATCAAAGCAAAACTCAGCCCTAGAGCAAAAGTGATGCGGTCGTAATTAATTAGCGAAAGTGGAAAAGCCGGCAGCTGAGAACGCATGGAATGATGTACATGGGGCCAAACAAAGCAAATTTGGTATCAAATAGATCGCCATGATTAGGCAAAACCTAAAATTAGCATGAAACACATTTTCGACAGCGTTTAAAATTTTTAAAATTCCACTGGGCAAGTCGATCCTTGCCAGGGGGCACAATTAGGGGAGACTCAGGGGCTAATGTGGATCAGGTCAAGACAATTACGGGCTCGACTAATCTAGGTCATCTCGAACTCAAACATTTTAAAACCTTGTTAAGATTTTTACGCCATTGGATAGATCATGTTGTTCTGATTCCAACAATGTGCCTTTCATTGAATATAAGCGACTTTGAAGAGAGTTATGGCAAAGCGGCGGAAACGGCGGATTAATCCGCCGCCGGCCGCGTTTTGGCGAACGTTTACCGACGGTACTGTAATACCCATCTCGTGCAGACGACCTTTGTTTGCATATCAATGAAGAATATTTTATCGTATGTTAATCTAAAAGTCAAACAAAAATGTTAGAGAAAATTAATTTAGAAGTGAAAAATAGACGAAGTTGTCGGCCATGGGCAGGCAAACAGTAGCTTTTAAGAACGGTATGAGACAATGGGTAATCGCTAAATTTCATTCACGCAAGCATGATCTGTTTGCTGTCATAAAACTCGCCTCAGCAGATTCAATCAGGGAACAAGAAACAGAGTCGGCTTTTGGGATTTGTACCGTGCGTTGCGTGCAGAGAAGTCCTCGGGAAGTGATTCGACCACACTAGATTACAGTTGCTCATCTCAGCATGAACGCGCGTGGTAGCACGGATGAGGCGCCGGTTGTAGCCTGCACCCGATTGCTCCTGGTTCGTGTTTGTCTCCCAAGCGAACCAAGCCTTCCAACCCTCCGAAGTCCTTGAAATCGTACCAAGCTCATCTGGGAAGGGCAAAACGTTGACCGATACTTCGGCTGGCCACAGCCAGCTAGTTGTGTAGGCCAAACGTACACCAAGTTGCTTTAACGACATCCCGTATACGGCGCCCTCGAAAAAGAGGGTTTGAGTAATGCCGATCTTTATCCTCTTGCTTCTCCTTGACGTGAATGAGTCCGTCGTTTCTTACGTTTAACTGATAAATGGAAGGTACGCCTTGCTCATCAAGAGTTCTATTCGCTCTCTCCTCCTAACAAAAGGGAATGGCCAATGGAAAATCCACGTTCCCACAGCAAAAAGCAAGATCCTTGTTTTTCACTAATTGGCAGAAGTTGGGTTTCTGAAGCATTCAAGGAAAAATAACCTACCAAGCAATCTAAGACAATTCAAAAACTAGCTGACAGGCATCTCAAGGAAGATTTATAGTTTTCCGTTGTTTTTAAGGTTTTGCTTTGTTGTATAAACCATATTCACTTACTGAGTCTATCGCTGTTGTGTGTTGAGTTGTAATTGTTCTAATTGTATTTCTTAATTGTATCGCGTGGCTGCTCACGTACAGAATAAATAAATAAATAAATTGAATGCTACTATCTGATATCCCACTCTGAGCCCACACCTTTTTTAAATAAACCATCAGGGAGTAAATTTGTTTAATTGTTTTTTTTTCATACACTCACTCTTTCATGTCAAGAGCGTGCACAAATGTACAACATAAGACATTCTGAGCAACACGAGTAGTTGATGATACTTGGGAGCAGAAAGCATGGCGTTGCTAGGACCCACTTCTGATTTAAAGTATTCTATCAAGTGCAGTTGACGATTATGCAAGCAGCAGTTCTTGACAGGACCCACACCAGTTGGCCATGGTGCCCTATGTGTTGCGGTAGAAGGGTGCTTGCCGGAGCTTCGGAACACGGGTATGCTAATATCCCGCAGCTTCGGTGGAACCGACTGCTGGGTGCGTCAGGAGACTGCAAGCTTGACGCAACACATAGGGCGCAACGGGATTGAGCATTGAATGACACCGGTTTTGCCAAGAGTGGAGACTACAGGTGTCAGTCTACTCTCAGAAGAACCGTTACATCAAAACAAGCAGACTGAAACTCAACACCAAACAACCAAACGTGGAGACGAAACAAAGTGGAAAGAAATGGAAACAGAGATAGTCAAGAAGCAATAATGGCTTAAAATGAGAAAAGCCCAGAAAACTCCAGAAGAAAAGATAAAAAGATAGATTAAAAAGCTGAACAAGAAATTGTCTGGCTTTGTATTCTTTACTACGTTCTGATTTGAATCAGCCTCAAACCAAGGTATGCGTCAAAATGTCTATAACTAGTCCCTCTCGACCCCATCTCCCACTGTCCGAACTCGAAAGGATCACCATAACTTTTCGTCTTGTACGTAGAGTGCAGCAGAGTTATAACAGTCGGCCATTTTTTCCTTGCAGAGTACAAGAATTGCGATATTGACTTTGGCGTTCGCTTTCTACACAATCATTCAAAACTAGCTTTACGTTTACATAGGAGTTCTTGGGGGCTACTAAACACCAGCGCTGCCTAGAGATCTTGTTTCGGAAACGTAGCCTCACAGAATACCGCCATGTAGGTGTCTTCAAGAACCTTATCAGGTGTGTTCAGCATTAGAGAATAGATGATATCTCAACAAACCCAGCAAACTACCTTCAGTTTCAAAAACGCGAGTCAACTCAATTACCATTTTCGGGTGAAATCAGTGCAGAACAGCAACGTGATGGAAATGGGAACTGGCAATCCATGCTCCTCTTTCCATGATACCCCTCGGTGTCATTATTGTTCCCTAGCATCAATCTTGGTCGCGAAAGGCGATGAGATTTTTACTTTTCAGCTAAAGGGCTCTGAAATGGTGCTTGCTAGAAGAAAATGAGTGAAGACAGAGATAGAAATATTATTGAGAAGAGGCATCTGTGGGAAGAAGCATGATTGATAGCTGGGATCATGAGAAGGTAGAACGTGTTTTCAACGAATTCTTCTTTGTTTTTCCTTGGCGAGCAAATTTTGCACCTCTGAAGTCACGTCGTTCCGCGACTCCATTCATCATCCCAAGACTGAGGAGCGTTTGCTTTGTGGGCAGAGCGAAAGAGTGCAACTCATCTTTTCTGATCGAGTGTCGAGCACGACGAGCCCAGACGAGCAACAAACTGCAAGCCATTTATTAAGCCATTCATTGCGGTTGTACGATGACTTCAGGAGGACATGGGGACGTGAAGGGAAAAGTCCTTCAAGGATCTTATTCCAACCATCAAACTCCTGCGGCGCACGGAGTGCAACGGTCGTTGCTCTATACAACGCTCCCGTACTTCCAGCTACAAATATTGCGCTGAATTCACATCACGAGCGACATTCTGAATAAGGACGAAAGAGAGAAGCCTTCTCTTCGTGATAGACAACCGAGCGCGTTTTGCGTCGATGTGCAGGCTTCTTCGGCGGCAAGTGTCAATTTTCTCGCAATTTACACGAGCGACGCTGATATGGGCGGACAGATGAACACCTTAGCACATTGAAGTGCACCAAAGACCACACCGCTTGAAGTGCACTGCGTCATCGAACAACATTAGGCATGAGGGTTCCAGAGGAATAACAAGCTCTGGTGACCTTGCGTCTATACCGAAGTTAAAATACCGAGAGTTACTTATGAGCTACCTATGAACCAGATTTACAATTCCCGGAATTGATTCAGGTTCACCTGTATCACCTGTCGTCCCGTTGATCATCGACTTGCTCGAGCAGGCGCCAGCAGCGTCTCCATTCGTTCCTCTCGCGTGCCAGAGTGCTCCAATGAATCGTCCTCGCTCGAAGGACACAAATAGCGTCATATCGGTCGTTCAGGGCTTTCACGAAGAAGTCCGACCAACGCATTGGTGGGCGTCCTGGAATTCTCTTGACATCCCGCGGAATCCAGTCTGTAACGGCTCTCGTCCAGCGGGTGTCTGCGAAGTGCATTACGTGGCCGGCCCACCTAATTTTCGACAACTTAGCCCATGCGACTGCGTCTCTGATCTTCGAACGTCGGCGAAGCTCGGAACTCCGGAGGCCTTCTCTCACTTGCGTGAGTCGTGTCACTCCGAGCATCGTCCTCTCGATTCCACGTTGCGCGACGCTGATCTCCTGCTCATCCTGCTTTCGTATAGTCCAGGTCTCTGAGGCGTATGATAGGGCAGGAAGAACGGTAGAGTCGAATAGGTGGGCACGGAGTCGGACGTTTTTCGTCTTCTTCGCGACTTTTTCGACGCTCGTGAAAGCGCCCCAAGCCGCTAGTTTCAGGCCAACGACCCAGATACACGTAGCTGGAGCATTCGGAGATGTTCGTTCCGTTGTGCGAGAATGGGGCATCAGAGACTTGTCCGCCGACTGACCGGTTGTCCGTTGGCTCACGTTAGGCGACAGAAACGCTTGTTTGGGGCGATAGCGAAGTTCAACCTGAGCTTCTCGGATGCCTTAAGCCACAGCGCACCTTAAATTAAGTTTCGCGTAAAAAATGAGCAGTTTCTATACCATCAGCAGATCACAGAAAAAGCTTAATTTCGTTTTAGTGCATTTCTCGGAGCACTGAGTAGACTTTCAAAGCATTCAAATCCCTGTCTATAACTCTGGAACCTGGTTTCTAACTGAATGCAACTGTGTCTTTGCCAAATACTTGAACATGATCCTGTCCTATTTCGTCTTAGCTATAAGGTTTACACAGAAAGACTTGACCTGTTCACCCCAACGTCACTGGAAAGCTTTAGTTATATTTCAATAGTAGAGGTGGTTGTGCGCTCGCTGGAGTTCCTACCCATCATTGAATATTTACGTTGACGCCCAGTATTGTAAGAAGTAAATTTATTTACTTAATAATTTTAAATCTAAACGTAATGTAAGTGTACTCGCTAAAGGAGCAGTGCAACGCAGCTAAAAAGCTATAAAACCGTGTTGAACTAAGATTCACTTTTGCAGCCCCGGAGCTATGCTTCCACCTACCTTTTTACCCAAAATACTGAGTCTAAATTCTCGCTTTCCAAAAAGCACATGTTGCCACTTTTTTACTATTATAATGAAAACGGTTTGTTGTGAAGTAGCTTATCTCCTAATAGTTTACCATTTTTCAGATGTTATGAGGGATGCTTCCTCATTTCTATAATCGTTTTACCACGAGTTGTGCAGATATGACAAAATGAATAAGTAAGCAAGTAAATAAAAAATAAAAATAGATAGACTGAATAAAACTAAATAGTTTGTTAGGGATAAACCATATTTTACGTAGTCTCATGTTCACCTGTAGCCAACAATTTGCGACGTTGGCAACAAGTCGCTAGAAGTCTATGTACGTGTAACTTATTTGATGGCAACCAGGCGGCGGCGTAGATCCCGCATCACTCATTTAAAGGCTCCTTTTTGAAACATGGTGAGCCCATACATCCTTTCCTTTTTGAACATTTCTGACAGAGTAATTCTTCCATCTCAGCCCGTTTTCTTAATGTTCCGTGCGAGGTTAAGAGAACGATTTTCTGTCTTCCATTTTATTTAAACCTGGGAAAAAGCTGCTTCGAAGGTTTATCAACAACCGAAAAGGTCGCCAGCTCCAAGCCTACTCGCGAGATCAATGTTGCCACATTTTGACCACATAATATGTACATTTGGAGTTGTCCTAAAAGACGTCACAAATCTCTAAGCAGCTTTTGCTGCTCCGGCAGCTCGACCAAACACGGAATGAACTCGGCGACCAAAATGTTCATTTTCGCTTGCTTAACACTCCAGCTGAATCTCCTTAAAATTAACAAATATATTTCGGGATTTGAATAAGATGTACTTCAAGGTACAGATGTCTTTGTTCACTAAAACAACTTGCCTTCTGCTTTTAAAACTACAAAAACGGTTTCGCAAAATATTGAGTTAGAAAAAACGCTATCACATATTGAACAACTCAAAGAAGACGACGAGAATACTTTTAGAACACGTCACACAGTGCATAGGATGACTGCGGGTCGTGATTCGCCGGTGGGTATGCGTATATGCTTCCGTGAGGAGGTAGGTACGACCTCTGACATCTCAAGTTTACACTGGCTGATTTAAGCTGTTGAAAGCATAGGGCAGCGAAAGGAGCCGGACTTTGAAAAGCATTTCTTTAGGTCAACCGCTCTTTCAGGCAGCACGTAATGTCGAATTTATACAACCACCTCTGAGTTGAAGTGTCTCCGCTTGAAAGCGAGAATGTCGGTTCTAATGAAAGCAGTTAGGATCAAGATATCTCTGCTGATAATTCGCAAAGGATCTTAGAAAGATTGCAACACAAGTGCAACACAGTTTCCGAAGTCGAGGAGTTTACGGAGAACGGTTTTATCTCATCATTTGTGTCGTGGTTTACACGGGCTAAACACCAGACGTCAAATTTTTTAGACAAATTTTTAACGAAAATTTCTCCTTGCATTTTGTTTAAAAATACAGTTGACTGGTAGTATAGTTCTAGAAGAAAACCCATGAAAACGCTTTATATACAACCTCCACGTCAAGCTTGAAAATTTTAAAGGAAATTAAATACTTTTGAAAACAATCTAAGCACCTTACAGTGTTTGAACTCGCATAGCTTGTTTTGCTCTTTTAACTACAGCAGCCTTAACTTATTTTAGAGTTTAAAAACCAGCTATTTGTCAGTGTGCTTTAAAAAGAGATCGCGACATGCATTCGTTTATGTAGCTGCGAAGTTCATTATGCTGCTGCAAAAATGATGTTTTCCAAGGTTAGCGCTTCTCTTCAACTTCAAGGGCGCTCTATTCCGTCCTAATCTTAATTGTTTTGAGCGGCTTTTTTATTTTCTGGGAACTTTTCTCAGAAACTTTTCCTCACCGTTTACCAGATTGGGAAAAGCAAATTTGTCGGTGGATCTTCAATCCGATGAAAAGTCCAAAAAGTGGTTTAGGGGTTCCGTCAAATTTCTGAGAAATTCCGTTCATTCTTTAAGCCAGATTATCACGGAAAATGACGTTACTTCTATAAAATCGAGTCGACAAGAAAACGCCGACGTTCTTAAAGAAGTTGGTCAGCCACATTTTCCACGTGCAAGATCATCTTTCTACTCTAGTGGCCAAAAACCTCGAGCTGCATGAGGAGAATTCTCGTCTTCGTGCTGAAAATGCGGCTCTAAAGCAGGCTCTTGATAATTCTAAGTCGGTTGCTGTCCAATCTTCTGTTCCGCCTTTATCTGTTGAAGACAGTTTCGAAGAAAAGGAACGCCTTCGCTCAATAGTCATTAGTGGCATATCCGAATCCAACTCTCCTTCATCTGTAACTTGAGCTCTTCATGATGTTGATGCTGTAAAACAAATATTCGATCACCTAGAGATTGAGTGTGTACCACAAGTTGTGTTCAGGCTAGGTAAACCTTCTGAGGGTAGATCGCGTCTATTGACGGTTGTTTTGCCAAACACATATTTTCAGAAGTTATCACTCAAGTTATCACAGAAGTTAGGAGAGCTTCTAGGCTCCGATCCTTTTCCTGCAGAGGGGTGTATATCCGCCCTTCGCTTACTAAACAGGAAAGGGATCGGATCAGAGAGAGCAGACTTGCTACAAATAGGCCCGCAATAGACATTAAGCTCACTTCTCAAGCAACCCAATCTTCTGCGGTAAATTATCGAGTCTTCCTCGGGTACCTGAAACGAGCCTAAAATGTTTTTATTCTAATGTCAGGTCTCTTCAGAAAAATATTTCGTAATTGATGTTTGCTGCAAGACGCTCCAATTACGACCTTATAATGCTTACTGAAACTTGGTTAAGTGATGTTAATGACCTTGTACCAATTCTTGGGCAGATGAATTCAACCTATTACTTTGTAAGATGTGACAGAGCTCAAAAAAGGAGCGGTGGTGTTGTTGTCCTTATTAAGCGTTCCATAGCCACTGTCAGAACAATTGTGGTCTATAGGACGCCTAGTTGCACCACTAGTGGTGCGATACAGCTTATCAAGGCTTTAAGTGATTCAACTGCATTTGAAGGGCAATGTATTATAAACGGCGACTTCAACTTTCCAGATATTGACTGGGTTAAGGTTCCTCTGCATGCCACTTCTTTTACATCACAAATGTTTGTCAATTTTTGCAACTCTAACATGCTTGTTCAAAAAGTTCACAAACCAAATCGCGGTAATCATGCACTTGATCTTGTTCTTTGTTGCGACACTAAGCTAATAGGTGATGTACTTGTATCTGCACCAAATGGGTCAAGTGATCGCAACAGCCTCTTTTACAATGTAGAGACGTTCATAGATCTACTATACTTCCGCCTCCGGAGGTCTTTCCACAAAGCCCCGTATGACGTCATTTGCCGCTACTTGTGCTCCTTAGATTGGAGATTTATTTTGGAGACACTTCTTGATATCAACGATAAGTATGAGTTTTTCTATCAATTTTGCACGCATCAATTCAAGAATTTGTCCCTTTAGAGAGGCAGGCCCTAAATAGAGGCAACATTCCACCGCACCTGTCCAATCTCTTTGAGATTAAAGAAAAAGTATGGCTGGACTACCAAAAAAATCCATGTCTTCAGGCTAGTGAACGCTTCAGGCTTATTAAAACTAAATAAATTTGACCGCCTTATCAAGAAGTACAATAGCTACATCGAACGAAAACTTTTGGACAATCCAAAAATGCTCGTTATATAAGTTGTTGAACTCAAGGCTGAAGCAGTCAACTAAGATCCCTACGCTAGTTGATGATGAGGGTAACTCAGCTGTCAGTGATTTTGAAAAAGCCTCCATGCTAGCCGCACGTTTTAAAAAATCATACTCTGTTGATGCTGATAATGAAGGCTGGTCTGAGTTACCCTTTTCCACTCAAAGTGCTTCACCTGATAGCTTAGTTTGGTTTTACAAAGAGGACATTTTCAAGCATCTGAGTAACTTACCGCTATCGTGTACCACTACTTCTGATGAAATACCGGCCTACTTCATCAAAAAAGTAGCTGTAGACTTAGTAGCTCCTCTTGAGCACATTTTCAATTTTAGTTACATGCATAGCGAAATTCCAAATCGATGGAAGCATGCATTTGTCACTCCTATTCCTAAAAAACCACCACACGGCTTAGTATCTAATTAACATCAGTGTTATCATCCAGTGACTTGGTCGAATCATCTAAGGTAGATAGCATTAAGGTCTCAGTCGATCTTCCGACTCTGAAGCCATATTGGTTCTTAGGTATAACCTCATGTGCTCACATCAGTGTTTTCCAGAATATTTGAGAAAATTCTGAAAGTGGCTCTTGTAAACCATACAGAAGCACATGAGCACCAATATGGTTTTAGAGTCGGAAGATCGCTGAGACCTTGATGCTATCTACCTTAGATGATTGGACCAAGTCACTGGATGATAACACTGATGTTGATGTGGTCTTTTCTGATTTCAGCAAGGCTTTTGATAAGGTGTCCTTCAAAGAACTTTTTTTCAAGCTTCAAATTGTTGGAATTTAACCCAGAATTGTTAAGTGGGTAAAGAACTTCATCAGAAATAGATCCTTCCAAGTAAAGGTGGATGACAAATTTTCTCGCACGTACTCAATAACAAGTGGCGTACCCCAGGGGGGTGTATTGTCACCGATTCCTTTCATCATCTACACTTCCGATTTACCTGTCTTAGTTGAAAGGCGTGGCGTTAAGTGCAAAATGTTTGCAGATGATAAAAGTATACAGGAATATTACCATTGAAAAGGATCACTTTGCCCTCCAACGTGCAGTTTCAGATGTTGCCGATTGGTCGGACAGGTGGAAATCACCAATCTCAGCTCAAAAAACTCGGGTTTTCCATCTAGGCAATTCAAATTCGGTTAAACACATCTACAGCCTTGCAACCTACTCAGTGAAAACAGTCTGCGTGATCTGGGCTTCGGCTTGGACAAAAAACTTAGTTTTTCAGAGCATTGCGAGACGATTGCAAAGAAAGCTGAAAGAGTTACTTACAACATTTTTAGAGCGTTGTCTACAAATTTAAAAACTCACTTGTTTCTTGTATAGAAATCATATGTTCGCCCAATATTGGAGTATGGTACTACTGTGTTCAGTCCTCACCTTAAGCGCTGCATACAGAGGCTAGAATCCGTTCAGAATAGCTACACTAGAAAGCTATGGTTACGCTTAAATGGATATGACTACACCTCCATTCCATCAGCGCCTGATCGAAATAAAATATTCGAGCTGAAATCGCTTGCTAATCGTAGGAAGCGAAACGATCTAATTATGATTTTCAAGATGATGACTGGAAGAGTTGCACTTCCACTTACTGAGCTTTACACAGTCCATCATTCTACCACTAGGGGTTGTAGATCTAAAATTCATTATTCTACGGCCAAAAGTTGTGCTCGTGCCTCCTTTTTTACTCAAAGGGCCGGTTCTGATTTCTTGATGTTTATCAAAAAACATACTTTGCCATCTTCGTTTAACCAATATAAAAAGCTCGTTGGTAGTTATCTTAAGACTCGCTAATTCGCCGTTTCTTGTATTTTTGTGTTTATTTCCAATGTGTTGTCTTGCTGGGGTTTTCCGCCGCGTGTTGTCATAAGGATAAAGGATAAAGGACGGCGTTACTCAATCCCTTTTGGGATGCGCCAGCGCATTCTACTTCTACGGGATGTCGTGGAGGCGACATGAATGCGTATTTGGCCATACAATGCCTTGCGGTGGCCAGCCGATGAACAAGTCAGCGCTTTATCCTTCCCAAACAAGTCTGGTACCAATTCACCGACCCCGGAGGGATGGAAGGCTTGGTTGGCCTGGGCGGGAAATCCGAACCAGGAACCTGGTATCGGGTGCACGCGACAGTCGCGCCTCCTCCGACTGCGCTACACGCGTCACGTGTTGTCATACACGTATAAATAAAAAAATAAAATCAGAGAATCATCCGTTAAATGTACACTGCTGCACCTGAAAACCTGGTTGAAAAAATAAGCATACATCAAAGGTTTTTCGACTGCCACAATTGAGGACATCATTCATGCGAGCTCTGCTGCAGTAGTGGACAGCGATTCCTTCGGCCTCTGTGAATGAGCATGGATTTTTACAAGAATGCTGAATGATGGTGAGTATGATTTTGTAAGTCTGATGAGAGCTCAAATGCGTCTGATTTCTACCAAAAGATAAGTGTCCTTCGATATTTGATAATCTACCTCCTAATACACTTGGCACTACGGCATTTGGTCGAAGAAATCGTAATGGTTAGTGTTGTATACCTCTGCCTGGTATACAAATCTGCTGGGCCTCCTTCCTGCGACCCGTCTGCTCCAAGACCCACTTGGTGAGAGAGAGAGAGTGTAGAGAAGATTTATTAAGGGAAAGATAAGGAGAACAACATCCACAACTGGGGAGTCGTGGACCCGACCTTAGCATGCTAAGGCATTTTATGCAGTCCGCTTCCCGCCTCGCCTGCTCGCCTACTTACTACTTAGCGGTAGACCACTTCCTGGGTGTTCATCGGCGCCCATCTTGCCGAACACGGACTCATCCTTCAGGTCAAACGTCTGGGTCACTGCCACAACACCTCCCTTAGTAGGAAAATAATTTAAACTGTTAAATGCTTATCCTACTTCAAAAATCAGAATTACACATGGAATTTAGACAATTACACTGAACAACAGAAAACTACGCGGTGGAGGATCCATATCGTTGGACTGGTCTTCTGATCCTCGTTGATCGGCGCAGAGGAGGTGGCGCTTGAGGAGTACAGTGGCGTTGGCGATCCATAGCATTGGTTGTATCGTTGTTGACGGGTTTAGAAAGAGGTACACCGCGACGTTGATCGTCTTGTAGCTCGAGGACATCCAAAAGCGTCTTCAGTGCCAAATCGTCTTTAAGACTGTCATCTCCATCAAAGCGTAGACGCATTTGATTCGCATGCTTCCCATTCACCTTTACGTTTACCTCAACTACTTAGTTCACGGCTTCACCCGGCCCTTTCACCACGCCTTTCGTCCAGACAAAATGTGGTGCTTTCCACTGCTGTACAAATACCTTGGCACCAATTCTGAACTTTCGCGAACTTCCTATTGAACTGTTCTTCCATTGTCTCTCGCCTTTATCTTGCACGAGGATCTTCTGATTCCTTCTTCAGCGGTATCAACAACCTTAGCCGCGTCCGAATTTTTCTCCCCAAGAACACTTCTGCGTGAGTCTTCTCGTTCAATACTGAATTTGGCGTCGTCCTAAACGCCTCTAGCACTACGTTCAACGTTCCTCCCTAGATCTCTCCTCCCCTCTAAGCTTTTTGATACCTCACTTCAGAGTATCAACAAAGCGTTCCGCCTGACCACTCGACTGTGGATGATAAAGGAGAGTTCTAATGTGCGCAATTCCTCCTTCTTCGCACATACTCTTGAACTGATCTGACACGAATTGTGTACCATTGCCACTCACAATGGTTTGCGGTAGTCCATATCGCGCAAACAGGCTCTTCAAAACCTTCACGGTTTCTATCGCCGAGATGTTTCTCATCTCTACCATCTCTGGCCACTTAATGAAGGCATCGATTATTACCATGCAGTAATATCCATGCATCGGTCCAGCGAAGTCGACGTGTATTCGTTCCCATACCAGAGTTGGGGTTGGCCAAGTCTCTAAAGGCACTTTGATAGGGGACTTAGCATTCTCCTGGCACTTTGAGCACTTTTTTACCACGTCTTCACAATCCTTATCAACGCTTGGCCAATACACATAGCTTCTTGCCAACTTCTTCGTCCTCACAATCTCAGGATGTCCTATGTATAGTTCTTTCAAGACTTTCGTCTGTAGTTCCCGAGGAATTACAACTCTTTCTCTAGTCATAAGGCACTACCCTACAACTGACAGTGTCCCCCGTCGGTTGTAAAACGGAACCAGCTCGGAATTTCCTTTGGACCATCTTCTTGTTCTCACACATGACTTGACCTTTTTGAGCACTGGATCTCTTTCCGTACACGTCTCTACGTGCTCATGAGTGACAGGCAGCTTCCTGATGCAATCCTTCAACAACAGAGACACATCGCTTTCTACAGCAGCGATCACAATGTCTTCTTCTTCATAACGATGCCTTTGCATCAATCTTGACAAGCTATCTGCTTGACCGAACTTCGCTGTGTTGACGTACTCTATGACAAAATCATATCCAAGCAAAGTTGTCGCCCATCTCATAAGTCGATTTGCTGAGTAAACCGGAACTCCTTTCTTGTCACCGAAAATGGCTAACAACGGCTTGTGGTCTGTCAAAAGCAGAAACTTCCTGCCGAACACATACTTGTGGAACTTCTTGACAGCGAACACAAGCGCAAGTGCCTCCTTTTCGATCTTCGAGTAGTTCTTCTCAGCGCTTGTCAATGATCGAGAAACGTGTGCAATAGACTTCTCAGAACCATCTGAGTACCTATGCGAAATGACACCTCCGATGCCATATTCGCATGCATCCGCCGCAACGACAATCTTCTGCCTAGGATCGTAGTGAGTGAGATTCAGTTCACTAGGCAGTGCTGCCTTCAGATCACAAAGCGCTTTCTGGTGCCGCAATGTCCACTCCCACTTGACATCCTTCTTCAGCAAAACATCTAGCGGTCCTCGTAATTCCTTTATCGTTGGCATGAATGCGGATTAATATGTAACCATGCCCAGGAATGCTCTCAGTTAGCTTACATTCTTCGGTTCCACCATGTTCTTAATAGCTTCGACCTTATCCGGGTTTGGCCTTCTACCGTTTCTATCTACGATAAAACCGAGATATCGTATCTCTGGCTTGGAGAACGCACACTTCTCCAGGCGTACTTTGAATCCGTAATCTGCGATTCTTCCAAACAACGCAAACAAGTTTTCCTTGTGTTCCTGCTCCGTTCTACCACACACAAGGATACCGTCCAGATGAGTCGTTGCTTTCCTCAGACCTGATACCATCTTATTCATTATCTGCTGGAAGGTTCCAGGCGCAGTCTTTATCCCGAACGGTAAGCGATTGTACTGAAACAATCCTTCGTGCGTGTTGATCACCACCATCTTCTTCGCATCTTCAGATAACTCTATCTGCAAATAGGCATCTGACAGATCTATCTGCGAGAACACCGCTCCTCCATTTAACAACGCAAAGATATCCTCTGGCACTGGCAAGGGATAATCGAAAGACTTCAATGCCTTGTTGAGACCCGTTGAGAAATCTGTGCAAACTCTCAACTTTTCATTCTGCTTCTTTACGCATAATATTGGTGCAGCCCATTCACTGTGGCTCACCCGGGCTATCACACCCATTTGAAGTAGTCTATCGAGTTCTTTGTCTACGGACTCTACTGCAGCTGGTCTGCAACCTCGAAAAACTGGACAAGCATTCTGCACAAGCTGTGGATCAGCTTCCTCCTTTGTGCAGAGTCCCAGACCCTCTTCAAAAACACTAGGAAAGGTCTTCTTCAATTTCTCTCCCAGATCGGAGTCCTTCACTTGCACTACCATCATCTTCATATGGTACATCATCTCCTCATTTTCCTGGATCCACTCTAGTCCCATAAGGGAGTTGAAGGGCGTTACATACGTGTAGCCTTCCGCTCTACGGCCCTTCATCTTGAATTCACACCACAATATCCCATGTATCTTCATGGAACTTTCACTGGCGTTTTTCACAACGGCATTTGTCCTCTCAAGCTTTGGAGCTCCCATCTGCCTCCAAACATCTTCATTTAGCAGGGTTATGTCCGAGCCAGTGTCGAGCAGGAACTCCACTCGGTGGCTGTTCACCACTGCCTCCACATACATGCATGTCGAATTGACATCAGCAGCGGCATTCGCTATGATCACTCTAACGTGCCTTTTGGAGCCTTGCTTAGTCCTCTTACTACTGTCTTTACTGCGATGTCTTGCATCTGTGTCACTCTTGCGAGCACCATTTCCTCGGAAGACGGTATCGCAGTATTTGTCCTTATGCCCAGTCTCCTTACACTTCTTGCAAAACCAGGGCTTCAACTTACACTGCCTCGCACAATGCTGTCCTTCACAATTCCAGTAAACCACCGGCTCATTTTCAACCTTGTGAGTTTCCTATACAACTTTCACGTTGCTAGCAATAGTGTCACTGTCCCTCTTCAGACTCAAGAACTTCTCACATTCCTTGTGCATCTACTGGAGTGACACTTTCCTTCCTTCATTGTACTCTCTGTCTAGCACTGCAATGAGCCGTTGCCTTATTTCAGCCTCCTTTTGAGATTTCCGACCAAACATCCATAGCAAACATTTAATTCCATCAGAATCCAGCTCATGGATTTTCGCCTTCTCGCAGAATTCGTTCACTCTATCCGTGTAGGTGAGGTAGTCTTCGGAGTCACTCTTCTCCAACTTCAAACATTGATATCTCGTGGTGAACTCCGATGTTTTAAGGTCAAACAGCTGCTTCTGTGTAAGCACTGTTTCATCAAAACCAATCTGAGACACCCCTTGTGGCAGTACATGCGTCTGGTACTTCTCATATGTGGTTGAGTCTAACTTTTCCAAAGCAATCTGACTCTGGCACTCTCTGGTAGTTGCCTAGCATCGTCAACCAGCACCTCCTTGTACCTTGAATACCACGTGGTAAAGCTCATCTCTGTTTCTGGATCGAATACGAATCTCTCGATCCGATTGCTCAATGCAGACATCACGCTGGGAACGGATACTTCTTCGGGTTCCGTCTTTACTTTACTCGTCCCTGCCATTTGACTCATAACCATGGCAATCATATCCGTTTGCTGCTTTTCCGCTATCTTCCTCTACTCCTCCATGAGTTCTTTAAACATTGTCATCACCAGCTGAGGATCCATGGCTTCTCTTCCAACTCCAATCACAGAACCTTTCTATTCACTCGGTTTCTCTCCAACTTGCCTCTTACAGGCTACACGCGCTCTCTCTTCCAGAACAAAAATTAGTGTTTTTCGCAACAAGGCCACCAGCTCTTCCTTCTTGAGCTCGAAACAATGTCGCACCTTCCTTTGCGACAAGTGGCTTCCTACTCCTGATTGCCACTGTTGTATGCCTCTGCCTGGTATACAAATCTGCTGGGTCTCCTTCCTGCGACCCGGCTGCTCCGAGAGCCACTTGGTGAGAGAGAGTGTAGAGAAGATTTATTAAGGGAAAGATAAGGAGAACAATATCCACAACTGGGGAGTCGTGGACCCGACGTTAGCATGCCAAGGCCTTTTATGCAGTCCGCTTCCCGCCTCGCCTGCTCGCGACCTACTTACTACTTAGCGAGAGACCACTTCCTGGGTGGTCATCGGCGTCCATCTTGCCGAACACGGACTCATCCTTTAGGTCAAACGTCTGGGTCACTGCCACAACAGTTAGCAAGACAATTTGTAGTAAAAAGATAAGCCGAAAGAAGGCAAGTTCTAGAATGTCCTGGAGAGCCGAAAGAAGGCAAGTTCTAGAATGTCCTGGAGAGTCCTTGCACTGCAGCACCAGTCCTTCAAGAACGTATTCCTCAGACTCGTGATCTTCACACACGGTAGAGTGAGTTTCCTGCTATTTTCGTTATCACGCAGAGTTATCATAATCTTTGCAGTTTGTCTCCACTAACAGAGAAGTGCATAGTGGTTCAGAAAAGGCCTCGAGCCAGTGCATAGATAGCATCTAAAGATCTTCTAATGTTTATTTGTAGTAGCACCAGCAACTAAAGCATAGGGACCCTCTGATGTTCACCTGGAACAGTACCGGTGACTGCTGCACAGTGACATAGACAACCTTTTCCAGTCCGCTCATTTCCGGAGTTAGGGCTCAGTGAATTCGGGTGGCTACAGGAGAATGTCGTATAAACACCGCCTGCTGCTCCTAGGGAGTTGCCACTCTTAATAGCTTTGTTCATGAGGGGTAATTCTGTATCTAGTTGTTTGGTACTCCACCAGCTATTCCACTTCTATAACTAACTAACTGTAAGGCTTTTGCGAGAATTAGTCTAAACCAGTCGAAAACATACGGGCAATCAAATATGAACAGAGAAATGCTATATGCCTATGATATGCGATATTGGCGGCTTGCGAATTGTATAAGGCCGCCTGAATGCGCTACTGGTAGCTGCTTATGTATTAGGTTGTCCCCTAAGTCCCCGCCGTTTTTTCAACGATTCACTGCAGATTTCGCCGGCGGTCTCTTGCAAAGCTTTGCACAGCTTTCGAAAGAGAATGATTTGCTCTATCAGAATATTTACTGCATTTCTTTTTTCATCAAGAATTTTGTCAATTTTTAGGTCGTTGAAGTGAAAACTGAAAAAGTGAAAAGTAGCCATTTGCGCACTTGTTCTCTCCGCTTAGGTTTGTGATTTTTTGCGCAGTTTTTTATGGCACTTGGAAGACAATGTTCTGTACTACAAGAATATGTGTTAGTGTTGCTGTGTTGTTCATTTGTCCTTTATTGGTTTTTAGTCATCAAATTGGGACGTCCGACTTTTCCGTCCGAATTTTTACCAAAACTCCGGTTCTGTGGTTGAAGTTTTTTGCTTGGTGTTATATGTCGTTTAGAAGAAGATGTCTTGCTAAGTAAGAATTTGTGTTGCGTTTATTGGCTCACGCTGATTTCTGTCGAGTATCAACAACTGAAGAAGGAGAAGGAGTTGTTGGTGAAGACGATTTTTCTCTTTTCGGCATTTTGTTGATATTCAATAGAAGTCAATAAACGCAACAAACTTTCTTATAGAGCAAGTCATTCTCTTTCGAATGACACATAACTCCAATCGAAAAAGTCCAACCACAGAGCAGGAGCTGTCGGCAAAAATAACCATCCTCCTTCGGTCGTCTCAATCTGATGGCCTAAAAATCAATAAAGGACAAGTGAAAAAATAGGGCCAACACATATTCTTGTAGTACAGAACATTGTCTTCCAAGCGCTGTAAAAAACTGCGCAAAAAATTGCAAACCTAAGCGGAGACAACAAGTGCGCAAATGGCTACTTTTTCACTTTTTCACTTTTCACTTCAATGTCCTAAAAATTGACAAGATTCATAATGAAAAAAAAATCCAATACATGTTCTGATAGAGTAAATCATTCTCTTTCGAAAGCTGTGCAGAGCTATGCAAGAGACCGCCGGCGAAATCTGCAGTGAATCGTTGAAAAAACGGCCAAGACTTATGGGACAACCTAATAATTTGGTAGCGTATAAATAAATAAATAAATAAATAAATACTTTAATTATTCTTAATTTAAATAATTAAATAAAACACTGAGATTCTTAAAATGCTTTTGGAGTGTACTGATTATTTATTTATTTTTAAATCAGATGGCTGGTGTGTATGAGAATATACATTCCTCTCCTTGCATACTACGCGCTGAAAAAACCCTTTAAGGAGTCTAAGTTTACAAGAAATCTGAACGTTTTTAAAATACAATACCGCTCAAATTCTTTGAAATAAAGAGTGGACCAACGGATTAATCCGTTGCAAAGCGTCGCATTACCATAACTCCCTTTCAATGTACTGTTGCGGATTCCATCAAACACCATTCGAATCGCCTTTTTACTGCGCATTTGGTGCTTATAAAATATGTTCAGTTCGACAACTTCTGACCTAATTATGGACCATTTTCATCTGAAGGTCTCTAATTGGTTTGCGACCTCTCCAAAACTGCTATCAGCGCCTTGGTCACTCCACCAGCTGATTTTAGCTGCGACATTCGGAATTCTGTATTTCTCTCAAAAGATTTGAATTCAACCTGCTGCGCCTACCGTAGTAGCACTAAACACTACTTGATTTTGTTGATTTTGATCTCACGGCATATCTAATCCAGTTGCTCGCGATGTTCACGTTCGGGACGTCCTTTCTCACCAACGACCCTCTCCCCTGAAAGCATTTATTTACGATGAGTTAGCTGAAAAAGCACCTTTCTCGTCTGATAAAATGTTAGGTTGTCGGATTATAAATGTGACATGCTTTCGACTTGTCATTTCTCTGTCATTTTTATTCCTTGGATCATGTAACGTGTTTAACAAGCGTTTCCGACGGCATCTTTTGCCACATTTTCACTCCTATTCGTTGACCCTTTTAAAGAATTTTTTTAGATTAACAATGATCGAGCAAAAGAACCGAGAGCGGGTTTGCTTGCTGGACGAGTTCAAGCAAGGAAGAAGTGGTGCAGAATCCCATCGCATCTTGAATTGGTAACTATTCCATTCCATCATTGCGTCAGTACCAGTGATGGTTTCAACGGATGCGAGACGGTGATGGGAGCCTTGAAGACGGAGAACATCAACGATGTCCCGAAATTGTGGACAGCCAGGAATTAAAGGAAGCTGTGGAGGCGAGTCCACGAACTGCACGTCAACTCGCACGGAGTTTCGGTTGTCACCATTCTACCATTGAAGATCGTTCGCATGCAATCGGAAAGTCAAATCTATGTGGAAGATGGGTGCCATAGCTCAACGACACAAGGCAATACGAGTCGCCATCGCTGGAATTCTCATCCGCGAAACCAAGAACAGCGGTTTCTATGACTCCATCGAGATGTCCGATGAGAAGTGGACCCACTACGACAACACCTTGCGAAAGCGGCTGTATCCAGGCCAAACAGTTACGGCAGACCTTTACAAAGAACAACTGATCTGCGCGGACCAACCACTGCGTCAATAGGAAGTGAAATTGAAACAGCAACTGTGAAATTCTTCCGTGACAACGCTCGATCCCACGTCGCAAATTCACGCTGCAAAAAATTGAGGAGTCAGGCAGGAGGCTTCTGCTTCACCCTCCTTATAGCCCAGATCTTGCGCCATCAGACCACCATCTTTTCCGGCATATGCAGCACACCTTGGCGGAGAAACAATTCAAGAACCGTGACGATGTGGAAATTTGGTCGTCCAACTTTTTCGAGTCGCAGCCACCGGAGTTCTTCAAGAAAGGCATCCGTTCTTTGCGAGAACGTTGGCGACATGTCATTGCTATTAATAAAGATTACTTCGAAAGATTGTATCAGGTATGGTCATTCTTTTCCTGGAGCGAAATTTCTTTTTGACCAAAAACGACATTTATAATCACATAATCTAATAGTTTTAGAACCTTTCAATATGTCCCCAAAACCGCAGAGTTCCGTCCGCTGCAAAGCATTTTCCCATGTTATAATCGTTGTAGGATGAACAATAAAGCAGTAAAAGAGCTCCTACTTTTTTACTGGATGGTAGCATGGTCAGTGTTTCGAAACTGGCAGCAGATAAGACTGACTTTTTAGGAAGAGATTATTTTTTGGCCTCTACTGCTAGCCCAATTTGGTATCCCTTCCTTGTTTTCTTCAATTTACTCTTTAGGTTGTTCTTGAACGAGAAGATGGATCGGTTAGCGATTTTGGCCGCGTCAACAGCTTCTCGGCAATATGATATGGCTCAGATAGGAGATGTTCGATATTTCACCCTTTCCGCACGCTGCCGGTTCTGAAAGTGGCACTGTGCTCGTCTGCCGAGTCGCCGGCGATCTTTTCTCGGTTCATACCTCGGTGCGATATCCAGTGGCAGGCTCCTCCAGTGGTGCATTACCCCATTGGAGGAGCAATAAAAGCCACACCGGTCGATCTCTTGAGATTTGTTCCAGGCGTGGGCATTTAACGGTTACCGATCTAACGATTTCAACAAATTAATGACATCTTTCCTGAAATTTGGCTTCAACTTCGGAAATTCAGAAATTTAGCAAGACTTTTAGCGAATTTGGTACTTGTGAAGCAAAGGGCCCGTGGTGCCGTGGGGTTGCCGGGAAACATGTTAACGCGGCAAACCCACGGCACCGCGGGGCCGATACTTATGAAGCACCCGTCCTTAGGTACCGTGGGTTGCCGCGTTTCCGTCGCCGTTGCCGCGTTAACATGTTTCCCGGCAGCCCCACGGCACTACGGGCCCTCTGCTTCATAAGTACCGGAACAACTATGCCTCGATCTGAAGCTGGTTCACTAGTCTCTTAAATCGACGATGTGTATTGGGAATGCTTAACCATTTTGAGATTTTATTGTACTCTGAAGTAGCTCGATGACAAAAGAAATGCAACTTGAGGTTGGATCTAGGTGTAGTCAGGACAATCTTTAAAATGTCCCCTCGCGTCGCTGAAACTTGAAATGAAAACAGCTTCCCCTTGTCTATGAGTACCAATCCATGTAAAATTTTGAAAAGCAGTATTAGGTCATTGCGTTTTCTCCTTAGGCTCAAAGTGCGCAGCCCCAACAATTTGTTTCTCTCACTACTGTTTGGTATTCGGCTGTAGTTATATCCATATGCACTGGACTCGCAACCTTAGCTTGCGGGTGAAGTCGTTTTGAATCTTTTCTAAAGGTCCGGACATATTCAACGACACGGACATATTCAACGATTTTTGCACAAAATTGTAACTGGCGATGAAAAATAGTGTTTATACGGTCAACCAGGGTTCTAGTGCCTTAGCAGCACTAGAACCCTGGTTGAAAGCAAAGAGAAGAAGGTGCCAAAAGTGCTCATCCTTGTCGACATGGCACTGCTCCAGATGAAAATGGTCCATAACTAGGTCAGAGGTTGTCGAGCTGAACATAACTAATAAGCACCCTATGCGCAGTAAAAGGGCGATTCGAATGTTTTTTGTCGGAATTCACAAGAGTGCATTGAAAGGAAGTTATGGCAAAGCGACGGATTAATCCGTCGGAGCGCGTCTTTCTTTCAAAAGAATTTGAGCGGTATTGTATGCTGCTATTTGTCTCAATTTTGTTCTCCTATTTTACTATTTTTTCTTATTTTCTTCGAATTTATTTGAACTCAGTTTATTCAATTAGCTCCCAACTTCTGTCTTCTTCAAACGTTGGTTACTGTTAGCAATATATTGTGCCATACGAAGTTTTTAGGTGGACAGCGTTATTCTTTTATTTCTGTTCAACTTGTTGTCTGTTTATTAAATTATTTAATGTATTCTCAGAGCAATATCTTCTTAAATATTTCTCTATTTAAATCGAAATAGATAAGTTTACACCAAAACAAATTCTGCATTTTCAGTTAAAGGGGCAAGAGTTAAAGATAAAGAGAATTCTCTAATGCAGCGTCTCAACCATCTGATTGCACGGAGAGAACCAACGCAGGCAATCTTTGAAATGCTTGGAAACAGACGCACAATGCGAATGAGGTTTAATCTCTTAAAATGCTCAGGCAAACGAGAGGCCTTCGCCGCGGTCGCAGGGGATGATAGGCCGGCGGTCAATGGATGGCTCTCGGTCGACTCGTAATGGACTGGATGTTTATGTAAAAGGCTGGCAGGAAGGAGGAGAGATGCGTAAAGATTGCCAGCCACCTGTCAACAGCGGGCTGTCTCATTTCGGGCTTTTCGTCACGACAACGCCACCGCAGCGAGTATTAGGTGGAAAATGAGCTCAGCGGATGAGTGCTAGGGAACCTAAGCCGTACAGCTTGCAAAGCCCTCGGCAAACATTGTTTTCCTTTGGAAGCCCATGTCTACTCTCACCTAAAACTACAGTGCCGCACAGAATACAAATACAGCATAGAGCAACTGCGGTGGAGAGGGGGTTGGAGAGTCGACGTCAGCAGACTGCAGACTCCCTCCACATTATTAATCATAAGACTGCCTGACCTTAGCTGATTGCGAAGTCACTCTTCATGGCTGTAGCTGGAATTCTGATTGCGCGACGAAAGTTGTTCCTCTCTACAGATGGTTTGAGGCTTACTGATTCGTTGCTATCTTTTTTCTTCTCTAATAATGGCTCGATTATTAGGCTTCATCGAAATCCAATATATTCAGAGGGCAGGATGGATGAGATACTTGTAGGATCTTTGGAGACAAATTTATAATACTGAAAATGTGTATACCTAGTAAATGGCTCATTTCAAATGTTTTCCTATGCTCGATGCGAACGGTGGATCCTTGCTCGAATAGGAGCGATACACCCCGGAGGTTGAATGTCTTCTCCGTGATGAGTTGTTCCCGAAAGTGTGGTGCGCGCGATTCACCTCCATTTTCATTCCTCTCTGGATAATGGCTGCATTACATATATAAGCACAATAACGTCGAACTTTTGCGCTGCTTTCGCCTAACCTCTAGCTCCCTTTTCGCGACCTAATCACGTTTTGATACGTTAGAAAGTCAGCAGAGCAGGATCCAGTCTCCCCGTCTCTGCATGCTATCTTTCAGCAGCAGGCGCTTTTCGATGCTGATGCATGCAGAAGCTATGCCTCCAAAGTGAGAAGCAACGAATATAGTACTTTCGCCGCAGAAACGTTCTGCACTCGTGTTCTCAGCAGACATCAACTCTTACGGCATCGATAGCGAAGACAGCTGGTCTCCCGGTTTGCCCCACTACATAACTGTCAGCAAAATCAGCCGAACGAACAGTGCGTTGCCTACAATGACATAAACGTTTTCGTTTTCATGTTAAGAAGGCTTAATATGGTAGATATGTATCTTCCAGGTTAACTAACTAGTTGTTATGCGTTGTATTGCAATATTTACGTTTTCTGTGGTTTTGTTTTCACTGCGTGTACTTGTGCTTATTTTCACGTTCAAGTAAATGAATAAATAAGGAGCTCACAGAAAAAAGTGATGGACAAAGTTCAGGATGGGTTTTGTGCTAAAGATAGCCTTCTCGTGAAGCTGTTCAACCACATGCGCTTGCATAGATAGCAGCTAAGCGATCATGTGGAGCTTCTCACGCAACCAATCTCTGATGATTCAACGAGGGATTGGTTCGCACGGAGGCTTCACCCTGCTCAGGGGAGGGAATGAGCTCGGCTTTCATTAGAAATTGGAATTCGAAGTCTGGTCAAAACGTGGTGGGGTCCGCTATTTCTGCTTCAAAATTTATATTCTGCAATGGGAATTATTTTCAGAGCCTGACAGCACGAAGCGTGTTCTAGTAGCCCCAAAGGCAGTCTTAGACATAATCCTAAACACTGCTTTGAGATCTAACAGAAAAGGAAATTTTCAAGTCCTTGCTGGTGTTATACATCACCGTACGTGGTCTGATCTTACTGTTCTTATTTTTTCTTTCTTCGCCTATAGATTGAATTTATTTTAATGTTTTCTAGGTTCTAAGACGTTTAGTTATATTGCTAGAACTTACATTGCTGCGATTACCAAGATATCGTAGGGTGCAAAAATGAAGCAAATTCATTAATAAGTAACTGCAATATTTTTCAGACGCGACTCCGCAGTAGAAGCATGATCGATAAAAAGGAATAGCTTATTTTATGCCAAGATCGCGTGATGTAGGAACGAATACGCCTGAACAAAAAGCAGAATTAAGCTGTAAAGTAAGCTATGTTCAATTGGTTTCGTTCCTAATAACACTCTGGCATTCCTCAAATTTTCAGTGAATTTTACATTGCACTCTTGCAGGGATCAGCTGCACGACAAAGTCGAGATGGAAGCTAAGCGCGGCTGAACTCAAAAATCACCAGCGGCCAGCGGTGCGTAGACGCATGGCGCAACCACGCCTTAAAGCCAATCTCACCACAATTTTATCTGCCGTCGCCTACCTTACTTCCAGAGTGAAGCAACTACCCAAGGTTTGAATTTCTTATCGTCCTTTAGTCGCTAACTTAACAAGGCTTATGAATGCAAACGTGGTACAAAGGAGAGAAAGGTTGGATTCTACATTAGTGGAGTCAGCGACGCATTCCACTTACCACGGATATAGCACATCTATTCGATTACGTATCTGATGCGTACAGTAAGTAATAGCTGTGTAGAAGGGGTGGTTTCTCCAAACAGGACTTAAAAGTGCTCACCGGTATCCGTGGCTGTAGGGTAAAGAAGGTGGCAAACAAGGGGCAACAGGGTTAAGTAGGACTTCTCACTGAAATCACAACGCCTGACAATAATGCTGCTTTGGATAACCACTACCATCACCATCTTCATAGCTTGAAAAAAATTCTCTTGTTGAACTAAATACAACACTGCCCCTGTCTTTTGGTTTTTGGACGGAATAGACGGAAAAAACCGCCGTTTCCGTCGCTTTTTCATAACTCCCTTCAAAGCACCTTGGTCAGAAAATAATTGCAACCATCCGAATCCCTCTAGATGGTCTATCCAACGATGTAGGTTGCATTCAGCAGTTTTTAAAAAAGTTGAGCTATTTAGGTGAGCTATTTCGTCTCGACGGCGGTGACCTCCCTTCGCTGCTCGAGATATTTGCTCACAGGCAGCATCTACTAGCTGGTCATAATAAGCTAACTTCTAAGGTAATCTCTCGTTTTCTACCTGCGGTACGGTTTACATGATGTGCTTTTTCGTAGCTGGCGAAAAATTCTGATCATCATTATCTACTTCTTTGTAAAATTTTCCTCATCTAGACCGCCATTCTTTTGGAAATCGTCTGATTTCATGGACTCCCACTTGGTCTCTGTTTCAACGGTGAAAACTCTAAATTCATTGTTCAACCGAACTAAAGATAGTGTTGTGGTATTCCACCAGAACTGTCTGCTCGTCCCCTTCATCCCACTCCAAGGGCGCTTATCTGCCACTCCATGACGAGAAGTCCTCCATAAGTGCGTCTGGCGTGATCTCGCATAATAGAAAGAGGCCACGCCTGTGTCTACATCGACTGGGCTCATATCGACATATATCCTACCACTGACCACTACGGTCCTGGAATAAACCTTTTGACGAGCCAACATACTCGCAGAGGTTAGCACAAGGGAGCCAACATGCTGCTAGTGCAGGGCGTCATCAAACGCTCTTAACCAAGACTTTCTGGTGCATCGGCTGAATCTAGCCAAGAAATTAGCCTAGTCTAACTTGTACGTTTCGAAGCAACTAGTTTTCTTCACAACATGCACTTCTGCGAGAAGTGGTTGGGAGTTTTTCATAACTTGATGCTACTACAGCCCTAAATTCCCTGCCCTGCCCAACAACAGCTGCGCAAGAGGTTGGCCTAGCCAGTCCTTGGAGCTAACTCAGCCGTATATATCGTGCTTACGATTAGATCTACCGCAACTGCACATGAGGTTCGGTTAGCGAAACTTGGGTCTCTTGCAGCCCTACATTATCCGAGTTTGTTGAAACAAAACAGAATAGCCAAGGAAATGTCGCTCTTCTTGTACAAGAAAGCGATACTGGCTAGCGCAGAAGCCATTAAAGAGGTTTTTCACAGGTATAGAGCGTACACGCAGAAGATCATATACCCTGATGACGATAGAAAACGTCAAGAAGAATGCACAGCTAATCAGTGCTTCTTAGCTAATGTCTAAGCCAAGTATAATTGGCGAGCAAAACTATTCAAAGCAAAATTGACAAGCTGGAAGAATTTTATGATAATTAAAATTATTATAAATATCCTCCAGTAAATTTTTTAATATAACTCCGCGAAGTCAAAATCTGAGTAAAAAGAAATGTTGGCAGACATAGAAGAGTTCGATAAAGAATCTCAATATGCGGAAGTTTTGAAAAAAGCCACATCATTCGCTTGCCACATTAAATGGCGGATAGCATATGCCAAAAGTGAACTGCAAAAGGTACAGTTAAGGCTGAGAATACCAGCATCACATCCAGGTGTATACCAGCTCAATGATGGAGATTCCAACTTCATCAATGAACGAGGCGGTAGTGCCACACTGACAAGGGGCTCACGATCAGTGAGGCTACCATCAGTAAAACTACCAGAGTTTAATGGAAACCCAGAAGAGTTTCCCGAGTACAGGGCGGTATTTGAAACGCTAGTACACGACGATGGTGAGATCTCCACTATTGGATAAATCGCCCTGCTCAAAGAAAGCCTCAAAGATCCAGCAGAAAAGGTAAATAGAGGTATAAAACCCATACCCGATAATTACCAGTGGATGGTGGATACCGTAACCAAGAGGTTTGGCAATAAACCCACAAATAGGATAACGATAGTGCAGAAACTATTCGATTTGCAGCGTGAAAGCAAGGACGTAGTTGCCAAGAATGCTTTGACACAATAAAAACCCTAGTCAGCCAAATGGTATCAGCTCGGTACGACATTTGGGACACGTGCGATCCCCTGTGGAGTGAAACCATACTACAGAAGTTTCAAAACGAAACTGTGCGAGACATTCCCGTTAAAAATCAAAGCACTGGTACCCTCAAAATCAAGGAACTCCTGGATGCGCTAAAGAAAGAAATCTGCGCCAAGGCTTTATGTGGAACAGCGACTACTTTCCGCCTACTCGTACAAGAAGCGTGACAGCAGGGCTCAGCGCCACAGTCAATTGGTCCTCTGCATATTTTGTGGTAAGAGAAACTACCGTTCTACGGTGTGCAAAACCATGATCGACCGGTGAAGGAAAAGGGCTTGCTGGAAATGTTTCCAAACAAATCCTTCCAGCAGTCTAACTGCACAACGTGAGGCGGCGCACATCATTCCTCAGTGTGCACGGCACAGGGGCCGGAATCATCAACAATTAAGGGGTTGGGCACACTCGGCAGCGGCTTTAGTGCATCAAAAACGGGGCGGGACGTCGCTCTCAGGCTCAGGACATGTTTGCTGTGAGGAGCGGTCGTTCCCTCTTTCTCTAGTGTCGGCATTGAACCATTGCCACCATCGCTCAGCCGACCGGTTGGCTGGTTTGGATGAGGAAAGGGCTTTCCTATCTTACTTATCTTATCTCTTGCTCAGGAGCGATAGCGTCAGCTTCACGGAATGACCGAGCTCATTCCGTGAAGCTGACGCTTGCAGCGCTGACGCTGGGCGTCAACGCTGGTTACACTTCCCGACCTGTGAAACAGAAGTGAACAGTTAGTTCTCATGACAGCTGAAGGGAATGTGAAGAATAATAAAGACAGCAGTCTTGTAAAGTACTGTTTTTCTTTGACACAGGAGCTCAGAAGAAAGTGATACAAGAGTCTCTTGCAGGCAGAATTGGCCTTTCGAAAACCACTACGGAAACCTGCATTATATCAGGAATCGGCGGTTGTACGGAGAAGTTCGAAAGCCACCTGCTATCTCTGAAAATATGTACCGCTCAGCGTGACTCCCATCTCATCTCGTTTTATAGCGGGAACGCCAAAACGCAGAATGGCTATGTCCTTATTAAGCGTCGCGACCAAAGCCTTGCCACAGACGCCAAGACCGTCCCGCACGAGACAGTTTCCATGCAACACCTTCCGCTGATCTGCTCGCTGAAGATCGCACCTTCGAGGTATAAATATGTCGAGCAATACGGGTCGGCTATAATCTAATGGTGACGAGTGAAAGAGAAGAAAACGGCAGTTATTTCTCGCATTCGGTTGCCGACGGTGACAACTGTCGACGAAATCTGGTATTCTACCGATGCCCGAGAAAAGAAAAGGCTCTGTCACGTATTTATCGGTGATAAAATGTCCATAATTGGCGGAATTATCGAAAAGCAAAGAAAGCGGCAATGAATGCAGTTGTCGCTGCTCAAGCAGCATACTACGCTGCTGTCAGCGAAAAGTTGGAAACGCGCGGTGATGAGCGTTATCTTTACCAACACGTCAAAGGTCGTTGTAGCCAAGCAGAAGAAATTGAAAAGTACTTTGGCATTAACGACGAGTCGGTCATCTTCTGATGGATCGTAAGAAGGCTTGAAGCGATGATACGACTTCTTCGAAGAAACCTCGAATGTTGAATTTGCCCATTCTGCTATTCCTTTTGCATCGCCTGTATACGGCCCTGTTCAAAAGATTACAGCGAGCGAAGAAACCCTGAAGAAAATGAAGTCAGGCGAAGCCATTGGCCCCGATAACCTGCCAGCCGACCTGTAAAAGTCGAAGGACTTGTGCCCTGCCGACTGGCCAACAGAGTTTTTCAATCAGGTTGTTGCTGAGAAGAAAGCGCCTGAGAGCTGGCAGCAAAGCACGGCCATCCCGATTTGGAAGAAGAAGGGCAGTCCAGCGGACTGCTCTAGTTACCCAATTTGTCTTCTTTCGCAGACCATGAAAATCTTTGAGCGAACTGTCGATGAACGTATCCGGGATGTCATCCAGCTTTCCACGAATAGGTGTGTTCTCGTCTCTGCCTGTGGCACCGTTGATGCCATTCATGCGTACGTCTTCTGCTAGAGAAGCACATTTTGCCTTCCTGAACTTGGAAAAGGCCTTCGACCACGTTCCGCGAGATGTTATATGGTACGCGTTGCGACAACATGGGATCCCTGAAGAGCTGAGTGGGTGCGCATTCTGCAGTCTTGCCCAAAAAGTCGAGTACGAGCGCCAGCGGGCACCTCACCTCGACGGAATTTCCCATTTCTGTAGGGGTGCATCAGGGATCTGCGCTATCTCCGCTGCTCTTCGTGGTCGTGATGGATGCAGTCTCACGAGATCTCCAGATGGCGGCACCCTGGACGCTGCTGTATGCTGACGACGTCATGCTTGAATGTGAAGATAAAACCGAACTCAAGCGACAAGCACAGGCGTGGTGCGATCGCTTGGCATTGTTCGGTCTCAAGCTAAACGTCAAAAAGGCCAAGTACTTGACGACGGATGTGAATGAGCACGGATCCACTAAGATCAATGGTACTGAGCTCTCACGAGTTACATCTTGCAAGTATCTTGAATCAACAGTCACGTCCGATGGCACCATAAAGTTGGAGGTGAATGCACGTGTGAGTGCAGCCTAGTCCAATGGCGCTCATTGACTGGGGTGCTCTGCGACAGGGCAATACATGAGCACCTTAAATCGAAGGTTTATAAAACAGTCGTCCACCCAATAGCGACGTACTGTGCTGAGTGCTGGCCCGTGACAAAGGAAATTGAGAGCCACTCAGTGTAGTGGAAGCGAAAATGCTACGGTGCACTGCTGGAAGTTCGCGTTTGGACCGTGTTCGCAACGACACCATGCGACAGATATTCGGTGTCGCCCTGATAGCCGAGAAGCTGCGCGAGGCTTGTCTTCGATGGTACGGCAATGTCCTTCGCGCTAACGACGACATCGTCCGTAAGATTGGCCTGAACCTTGAGGTCCCATATAAAAAGAGACCTCCACCAAGCATGACAGACGCTAATGAAAATGATGATGACGATCTAAATGCCTGAAAAATGATAATTGGCAGGAGGCAGATCTGGTGAATATGCTGGATGTGACTGAGTTTGGTACCAAAATTCATCCATCTTGTGGACAACAATTTCTGAGTCGTGCGGACGTGCGTTGTCATGTTGTAGGATTGAGCCTCTTCCATTGACCAAATCCGACTGTCTTTCAATCGACCTCTGGTGCATCACTTCAGTTTTGGCACAGTACTGCTTCGCTGTCTTCAAGTCTTCAAGAACTTGTAATGGAATACACCAGCCATCGTCCATCATGCAGTCACCATGGTCTTCTTTGGATGGAGACTTCGTTTCGGCTTCTCCTTGGGACTCCCACTCTTGCCTCTAGATGAAATAGGAGCTGATGTTCAAGGAAAGCAAAACAGTGCGAACTGCCATTTCATGGTTTGAGCTGTGTCGCGAATCGGATTCAAGGTCTGCTTGATTAAGCATCTTAGAGATTTACAATGAATTTGGAATAATACCCACAAATACGCGTGCTGAGCAGCACCCACGTATTGCGCTCCCTGAGGTGAGGCAACTGTTTACCGAGTATTGCAGAATTCCCCCGTTTTCAAACCTTTGAGCGAATAGAAACAAACATCTGCAATTTCGAATTCCTCAGTTGTGCCGTACGACCAATGCCATAAAATATTAAGCATGGGGCTGCTAGTAGAAGCTAATATCTTTAGGTGCTTTCAGTAGTTTTTATTGGTTTTTATGCAACGGGGTGAATCTGAAATTTCCTAAAACTGTCACAGCAAAAGAACACGCTCCTAGTCATGCGGCAGCACTTTTAAAACACAATTTAAAGGTCTACTTCAATATACGAACAGAGACAGACAGTGAATCGATCCACCGCACATTTTTGGTATTCCTCGTCAGACAGTCTATTGTACATATCACCTGTATCACCTGTCGTCCCGTTGATCATCGACTTGCTCAAGCGGGCGCCAGCAGCGTCTCCATTCGTCCCTCTCGCGTGTCAGAGTGCTGCAATGGATCCTCCTCGCCCGAGGGACACGAACAGCGTCATAGCGGTCGTTCAGGGCTTTCACGAAGAAGTCCGACCACGCATTGGTGGGCGTCCTGTTGTTCTCTTGACATCTCGTGGAATCCAGTCGGTAACGGCTTTCGTCCAACGGGTGTCTGCGAAGCGCATTACGTAGCTGACCCACCTAATTTTCGACAACTCGGTCCATGCGACAGCCTCTCTGATCTTCGAACGTCGGCGAAGCTCGGAACTCCGGAGGCCTTCTCTCACTTGCGTGAGTCGTGTCACTCCGAGCATCGTCCTCTCGATTCCACGCTGCGCGACGCTGATCGCGTGTTCATCTTGCTTTCGTATGGCCCGATCTCTGAGGCGCATGTTAAAGAGGAAGACCAGTGGAGTCGAATAGGTGGGCGCGGAATCGGACGTTCATCGTCTTCATCACGACTTCTTCGACGCTCTTGAAAACTCCCCAAGCCGCTCGTTTCCTCCTGCTCAGATCCGCGCTAGGTCGTTGGCCATATTGACTTTAGATACACGTAGCTGGAGCATTCGGAGATGTTCGTTCCGTTGAGCGAGAATGGGGCATCAGAAACCCATCCGTTCCTCATGAACATCGTCTTCGTAAGATTCAGCTGCAGTCCAACATTCCCACATACACGATCGAAGTCGGCCAGCATTCGCTCCGCCTGGCTGATGCTCGGTGTTGTCAGCGAAACGAAGATGGTGCAGCTGCTGGCCGTCGACCTTCACTCCCATGTTTTCCCATTCTAGTTCGCGCATGACGTTTTCGAGGGTGGCGCTGAAGAGCTTCGGGGATATGGTATCCCCTTGCCAAACCCCTCTCCTTACGTCGATGACGACGTCGTTGTAGAATGGAGAGATCTTGGTCGTGAATCCACTGTACAGCTCTCGAAGGACTCTGATGTACTGAGTAGGAACGCCCTGAAGCAAGGCTTCGAGGACCGCTTCAGTCTCGATGGAGTCGAATGCCTTCTTCAGGTCGATGTAAGGCACAGCGGCAGCTTATACTCTTGCGACACTTCGATGAGCTTCGTAATGGTGTGTATGTGGTCGATCGCGCTGAATCCTCTCCGAAATCCTGCTTGTCAGCACGGTTGCCCTTCATCCAGCGTTCTGCTGATCATATTCAGGATTACTCGAGTGAACAGCTTGTAGACTCAGGGACAGCAGGCAGATCGGGCGATAGTTGCCAATGTCTCCCTTCTTGTACAGCAAGACGGTCTTGCTGGTCTTCCACTGATATGGAACCTTGCACTCCGACAGGTAACGTGTATAAGCTCGAGAGTTTTCGGAGACAGACGTCTCTTGGTGGCCTTCAAGCTCTCGGTTCTCTTAGCACTGTCGCGGAGATGGTGCACGAAGCGGTCGTATTCCTCATCGATGTTGTCCATGACGGTATCTTCCCGAAGGCCGGCAAGAGAGGTGTACATGTCCAAAATGATGGTTGTTCTGGGACTCCTCTTCTTGAACTTTGCGGCCTTCTCTCCTTGACGCGAAAAGCGGAACCTTGCGCAAAGGAGGCGATGGTCCGATCCCGTGTAGAATTTGGGGACAACGGAGACGTCGGTCAGGCAATACTTGCGATTAAAGATGATGTGGTCAATCTCGTTGTGGAACTGGCCACCGGGGGTTGCCAGGTCCATCGTAGGGAGGGAGGTTTCTGGAACTGTGAGTTTCCATACTTGGTCTTGGTCGACATGATAAACTCAGACAGCCGTTCACCTTGCTCGTTCCACTCCAAACCGTGGGTTCCGATGTGAAGTTCTTCCGGCGAGCTTCTTGACCCGATCTTGGTATTGAAGTCGCCGACGATCACCTTGTAGAAGGTGCGGTCTCCCTTATAGAACTACTCCAGCTCTACGTAGAAGGCTTCGACCTCTTCGTCGTCGTAGCCGGATGTTGGGGCATACGCGACGAACACAGTCAAAGCTCACACGGAGACGCATCGCTTCAGTCGCGGACGTGTCTCGTCAGAGACTCGTACGAATCGATGTTCATGGCCAAGTGCGTGTTGACGAGGACATCAACGCCGCCTACTCCCCTGTTGTCGCATGTTCCAAGGAACAGTTCTTCTCCGGAGGTGTAGGCGGCGTGTACATATACTATTACGTTACATACTATTATTAATACAAGTAAAGTTTGAAGCCTGCTTATGCCCACAGTTTTGCTAGTCAGTACTCAAAGCAAGTACAGTAAACGTCAAAAGTATTATATATATATATGGCTATATGCTGTTACAGGATGTTTTGTTGCGATCAAAACTCTTGCGCCAGGCGGGACACGTAACATCCGCGATATCTTCCAGGTCAAACAGCGCCGGTGGTGTAAGGCGAATATCGCTGCCCGGAAAGCAGAAGATGCGGGTTCGAGTCCCGCCAGGCACAAGAGTTTTGATCGCAACAAAACATCCTGTAACAGCATATAGCCTCTCTATCAGCCGGTCCAGGCTTAAACAAATGTGTTAAAGTATTATATATGGCATTTCTCAACATATCCGGACCAAAGGTAACGCTTCGAATTTATACTGGGTTGGTGAAAAAGTCTTGCACCAAAAATTTTGAAAAATTTTCAAGATATAACAGGAACTTCCAAAGACTCTTTGGTGCCACGTAGTTGTAGCACAAACATTCTAGAGTACTTCGCATACGTGTCGATTTGCTTATGAGGAGGGCATATAAATACTACGACTACAGTGAAGACTGACTGGCTCCGTGACGTGGACAAGGCTTCGCGACTGACTATCGCTCAGTTTCTCCTTGTTCGCTTTCCTAATAAAGACTTTCTTGAGAATGTCGTCACGAGAGATGAATCCTGGGTCTTCCTCGTTAACCATACTCGGAAGGCCCAGTGGCTCCCTCAAAAAGAACCACAACCTCAAAGCGGACATCAACCAGAGGAAGGTAATGCTGTGCTGTTGATGGGATTCTCGAGGACCGCTCTATAGTGAGCTTTCTGACGACGGTACCGCAGTAACAGCGAACATCTACGCTACACAGCTGCAGAAGCTGAGCGAGGACATGTCGCGCAAACGGCGAGGGCGGAGGGTTTGTTTACCTTCTTCTCGACAATGCTCGACTCCACATTGCAAGGTCGTTTGGCCAAAACTTGCAGGAGCTTAGGTGGGAGGAGCTGCTCCATCCACCGTATTCACCAGGTCTTGCACCATCGGACTACCACCTCCTTCGAGCTCTCAAGCAACACCTAAGGGATAGGTGCTTCAACGACCGAACCGAACTGGAATCCGAGGTGGAGCATTCTTCATGTCACAGCTGACTTCATTCGGGAAGAACAAAAAACATGATCTCCCGTCAGATAGGAGAAGGTTGTAGATGTGAATGGTAACTACTTTGTAGATTGAAGTCCCTCATAAAAGAAACAATAAAACTTTGAAAAAAATTATGCTGTGGTGCAAGACTTTTTCACCAATCTAATACTTTTAAGTACTTTTGAGCATTATGTGCATTGTACGTTAGTATGGAAGTCGAAGTTCTGGCACTCTGATGAGTGGTTGGCCAAGTTTTTCAACCAAATTGTAGCGGAGAAGAAGGTGCCTGGTTGATGGAAAGAAGGTACGACGATTCCGATTTGGTAGAAGAAGGGCAGCCCTGCAGACTGCTCAAATTACCGTCCGATTCGCTTGCTCTCGCACAGAATAAAGATCGTCGAGCAAATCCTCGATAGACGAATCCGTGAAATCGTCCAGCTTTCCGACAATCAGTGTGGCTTTGTGGCTGGTTGTGGGGCCATTGATGCCATTCATGCCGTTAGCCTTCTAGTGGAGGAGCATCGCGAGAAACAGAAGCCAGTGCATATCGCCTTTCTCGACTTGGAGAAGGCCTTTGATCGCGTACCGCGGGAAGTGATATGGTACGCCCTGCGACAACATGAAGTTACTGAAGAGCTGATAGAGTGGGTGCGAATCCTCTACTCATGTCCAAAGAGTCGTGTGCAAGCTGCAGAAGGAGCCTCGATGGAATTCCACATCTCTGTCGGAGTACACCAGGGTTCAGCGCTTTCCCCACTCCTCTTTGTTGTCGTAATGGATGCCATTACGCGAGATTTTCAGAAGAGAAAGAGAGACCCGTCCCTTGGACGTTGCATATGCTGATGACATAATGCTCGCCTGCGAAGATAAAGGTTAACTAGAGCGGCAGGCGCACGTTTGGTGCGACCGCTTGAAGATGTTCGGGCTCAGGCTGAAGGTCAAGAAGACCGAGTATCTAAGGGCTGACGTAAACGAGTCCGGCACCATTAAGATTAGTGGCACAGAGCTCGCACGCACTTCGATGTTTAACTACTTGGGATAAGCAATAGCGTCTGATGGCAGCCTGATGGTTGAAGTGAACTCACGCATGAGTGCAGCTTGGCCAAGGGGCGCTCGTTGACTGGAGTACTCTGCGACAAGATGCCAGAGCGGTTAAAGTCCAAGATCTATAAAACCGTCGTCCGGCAGGTGGCGATGTACGGTGCTGAGTGTTGGGCTGCGACAAAGGAAACGAAGTCGCCTCAGCGTAATGGAAACGAAAATGCTGAGCTGGTGGCTGGAGTCACGCGCCTGGACCGCATCCGAAACGAGGCTATTCGGCATATGTTCGTGTCGCGCTGATAGCTGACAAGGTGGGGGAAGCTTGCCTGCGATGCTACGGCTACGTTCTACGTGTAAACGAAGACAGCGTCTGTAAGATAGGCCTCAACTCCGAAATGTCTGGAAAACGGCCTATGTAGAGGGCGCCCGAAGCAACGCTGGACTGATACTTTACACAAGGACTTTAAAGTAGCTGGTGGCCACCCTGATCTAGCACGGGATCGGGAAAGATCGCAACATGGCACCAGGAAAGCGGAACCCGTCATGAAGAGGGACAAACATGGAAAAAGAAGAAGTACTTTTGAGCAAACGCTAGCTGGACAGCCTGAGAGCAATTCCTGAGTAGGATGGCAGGAAATTTTTCATAAAACTTCCCATACGCTCACTCTACCAACTGTCGAATTCACTCGATTGATAGGTTCTTCTCTGTGCGCATTGTACACGGCGCACACCAAAGTTTCGCAGGGGCAGATTGGAGCTATTCGAGGTAATCGTGAGTGGGTGAATAAAAATTTCTGATAACGTTTTCCAAACGGTTCGAAATAGTCTTGAGGATTTCGCATTTTCCAGTAAGAGAAGATAGAAGCGCAGTGGACATGCGCTCGCCCACTCGATTGATAGGTTCGATTCAGTGTGCATATATCCTATCCTACTATATATAAAGGAGTAAGCGGTTGTGTCTGTCCTTCCATCTATCCGTCCGTCTGTCCATCCGTCTGTCCGTCCGTCTGTCCGTCCGTCTGTCCATCCGCCCTTCCGTCGGTCCATCTAGCTTTTCATAGACGTCGAGTGACAGACGTCCGGGTTGAGACGAGGTGTGACCCACGTCGTGTCGCGTGCATCAGAAGACGTGTCGCCAATGTCGCGCAAAGGGCGTCTGGGTTGAGAAGACATCTCACCGTCGGCGTTCAACAGGCGTTCGGCTTCAGGGGTTGTGCCACCCATGTCGCGCAGTGGGTGTCAGACACCACTTGGGCGACATCGAGGTGACGCCGATGTCGCCCAAGTGGTGTCTGGATTTAGACGACGTGTCATCGATGTCGCGCAAAGGACGAACGGTTGAAAAGACGTGTTACCGACGACAGGCGTCCGGGTTCAGGAGTTGTGTCACCCATGTCGCGCAGTCGGTGTGTAGGTTCAGAAGAGGTGTCGCCGATGTCGCTGAATGGATGCTTCGGTTAAGAAGGGGTCTCATCGATATCGTGCAAGGGGTGCCCCGGTTCAGACGACATGTCACGGATGGGTGACCAGTGAAGGGGTATCAGTAATGGGAGACAGGCAAAGGAGGGTCCAGTAATGGGGGGGGGGAGTGGAAAGAAGGAGGACCAGTGAAGAGGGGACCACTAAGGGAGACCACTGCAGGGGGAGGATCCAGCAATGGGGGGGGGGGGAATGGAAAGAAGGAGGACCAGCGAAGAGGAGACCACTAGAGGAAACCACTGCAGGGGGCAGGGGAGGATCCAGCAATGGGGGGGGGGAGTGGAAAGAAGGAGGACCAGTGAAGAGGGGACCACTAAGGGGGACCACTGCAGGGGAGGATCCAGTAATGGGGGAGGGGGGAATGGAAAGAAGGAGGACCAGTGAAGAGGGGACCACTAAAGGGGACCACTGCAGGGGAGGGTCCAGTGAGGGGGGAAGAGGGGACCCCTAAGAGGGACCACTGCAGGGGAGGGTCCGGTGAGGGGGGGGGGACCGGTAACGGGGGGAGGAGGGACCAGTGAAGAGGGAATCAGTAAAAGGGACCAGAAAAGGGGAGACCAGCAAAGGTGGAACCAGTAACGGGGGCGAACGAGTGGTGAAGGAGACCCAATGAAGAGGGGACCAGTATAAGGGGGGGGGGGACGGTAAAGGGGACCAGTGAAGATGGGACCACTGAAGGAAGGGTCCAGTGAAGGGTACCACTAAGGGCGGACCATGATTTTTCATCAGTATCGTCCAACAGGTATCAGGCTTCAGAAGACGTGCTGCTGACGTTGTTACACGTACGTTGGGGCTTAGCATATGTATCACAGCGATATCAACATGCGTCCAGATTCAGAACACGTGACCTAGACGTCGTACAACGTGCGTCCAGATACAGAAGTCGTTTCACAGATCATATTAGGTTGGCAACTAATTTCGTGGACTCTCAAGAATCTTCAGCAAAACTCTTTATTAACAAATAACTAATGACAATCTTTAATTAAAATAAGATCCCTCAGAACGCAGGAGTGCTTCCCATATATCAGGTAGCTGGTCTGTCTACCGGCCATAGAATTATTGTGCTTTTAAGGCCAAGAATCTTTGGAGGTGCATTTTGACTCGGTCCACATTATTAAATCGTCTTCCAACCAAGAAGTACTGCACCGCACTAAAAATGTGGTGGTCACTCGGCGCCAGGTCTGGGCTGTAAGGTGGATGAGTTTGACGCTTCCAGTCAAGGTCTTCTATTTTTTGAGGCGTCCGGTTCGCTACGTTCCCTCCGTTTGATGGTGTCAAAAGCGAATTAACTTCTGGGAGCTTGTCAAGAACGGTTCCAGCATTAATGCTGTAATCTACTCTTCTCAACCTGGCCGGCGCAGGCTGAACTCCGCTGGAATCGGTTCAGACAGATTTTCAGGAGCGGAATTATTTATCAACAAGATAACGCCAGATCACACGTTACGAATCGGGAGCTTCAAAAAATCGAAGACCTTAGCTGGGAGCGTCTAACTCACCCACCTTACAGCACAGGCCGTGCGCCAAATGACTAGCACCTTTGCAGCCCGCTGCAGCACTTCTTGGTTGAAAGACGACTTATTAATGTGGACCATGTCAAACTGCACCTCCAAGGATTCTTGGCTGCAAAACCACAAGAATTCTACAGCTGTGGGAAGGGCCAGGTAGCTGATAAATGGGAAGCAGTCCCACGTTCCAACAGATCTTACTTTGGTTGAAAACTGTTATTTGTTATTTGTTTATGAACACTTTTGTTGAAGGCGCTTGAGAGTCCACGAAATTAGTTGCCAACCTAATACTTTGCACAGCATTCGTGAGAAAACTTTTTAAAGGCTTCGTTCGACAAGTGTGCGCGTACTTGACTCTCACTACGCCTTTATTTATTTTTTCATTTCACTTCGGCACAAGTGTAAGGGGTATTGGCGGGGTTGAGAGTGAGGGTAAGCAGAATGGTTAAAGCTATCGGAGGAACATGATTGCTGTCGGACAGGTAACGGTATCGAGCGGTCTACCGACACCCATTGGTTTTATTTATACTTCCGCTGATTAAGCATTTTGGGTTGAGACTCTTACAGTCTGTTCCTCAGAACTTAGTAGAACATGTACTTCGGAGAATGAAATGAAAGTAAGAGGGCCAAAAGAAGAAAAGAACACGACCGGATGTTCTATACTCGGGGTTTGGGGACGAAGCCCCCAACCAGATGTTTGGCGGCCGCGAGGCCACTGAACGTCTGGTAACTTGATAAAACGATTATTCTCGATTTCTACATGCATAGTTGAGGATAGAGTGGAAGATCCTTTGTCGTTGATTGCTGACCATAGCGTAATGTTGTCCTAATTTTTATGTCTTTTATTTAGTTAACCTTATTCTGGGACCAGAGCTGCGGTACACAAAGCCCGGAATTCCGTAGATTGTAATAATCAACATGTGAGGAATTTAGTAACTACTTGAGGAATTTGTTTCTTTCTTCTTTCTGTGATTCAAACATAGTGCTGCAAGCAGTCACGTAAGAAGGGTAAGGGTGAAGGATGGCATTACTCTATCGCTTTTAGGATGCGCAGCGCATTCTGCCTGTGCGTATGTGTTGTTGTACAGCCAATTTGGATGTGTGTTTGGCCTATGCAATGCCTTGCGGTGGCCATCAGAGAACTCAGTGTCTTGGCTTTCCCAGACAAGTCCAGCACCATTTTGCGTACTCTGGAACGATGATAGAGGGCTTGGTTGTTTTGGACGGGAAACCAAGAACCTGGAATCGGATGCACCTTCACGGACTGCTCTTCTGATGTTCTTTGTCATACTGCCACCAAGAGCTACGGAACTATCCAGCGTCTCCATCAGAGTAGCCCGTTTCACGAATCGAAGCCTGCCACTTGTTTTGATATGTAGCCGTCGAGGAAATCGCAGCTTGAACTTATTGATGCGCTGTGGCCGAGGAATCGAGTGACACCAGCTTCATCGGATCCTCGTCGGTCACTCGACTCCTCGTCCGTCCGCGCAGGTGATCGCTGGCTGTTTTGGCGCCGTACAGCATTACAACGTCGGCGAGCTGCGCCAACCAGTCCTCCGAACCTGCCGCCAGATCGCTGCCATCCCTAGAATGATCGCACCAGGCAGCTCGGGCCAATCCACCTCTGGCGGTTCCTACTCTGTCAGGGAAATCATTGAGAGGTTAGTGAAACTGTGCCAACGTTCACCAACTCTGAGTGAACGAGTGGTGAAGGTGAAGAGCTGTCTTGAATGGCTGCCGAACTATATTGTGCTTGAATGTCTCTCTTTATTTGATTATACGTCTTGTCTCTGAGCCAGAAACCTGCAGACTTTATACTGCATTTGGGTTCCTCTTTGTGTTGATGCGGGAGGCTTCTTTTCCAATCACAAGAAAAGATCTACGTAGTTTACTTTTACCTTTACTCCAGAAAAATGCAATTCGTTTGCGCATGCTTTGTTCTTCTTCATGGAGCGCGGGGTTCATTCTATAGTTATGGCCTATAAGATAGTCTGCGGTCAAGTCAGTAAAATTTTCGGATGGAGATGGTTAGTGCTTACCAGTAATGTAAGATTGTGATGCTAGTTTGTCCTGGGCGCAGACCGAATCAAATATCGTTTGCATTGAGCCCACTACTGCCCCACTCGTTCCTTTATGCACCATCAGGCACTGAGTGGGATATTTTGCACAACTTCCTTTTTTCTTTCTCGTCCCACTTGATTTTGCATAAAACCGAGTCTAGCCGAAGACATGTATGTTCAACGTTTCAACTCCTTCAGTCGAATTCGAGTGTCAAGGCATTCAGTTTGGCTGGAGAACATAGGTGGATTTGAGCTTTTAAGAAGGATCTAAGCAAACTGAGCAATAAGCTTCCTAAAAAGACAATTAGACAAATGCCATTCTGAGATGTTTTGGTATCCTCGTCAATAGTCACCACATTTTTCAGCTGAATAGTATTAGATATAGTTGACACTGCAAAGAGGTCGCGAAAGTGACCGGTCCGCGACATCGATCTTTTTGTGAGAACTCATCAAGGAATCGAACCTTTCTCAGGTTAAGGCGAGTTCGTCTACAAACGGTCCGCGTCGCAGATTGCAGCCTAATTCGAAATTTTCGTTAGACTGCCTTGATGATACTGCCTTGGTAGCTTGCTGGACGAAGATTGCATTTAGTCCACTGCCGGCGACAGCTCTAGGCAGACTCTCCCTTTCACTCGGAACTGCTCAACCTCTGCGACGAGTGGGGAGGATTCTTCCTTGTTGTAACCACGAATGCTCAAAGCAAAATGCTTCAGCGTCGCTGCTCACTTCGTTCACCAGCGTCCAGTGTTGGACTTTGAGGAACAAAAATTCACCTGCTTTTTCTTGCATAACTTACACTTCTGACTTCGTTTGCTAGTCAGGATAACTTCCGTGGAGGTTTCTCAAAATGCGGAGTTTCTCACATTGCGGAGAATTTCCGGATCTCTCCTAATGGGGTGGGCCACTTATCTCTGTCTATAGACGAGCCTGGTAAAACTTAAAATGCTCTATTGAACATTTTAAGGGGACCTATATGAGGACCTCTTCATGCACTTTCTTGGCGGGATAGGCGTCCTGTTTGTGTTTGTTTCTATTCCCTAACTGTGCCCCTCCTCCTACTAGGATAGATCCAATTTCCACACATATCAATTTTTCCATGTTGACACGTCTAGACCGCCCTTACTGTTCTAGTACCTTCACAACTTATATGCTGTGTATACGCCGTCAGCCCCCCCCCCCCGTTTTTTGGCGGTTGACATAGTTTAAAATTATTTAAGCTGCAACGATCTCTTGCTTTCAGTTGGCGCACTCAGAATTATGTACTTCTTTATTTCGAATATTTTAACAGGCTTCAAACTCTTCAACTACGATTTATACTAATATTTCGAGCAGAAGCGTACATTCAGAGGTATCCTTACCATATCTGAACTGCTGTAAAAATCATTGAGGACTCGATAAGTGTTGAAAATGATATTTCGGCCGAAGGTTCGATTTTGTGCGCAATGAGTCTTCTTTCGGTGTTCATCATGAATGTGGTGGCCTTTCATTCCTTTGCTAGTTCTTGTGACCAAATGGTCAGCAGCTCTGGAGCAACCGGCGAACCAGTAGAGAAAAGGTGCTGGTTGTCTGGTGCGTCAAAGACAAGGTAAGGCATATGCTATCTGCAGCTGCTTCTCCTTCTCAGTATGTGGCGCAAATTGGGGTGGCAACACCCCAATTTGAGCCACATACCCCCAATTCCTGTTGCGGGCTGTTCACCGTGGGCTGACCTGTGGCCACTGCGTCTTTTGCTGCCATTTTTTGTATGGTATCCGTACAGCGTGTGAGACGTTTCAACGTTAGAGCCCTTGATTTTCTTGAAATATGTGTCCGACCTTCTGCTCTTTGTATTAATTCAAGCGCTACTTATTTAGCACCTATTCCAAAGCAACACCATGGCAAAGGAGGTGTGCCCCCTAAGCTTGCTTGTTATCGCCGACAAATGAATGTTAATGAACGTTTACGAAATAAGATGGACGCCGCAAGGAAATGTTGTTTTCGACGGTGTAGAAAACTGCGGAGAGCTTTGGAGTTGCTACAGAGGAACGATACACTACGTTCGAGAGATCCTCTTTTTTAGCCGAATTTTTTGTATGGGGGAAACGAGACAGGATACACATCCGCATTCCTGGCATGAAAGAGCACTTCTCAAAAAGCTTAAAAGATGAGGAGTTATGAGCATGTTGCATGCTCGTAACTGTTGTTGGATTAATCCGTCGCAAGCCTTTTTTTACCGTGCGACGCGGGCGGTATTGTATTACTGTTGACTAGAGAAGACACTTGCACTGCATACTACAATACCGCTCAAATTCTTTGCAAAAAAGACGCTTTGTGACGGATTAATCCGTCGCAAAGCGTCTTTTTTTGCAAAGAATTTGAGCGGTATTGTACGTGCTGCTGAGCTGTTGAGTGTATACAGCCTAAAACTGCATGGAATGCTCCTTACGCATTGCTGAGAGCCCTCTAAGTCAGCAATTTAGGTATGAGTCGGAAGAGGATGACTTTCTACGCGAACTCGAAGACATGCGCGCGTCGTTGCCGCACAGCGAACAGGAAGAAGAAGTGCCTCAGGATCCTGCGCCAATACTCAGTAAATGCATGCCAATAAATGTCCTCCTTTTGGCCATCGTGTCACGTTGACCGCACTTTACTGCACGGATTTCTCCAAAGTTACAAGTTCTTCATCACAGGTGTTCTGTGCAGTCTCGTTGACGAAATTGGCTCTCTGAGGACAGAGAATCGTCGGTTGAAGACACGGCTCGTACCTCCTCCTTCGAGATCTAAGGTATGTTGAGGATTGGAGCGAACGGCGTTTGAGGGCCAGCGCCTAACATTGCCTGTGCTTGAAAGAATAACATAGAGTCTGTCTGAGGGGCAGATCTTCGTTATTCTGGAATTCAAGACTATGCGCAGATTTTAGAAGTGCCCAGAACACCATCGTTAGAGGATCATATCCATATTCATAGCTGGCGATAATTTACACAACTTAGCATTCTTGAAAATCAGTTTAACTGATTATATCTAATCGGTTGCCTCTATCAATTTTCCATGCAGGAATCTTTTATTAAAGAAGCCGTGACTCGTGTGTGTGTTCTGCGATCAAACTTGCGAAGCTCATTACTCCCCCTGTATTGGAATGCACTTCCTCGTTCAATAGCTGCTGTATTATATAATTTTTAATAGGCCAATAAAGACACCCTCACTTGAAGAAGATGGCGCACCTTTACCACTGCCTAAAAGTGTTATTGCACCACGGAATGCAATGTCACCGTGAGGCTGACCGATGGACGGTCCACAGGGCCTGTCTTCATTGCTAGATGCAACACCACATTCGTTTTCATTTTTGGACGGTGTCGTCTCATGCAATAAACCAGTGGCGCTATCAAAGCGATTTCCTATACAAGTATTCGGGGTAAACAATGATTTGGAAGAGCCAGAAGTTAGTCTGGACATGTGGTCATAAGGTCTACATAAGATCGCAACGGTGAACCTCCTGCGCCAAGCGATACGCAGCCGCATCCAGATTTCAGACAGATAATGTCTTCAGGTTCACAAGGGCGCATGCCTTCGCACATTCAACTTTATTCAGCGCCATGTCGTTCACCCAAAAAAGCAGGATCGCGGCCATTTTGAGGTTTCGTAGGCAAGAACAGGGACGGCAAATTTGCTTCGAGGATTTTCATACCAGTATCAATAAGTCTAATTCGTGTGAATTTCTGCGGCAGCAAGCTTGCCTTTACACCGCATGATACCATGGCGGAAAATTTAGGTGTTCAAGGTACTGAGGATGTTTACGAGGATTGCTGTGATTAAGGGGACGAATTGCTTAAGTTGGAAGTTGACGCTTTTACGACCCGGCCAACCCTCGAAACTGAAGTTCTTCGATTTCTAGAACGTCGTGCAGCGGGTGTCGGCTATTTTCGACTCTCACACGAGTATTTTCCCACGCCTTCGCCGAGCAGCTCACGCGGAGATTCGCACTGGAGCCAGGGAGCGTCTGTCGACACCGCCGCGGAAGGTACGTGGAGGGAAGCTGAAAGGAAGACCATCTGTCAAGCTTAACAAGAACTGAGGATATTGCCTCGGCTTTCTAGTTAGCTCATCTTTTTGAAGTGCAAGCGCATCTATTTAGTTCGGCATTCCAGCGTCATATCGAGAGGATCTGAAAAGTGTTATTAAAATTATGGTAGATAGTATCTTATGGAATGCATTTGCCGCTTAAAAGACCTCGAAATGACCTCCGTTTTCCACACAGCAATGGATAATTGATCATCAAAAGGTTCGAAAACACCACAATGTGCTAAGTGTTGAGATTGCGCCATGGCTCACCCAGCGCTAAGCGATGTTTTCTTGATAGACAGTGTGAAGTTCCCATATAGGCGACTGCAGGTTTTTGCTTTCAGCTTCGTGATATCTTCCGTCTGTTATGCAATTTTGATTGCCAAACAGTACACTTACAAAAAATATGACAAAAGTGATGCTTCGTGCTCAATAAAAATTAGGTACTGAATATATTTTTGCCACGATCATGGAATTCGAGCAACAAGTGGCTTTAGATGTGCAAAAATTCCACTAATCATAGAGTGTTGCATCACTCGCAATTGCTACATTAGTCAAGAAACATCAGTGTATCTCAGTCAAGAAATCACCTTCTTGTACGAGAAGGAGAAACGCTGCTAATTTTCGGCTGACCATAAAGGCTTTTATTGGAGGAACGGTTGGCTTATCAAAGCTTCAGTTCGGGCTAAAACCAAAAGAATTATTCACAAAAATGCTAGCTGCTATTTATTGGGGAAGTCCAGGTGATGAAACTGACACTATCAATCAGATAGAAATCGTTGACGCCCATAGTCTGCATGGTCATGGTCCAATCATTGACTGGATGGAGTGTCTTGACTTTTCTCCTCTTCAAAATAAGTTTCGACCTTTGTCTTTCTATCTTAACGTGTAGAAGAATTTAAAACTTATTTTAAAGACCAGGAGACTGAAAATCTTGGCATGTGTTTATTGATACATTCATTTCACAAAATTGTGAAATGCGTGGCGACCTTGGTTACTTGATACTTGGCTGCCGGTGCAAAAGCGATCTGCATTAAGGTCTGCAGTTTTGCGTTGTCCCTGTCTCTGGAACCTTGGTTTTGTGTAACAATTTTTATTACCGAAGATTACCAAAGGTCTCCTGTCTCAAAATGTAGGGAACAGCTGAAAAAAGTAGATTATGTTACGATAGGTTGTTCGCGTTCTACCTGCAATCGCATCTTTGACCACCTGAACGTACCCTCAGTGTCAGGAACGACTTCTGGTGGATTAGCCTATTGATACACTTCTTCTTAGTGTCATAATTCTAGGGTCTCTTATACAAGAAACGTTTTCCTTGTTAGAAGAACCAACGATTTTTCAAAGTTTTTTAGGTCCGCTTCAGAAACCAAGTTTCTGCTCAGCGTTTTAAGCCTACTCTTTTCTAAACAAAACCAAAAAATAAACATTTAACAAAGTCGTGAGCGAAAATTTGTTCACTTTCCACTGAAAAGCTTTATGTGAATGATGTTTGCATTGGTGATCTAATATCACCAATATCAAGTCGAAGTGAAGCTGTTGTGAGACTCGCTCGAGGAGTAATAGAAAAACAGGCTAGGACTGGAAGCCAGATTACAAGGTTCATTGCTTTAATGAAGGGGTTCACCCCCGTTGATGTGTTTTCCAGAACAAATAGAAGATTTCACTTCTAGGACACCCTGACAACATCGTCCATCTCAACCGACTTCTCCCAGGCTTCGAGTCGCATTATCAGGGGTCCACCACTCGTACAACCGGAACTGACCGACAGCGACATCGACGACTATCCTGTGAGTCAAATAGAACGCTCATGTCAACGAAATGCTCATGTTCATAGTAAGTGGACTCATACTGAGTTCTTGGCTTCTCGGAAGCTATTTCCCTAAGTTTGGGGGTGTAATAATACTAAAATACTTCATGTAGTTTGCCCTCTAGTTGACTTTTTATGAAACAGCAGTTCATGCATGCTATTATAGAACTGTGGCTGCCATTTCCTAAGCTTCTTTTGTATTGTGCCAGAATTGCTTCGTTGCCGGCAGAGCCGGCTCGCAAACCTAGCAGCGCTGCGACGACCGATTTATTGGGTCGTTTAACTGTAAAGTGGGGCAGCTGCCATCGAAACGCTAGCAAACAAAGCCGAGGTTTTTCGGAATGAGTAGGGGTACCGTTGCACATCGCGAAAGGCACGGAGCTTCCCTAAGCTCATCGCAAGGCCATTCTTCAGGTGGAGCGTCGGAATCGTCGTACAGCAGCTCGTCGGTGCGACATGTCACTGTCAGAATGCACCAGTCCCTCATCAGCGTCTTCGAGCCGTGATCCTAGCGAAGCGATGAGTGAGTGATGCCTATGAATCGGGTATGTGTGTGGTTTGAAAAACGAGACATCTCCAGCTTCAAGCCGCTCCTCCTTTCTTGAACTGATAGGATTCCGGAAAAGAAATGTGGGAACTTCTTCTACTTCCCTGCTTCCCGCCACGAAGCCGATACTGAAGAAGAGGAAGCGCCGTGTGTCTGAGGACGAAAACAGCGGGTTGTACGCGAACATAGGTGAGTCGCTCATTTTTGCTAACTTTATTTAGTATTGAGACCTCTCTCATATTAGTAGAGATGTTTCAAAGGCTTTGTCATTTTCAGTCTCGTTTAAACAAATTATTCCGGAAAACGTTGATCCAGCGACACTCAATCAGTATTGCATTGATCGTCCACACCGGCAGACCTCCCTTTGTCTACGTCCAAAAAGCGATCTCCTAAATCTCCAGTAGAACTCAACGTAGCCTGTCGAATCGCAGACAAAATATACAACGTAAGTGTTGGCAGAAACTGGCTTCGGAACGGCTTCTGTCGCCGAATTTCCTTCCCTGGAAATAAAAGCTGCGAACTGTAAAAGTGTAGCAACAGGCAGAGGAGTGCTGATCGATTTCGATCGTGCACCTGGAACCGCAGGACTCCAGCTCGGCTACGTTGACGAAGTTCATTTGAGGACACAGACGAGTGCCTGATCCACATTGCAACGAAGATCCCCCGGGCGCTCCAACTAAGAGTACATCAAGAGGCGAAAATGGCTGACGGTGTAGCGCCAGAGCTGAGCAAGAGGAGACTTGGGAGCTTTGGCAAACGTCGAGACGGTTAGGGCACGTCTGCCTTCGGGTCTATGCCCTCCTGTTCGTCTTCTAAACTCGTCGAAAACGGAGTAGCTCCGGTATTAGGCCACGTTCTTTTGTCACAGGGTTTCTCAACCGCTTGGTTCTGAAGGCGGGCCGACCCTACACATCTCGCATGTGTTCTAGAAGTGTCTAATACCTTCCTGTATTTTACCTTGCTACCTCTTTCTAGGTTTCAGGTCCTTTTTCTACAAAACTGTTGAGCCCTGCTTCGTTTCCTTTCTCATCCGTTGTTCAATATTTTTTATTCTTCTTGTTTAACCTTATTCTGTTGTTTGAATTCCTGTTGCTTTTTAAGGTTTGCTTTATGCTCACGTAGACGTAAGTATGCGTCTTTTAATAAATAGTGAATAAACAAAATAAAAAGTGGGCGCGTCAAAGAGCTGGGAACTAGAGTACTATGCTCAGGATGGGCCTCGGAAGAGGCGCAGGTTATAGCCGGGATCGTGAGTCAAGGATTTTCCTTCGGCTTAGGCAAACCAACCCATCGATCTTCCAGGGTTGTTGAATTGGTACCAGAATTCTCAGGAAGGACAATACACTGGCTTGTTCATCGGCTTCTCTCCACAAGTCATTCATTGTACAGACGAAATACACATTCAGATATTTCCACTACTTCCTTTAAAATAGAATAAGCCTTTCCATTTCAGACAACGCCAGTCATCGACAGCGACAAGCAGCAAAGGTTAGAGTGGTACCCTATTCCGTTAAATTTAATGTTCTCAGCAGAAATACCGGTTTGCTAGACTTAGTTGCATTTCTTACGCAATATTTCTAGACTAAAATATTTGTGCCATCCAATTATTAAGCAGAGATTTAGCCTCCTCGTCCAGTATCGTACTACCCAATCGAAGACAGCGACGACTCCGACAATCTTCGAACGAAACGAAAAGCTACTTCCTTTCTAAATGTTAACAAGAATTTCGATAACCCAGGTGAGGACAACCTTCTATGTGGAAATTGTGCAATCTTTCTTGCTGAAAGTACTTTTAGTGAATGTGAACTGAACAAAGGAATTAAGAACTTTATTCCAACTCTTTTCTATCCTCGAAAAGAGAAACCTTAAGGCAACGAAGTATCCATGGTAGATTTCAAGAATACTTTTTCAGAAAATCTTCTGCGTGTTGAACGCGAGACTCGACTGAGACACGATAAAGAGAACCTGGAGGCCGAAATTGAAGAGCTTAAGGTATGCGTGATCCGCTAATCACTTGCACATAAAACACCATTCAAGTTGAAGGCCATTTCAGATGCGCAACCAACGGTTGGTAGAGCAACTACGAGAGAAAAGCGCACAATTCAGTAAGCTCCAGTTCCATGCGCATCGCCTCGACGAGCAGGTAGCCAGATTAGTGATTACGGATCTCCGGGCATTTTTCGAAGGCTTGATGAAAACGACATCACAACCAGCACTGTTGCAGATCGAATCGCTGAGCCAGCGTTGCGTGTTAAACGCTGCACTGGACAAGCTGACCTTGGATGAACGGTTCCTCAGGGGATCCGTAGCAGCGATGGAGAAGGTCGGTCTTGATCGGATCGGCATATCCTACACTCATTTAGCCCTCACCCTTCCGGTGCAAGAAGGCCAAGAGATATACTGTGAATCAGTCTTTTCCATTTGCAACACACTCATACTGGCAGCACCAGGCAGAAATAACAGCAAAGCTGAAACATTCCAAGTTGTACTATTCTAACCGGGGAACCGTCTCAGGCGTATGTCTGAACGGCGAAAATAAACACCACTATGAGAGTCTCCATCCTTCGCACAGTAGAAAAGTGGGTACCATTTTTGCAAAGCCCTTGAACCCAAGGAGCTAGGAATCCTCAAAGTTTACCATGGGATCGCATGCACATGTGCTAAACTAATCGGTCGAAATTTCAAAAATGGATATCATTCTTGAAAGCAGTGAACCAGATAACTCCCTTAGAAAGGTCTATCTATTTAGTTCGGCATTCCAGCGTCATATCGAGAGGATCTGAAAAGTGTTATTAAAATTATGGTAGATAGTATCTTATGGAATGCATTTGCCGCTTAAAAGACCTCGAAATGACCTCCGTTTTCCACACAGCAATGGATAATTGATCATCAAAAGGTTCGAAAACACCACAATGTGCTAAGTGTTGAGATTGCGCCATGGCTCACCCAGCGCTAAGCGATGTTTTCTTGATAGACAGTGTGAAGTTCCCATATAGGCGACTGCAGGTTTTTGCTTTCAGCTTCGTGATATCTTCCGTCTGTTATGCAATTTTGATTGCCAAACAGTACACTTACAAAAAATATGACAAAAGTGATGCTTCGTGCTCAATAAAAATTAGGTACTGAATATATTTTTGCCACGATCATGGAATTCGAGCAACAAGTGGCTTTAGATGTGCAAAAATTCCACTAATCATAGAGTGTTGCATCACTCGCAATTGCTACATTAGTCAAGAAACATCAGTGTATCTCAGTCAAGAAATCACCTTCTTGTACGAGAAGGAGAAACGCTGCTAATTTTCGGCTGACCATAAAGGCTTTTATTGGAGGAACGGTTGGCTTATCAAAGCTTCAGTTCGGGCTAAAACCAAAAGAATTATTCACAAAAATGCTAGCTGCTATTTATTGGGGAAGTCCAGGTGATGAAACTGACACTATCAATCAGATAGAAATCGTTGACGCCCATAGTCTGCATGGTCATGGTCCAATCATTGACTGGATGGAGTGTCTTGACTTTTCTCCTCTTCAAAATAAGTTTCGACCTTTGTCTTTCTATCTTAACGTGTAGAAGAATTTAAAACTTATTTTAAAGACCAGGAGACTGAAAATCTTGGCATGTGTTTATTGATACATTCATTTCACAAAATTGTGAAATGCGTGGCGACCTTGGTTACTTGATACTTGGCTGCCGGTGCAAAAGCGATCTGCATTAAGGTCTGCAGTTTTGCGTTGTCCCTGTCTCTGGAACCTTGGTTTTGTGTAACAATTTTTATTACCGAAGATTACCAAAGGTCTCCTGTCTCAAAATGTAGGGAACAGCTGAAAAAAGTAGATTATGTTACGATAGGTTGTTCGCGTTCTACCTGCAATCGCATCTTTGACCACCTGAACGTACCCTCAGTGTCAGGAACGACTTCTGGTGGATTAGCCTATTGATACACTTCTTCTTAGTGTCATAATTCTAGGGTCTCTTATACAAGAAACGTTTTCCTTGTTAGAAGAACCAACGATTTTTCAAAGTTTTTTAGGTCCGCTTCAGAAACCAAGTTTCTGCTCAGCGTTTTAAGCCTACTCTTTTCTAAATGTACTTCGGAGAATGAAATGAAAGTAAGAGGGCCAAAAGAAGAAAAGAACACGACCGGATGTTCTATACTCGGGGTTTGGGGACGAAGCCCCCAACCAGATGTTTGGCGGCCGCGAGGCCACTGAACGTCTGGTAACTTGATAAAACGATTATTCTCGATTTCTACATGCATAGTTGAGGATAGAGTGGAAGATCCTTTGTCGTTGATTGCTGACCATAGCGTAATGTTGTCCTAATTTTTATGTCTTTTATTTAGTTAACCTTATTCTGGGACCAGAGCTGCGGTACACAAAGCCCGGAATTCCGTAGATTGTAATAATCAACATGTGAGGAATTTAGTAACTACTTGAGGAATTTGTTTCTTTCTTCTTTCTGTGATTCAAACATAGTGCTGCAAGCAGTCACGTAAGAAGGGTAAGGGTGAAGGATGGCATTACTCTATCGCTTTTAGGATGCGCAGCGCATTCTGCCTGTGCGTATGTGTTGTTGTACAGCCAATTTGGATGTGTGTTTGGCCTATGCAATGCCTTGCGGTGGCCATCAGAGAACTCAGTGTCTTGGCTTTCCCAGACAAGTCCAGCACCATTTTGCGTACTCTGGAACGATGATAGAGGGCTTGGTTGTTTTGGACGGGAAACCAAGAACCTGGAATCGGATGCACCTTCACGGACTGCTCTTCTGATGTTCTTTGTCATACTGCCACCAAGAGCTACGGAACTATCCAGCGTCTCCATCAGAGTAGCCCGTTTCACGAATCGAAGCCTGCCACTTGTTTTGATATGTAGCCGTCGAGGAAATCGCAGCTTGAACTTATTGATGCGCTGTGGCCGAGGAATCGAGTGACACCAGCTTCATCGGATCCTCGTCGGTCACTCGACTCCTCGTCCGTCCGCGCAGGTGATCGCTGGCTGTTTTGGCGCCGTACAGCATTACAACGTCGGCGAGCTGCGCCAACCAGTCCTCCGAACCTGCCGCCAGATCGCTGCCATCCCTAGAATGATCGCACCAGGCAGCTCGGGCCAATCCACCTCTGGCGGTTCCTACTCTGTCAGGGAAATCATTGAGAGGTTAGTGAAACTGTGCCAACGTTCACCAACTCTGAGTGAACGAGTGGTGAAGGTGAAGAGCTGTCTTGAATGGCTGCCGAACTATATTGTGCTTGAATGTCTCTCTTTATTTGATTATACGTCTTGTCTCTGAGCCAGAAACCTGCAGACTTTATACTGCATTTGGGTTCCTCTTTGTGTTGATGCGGGAGGCTTCTTTTCCAATCACAAGAAAAGATCTACGTAGTTTACTTTTACCTTTACTCCAGAAAAATGCAATTCGTTTGCGCATGCTTTGTTCTTCTTCATGGAGCGCGGGGTTCATTCTATAGTTATGGCCTATAAGATAGTCTGCGGTCAAGTCAGTAAAATTTTCGGATGGAGATGGTTAGTGCTTACCAGTAATGTAAGATTGTGATGCTAGTTTGTCCTGGGCGCAGACCGAATCAAATATCGTTTGCATTGAGCCCACTACTGCCCCACTCGTTCCTTTATGCACCATCAGGCACTGAGTGGGATATTTTGCACAACTTCCTTTTTTCTTTCTCGTCCCACTTGATTTTGCATAAAACCGAGTCTAGCCGAAGACATGTATGTTCAACGTTTCAACTCCTTCAGTCGAATTCGAGTGTCAAGGCATTCAGTTTGGCTGGAGAACATAGGTGGATTTGAGCTTTTAAGAAGGATCTAAGCAAACTGAGCAATAAGCTTCCTAAAAAGACAATTAGACAAATGCCATTCTGAGATGTTTTGGTATCCTCGTCAATAGTCACCACATTTTTCAGCTGAATAGTATTAGATATAGTTGACACTGCAAAGAGGTCGCGAAAGTGACCGGTCCGCGACATCGATCTTTTTGTGAGAACTCATCAAGGAATCGAACCTTTCTCAGGTTAAGGCGAGTTCGTCTACAAACGGTCCGCGTCGCAGATTGCAGCCTAATTCGAAATTTTCGTTAGACTGCCTTGATGATACTGCCTTGGTAGCTTGCTGGACGAAGATTGCATTTAGTCCACTGCCGGCGACAGCTCTAGGCAGACTCTCCCTTTCACTCGGAACTGCTCAACCTCTGCGACGAGTGGGGAGGATTCTTCCTTGTTGTAACCACGAATGCTCAAAGCAAAATGCTTCAGCGTCGCTGCTCACTTCGTTCACCAGCGTCCAGTGTTGGACTTTGAGGAACAAAAATTCACCTGCTTTTTCTTGCATAACTTACACTTCTGACTTCGTTTGCTAGTCAGGATAACTTCCGTGGAGGTTTCTCAAAATGCGGAGTTTCTCACATTGCGGAGAATTTCCGGATCTCTCCTAATGGGGTGGGCCACTTATCTCTGTCTATAGACGAGCCTGGTAAAACTTAAAATGCTCTATTGAACATTTTAAGGGGACCTATATGAGGACCTCTTCATGCACTTTCTTGGCGGGATAGGCGTCCTGTTTGTGTTTGTTTCTATTCCCTAACTGTGCCCCTCCTCCTACTAGGATAGATCCAATTTCCACACATATCAATTTTTCCATGTTGACACGTCTAGACCGCCCTTACTGTTCTAGTACCTTCACAACTTATATGCTGTGTATACGCCGTCAGCCCCCCCCCCGTTTTTTGGCGGTTGACATAGTTTAAAATTATTTAAGCTGCAACGATCTCTTGCTTTCAGTTGGCGCACTCAGAATTATGTACTTCTTTATTTCGAATATTTTAACAGGCTTCAAACTCTTCAACTACGATTTATACTAATATTTCGAGCAGAAGCGTACATTCAGAGGTATCCTTACCATATCTGAACTGCTGTAAAAATCATTGAGGACTCGATAAGTGTTGAAAATGATATTTCGGCCGAAGGTTCGATTTTGTGCGCAATGAGTCTTCTTTCGGTGTTCATCATGAATGTGGTGGCCTTTCATTCCTTTGCTAGTTCTTGTGACCAAATGGTCAGCAGCTCTGGAGCAACCGGCGAACCAGTAGAGAAAAGGTGCTGGTTGTCTGGTGCGTCAAAGACAAGGTAAGGCATATGCTATCTGCAGCTGCTTCTCCTTCTCAGTATGTGGCGCAAATTGGGGTGGCAACACCCCAATTTGAGCCACATACCCCCAATTCCTGTTGCGGGCTGTTCACCGTGGGCTGACCTGTGGCCACTGCGTCTTTTGCTGCCATTTTTTGTATGGTATCCGTACAGCGTGTGAGACGTTTCAACGTTAGAGCCCTTGATTTTCTTGAAATATGTGTCCGACCTTCTGCTCTTTGTATTAATTCAAGCGCTACTTATTTAGCACCTATTCCAAAGCAACACCATGGCAAAGGAGGTGTGCCCCCTAAGCTTGCTTGTTATCGCCGACAAATGAATGTTAATGAACGTTTACGAAATAAGATGGACGCCGCAAGGAAATGTTGTTTTCGACGGTGTAGAAAACTGCGGAGAGCTTTGGAGTTGCTACAGAGGAACGATACACTACGTTCGAGAGATCCTCTTTTTTAGCCGAATTTTTTGTATGGGGGAAACGAGACAGGATACACATCCGCATTCCTGGCATGAAAGAGCACTTCTCAAAAAGCTTAAAAGATGAGGAGTTATGAGCATGTTGCATGCTCGTAACTGTTGTTGGATTAATCCGTCGCAAGCCTTTTTTTACCGTGCGACGCGGGCGGTATTGTATTACTGTTGACTAGAGAAGACACTTGCACTGCATACTACAATACCGCTCAAATTCTTTGCAAAAAAGACGCTTTGTGACGGATTAATCCGTCGCAAAGCGTCTTTTTTTGCAAAGAATTTGAGCGGTATTGTACGTGCTGCTGAGCTGTTGAGTGTATACAGCCTAAAACTGCATGGAATGCTCCTTACGCATTGCTGAGAGCCCTCTAAGTCAGCAATTTAGGTATGAGTCGGAAGAGGATGACTTTCTACGCGAACTCGAAGACATGCGCGCGTCGTTGCCGCACAGCGAACAGGAAGAAGAAGTGCCTCAGGATCCTGCGCCAATACTCAGTAAATGCGTGCCAATAAATGTCCTCCTTTTGGCCATCGTGTCACGTTGACCGCACTTTACTGCACGGATTTCTCCAAAGTTACAAGTTCTTCATCACAGGTGTTCTGTGCAGTCTCGTTGACGAAATTGGCTCTCTGAGGACAGAGAATCGTCGGTTGAAGACACGGCTCGTACCTCCTCCTTCGAGATCTAAGGTATGTTGAGGATTGGAGCGAACGGCGTTTGAGGGCCAGCGCCTAACATTGCCTGTGCTTGAAAGAATAACATAGAGTCTGTCTGAGGGGCAGATCTTCGTTATTCTGGAATTCAAGACTATGCGCAGATTTTAGAAGTGCCCAGAACACCATCGTTAGAGGATCATATCCATATTCATAGCTGGCGATAATTTACACAACTTAGCATTCTTGAAAATCAGTTTAACTGATTATATCTAATCGGTTGCCTCTATCAATTTTCCATGCAGGAATCTTTTATTAAAGAAGCCGTGACTCGTGTGTGTGTTCTGCGATCAAACTTGCGAAGCTCATTACTCCCCCTGTATTGGAATGCACTTCCTCGTTCAATAGCTGCTGTATTATATAATTTTTAATAGGCCAATAAAGACACCCTCACTTGAAGAAGATGGCGCACCTTTACCACTGCCTAAAAGTGTTATTGCACCACGGAATGCAATGTCACCGTGAGGCTGACCGATGGACGGTCCACAGGGCCTGTCTTCATTGCTAGATGCAACACCACATTCGTTTTCATTTTTGGACGGTGTCGTCTCATGCAATAAACCAGTGGCGCTATCAAAGCGATTTCCTATACAAGTATTCGGGGTAAACAATGATTTGGAAGAGCCAGAAGTTAGTCTGGACATGTGGTCATAAGGTCTACATAAGATCGCAACGGTGAACCTCCTGCGCCAAGCGATACGCAGCCGCATCCAGATTTCAGACAGATAATGTCTTCAGGTTCACAAGGGCGCATGCCTTCGCACATTCAACTTTATTCAGCGCCATGTCGTTCACCCAAAAAAGCAGGATCGCGGCCATTTTGAGGTTTCGTAGGCAAGAACAGGGACGGCAAATTTGCTTCGAGGATTTTCATACCAGTATCAATAAGTCTAATTCGTGTGAATTTCTGCGGCAGCAAGCTTGCCTTTACACCGCATGATACCATGGCGGAAAATTTAGGTGTTCAAGGTACTGAGGATGTTTACGAGGATTGCTGTGATTAAGGGGACGAATTGCTTAAGTTGGAAGTTGACGCTTTTACGACCCGGCCAACCCTCGAAACTGAAGTTCTTCGATTTCTAGAACGTCGTGCAGCGGGTGTCGGCTATTTTCGACTCTCACACGAGTATTTTCCCACGCCTTCGCCGAGCAGCTCACGCGGAGATTCGCACTGGAGCCAGGGAGCGTCTGTCGACACCGCCGCGGAAGGTACGTGGAGGGAAGCTGAAAGGAAGACCATCTGTCAAGCTTAACAAGAACTGAGGATATTGCCTCGGCTTTCTAGTTAGCTCATCTTTTTGAAGTGCAAGCGCATCTATTTAGTTCGGCATTCCAGCGTCATATCGAGAGGATCTGAAAAGTGTTATTAAAATTATGGTAGATAGTATCTTATGGAATGCATTTGCCGCTTAAAAGACCTCGAAATGACCTCCGTTTTCCACACAGCAATGGATAATTGATCATCAAAAGGTTCGAAAACACCACAATGTGCTAAGTGTTGAGATTGCGCCATGGCTCACCCAGCGCTAAGCGATGTTTTCTTGATAGACAGTGTGAAGTTCCCATATAGGCGACTGCAGGTTTTTGCTTTCAGCTTCGTGATATCTTCCGTCTGTTATGCAATTTTGATTGCCAAACAGTACACTTACAAAAAATATGACAAAAGTGATGCTTCGTGCTCAATAAAAATTAGGTACTGAATATATTTTTGCCACGATCATGGAATTCGAGCAACAAGTGGCTTTAGATGTGCAAAAATTCCACTAATCATAGAGTGTTGCATCACTCGCAATTGCTACATTAGTCAAGAAACATCAGTGTATCTCAGTCAAGAAATCACCTTCTTGTACGAGAAGGAGAAACGCTGCTAATTTTCGGCTGACCATAAAGGCTTTTATTGGAGGAACGGTTGGCTTATCAAAGCTTCAGTTCGGGCTAAAACCAAAAGAATTATTCACAAAAATGCTAGCTGCTATTTATTGGGGAAGTCCAGGTGATGAAACTGACACTATCAATCAGATAGAAATCGTTGACGCCCATAGTCTGCATGGTCATGGTCCAATCATTGACTGGATGGAGTGTCTTGACTTTTCTCCTCTTCAAAATAAGTTTCGACCTTTGTCTTTCTATCTTAACGTGTAGAAGAATTTAAAACTTATTTTAAAGACCAGGAGACTGAAAATCTTGGCATGTGTTTATTGATACATTCATTTCACAAAATTGTGAAATGCGTGGCGACCTTGGTTACTTGATACTTGGCTGCCGGTGCAAAAGCGATCTGCATTAAGGTCTGCAGTTTTGCGTTGTCCCTGTCTCTGGAACCTTGGTTTTGTGTAACAATTTTTATTACCGAAGATTACCAAAGGTCTCCTGTCTCAAAATGTAGGGAACAGCTGAAAAAAGTAGATTATGTTACGATAGGTTGTTCGCGTTCTACCTGCAATCGCATCTTTGACCACCTGAACGTACCCTCAGTGTCAGGAACGACTTCTGGTGGATTAGCCTATTGATACACTTCTTCTTAGTGTCATAATTCTAGGGTCTCTTATACAAGAAACGTTTTCCTTGTTAGAAGAACCAACGATTTTTCAAAGTTTTTTAGGTCCGCTTCAGAAACCAAGTTTCTGCTCAGCGTTTTAAGCCTACTCTTTTCTAAATGTACTTCGGAGAATGAAATGAAAGTAAGAGGGCCAAAAGAAGAAAAGAACACGACCGGATGTTCTATACTCGGGGTTTGGGGACGAAGCCCCCAACCAGATGTTTGGCGGCCGCGAGGCCACTGAACGTCTGGTAACTTGATAAAACGATTATTCTCGATTTCTACATGCATAGTTGAGGATAGAGTGGAAGATCCTTTGTCGTTGATTGCTGACCATAGCGTAATGTTGTCCTAATTTTTATGTCTTTTATTTAGTTAACCTTATTCTGGGACCAGAGCTGCGGTACACAAAGCCCGGAATTCCGTAGATTGTAATAATCAACATGTGAGGAATTTAGTAACTACTTGAGGAATTTGTTTCTTTCTTCTTTCTGTGATTCAAACATAGTGCTGCAAGCAGTCACGTAAGAAGGGTAAGGGTGAAGGATGGCATTACTCTATCGCTTTTAGGATGCGCAGCGCATTCTGCCTGTGCGTATGTGTTGTTGTACAGCCAATTTGGATGTGTGTTTGGCCTATGCAATGCCTTGCGGTGGCCATCAGAGAACTCAGTGTCTTGGCTTTCCCAGACAAGTCCAGCACCATTTTGCGTACTCTGGAACGATGATAGAGGGCTTGGTTGTTTTGGACGGGAAACCAAGAACCTGGAATCGGATGCACCTTCACGGACTGCTCTTCTGATGTTCTTTGTCATACTGCCACCAAGAGCTACGGAACTATCCAGCGTCTCCATCAGAGTAGCCCGTTTCACGAATCGAAGCCTGCCACTTGTTTTGATATGTAGCCGTCGAGGAAATCGCAGCTTGAACTTATTGATGCGCTGTGGCCGAGGAATCGAGTGACACCAGCTTCATCGGATCCTCGTCGGTCACTCGACTCCTCGTCCGTCCGCGCAGGTGATCGCTGGCTGTTTTGGCGCCGTACAGCATTACAACGTCGGCGAGCTGCGCCAACCAGTCCTCCGAACCTGCCGCCAGATCGCTGCCATCCCTAGAATGATCGCACCAGGCAGCTCGGGCCAATCCACCTCTGGCGGTTCCTACTCTGTCAGGGAAATCATTGAGAGGTTAGTGAAACTGTGCCAACGTTCACCAACTCTGAGTGAACGAGTGGTGAAGGTGAAGAGCTGTCTTGAATGGCTGCCGAACTATATTGTGCTTGAATGTCTCTCTTTATTTGATTATACGTCTTGTCTCTGAGCCAGAAACCTGCAGACTTTATACTGCATTTGGGTTCCTCTTTGTGTTGATGCGGGAGGCTTCTTTTCCAATCACAAGAAAAGATCTACGTAGTTTACTTTTACCTTTACTCCAGAAAAATGCAATTCGTTTGCGCATGCTTTGTTCTTCTTCATGGAGCGCGGGGTTCATTCTATAGTTATGGCCTATAAGATAGTCTGCGGTCAAGTCAGTAAAATTTTCGGATGGAGATGGTTAGTGCTTACCAGTAATGTAAGATTGTGATGCTAGTTTGTCCTGGGCGCAGACCGAATCAAATATCGTTTGCATTGAGCCCACTACTGCCCCACTCGTTCCTTTATGCACCATCAGGCACTGAGTGGGATATTTTGCACAACTTCCTTTTTTCTTTCTCGTCCCACTTGATTTTGCATAAAACCGAGTCTAGCCGAAGACATGTATGTTCAACGTTTCAACTCCTTCAGTCGAATTCGAGTGTCAAGGCATTCAGTTTGGCTGGAGAACATAGGTGGATTTGAGCTTTTAAGAAGGATCTAAGCAAACTGAGCAATAAGCTTCCTAAAAAGACAATTAGACAAATGCCATTCTGAGATGTTTTGGTATCCTCGTCAATAGTCACCACATTTTTCAGCTGAATAGTATTAGATATAGTTGACACTGCAAAGAGGTCGCGAAAGTGACCGGTCCGCGACATCGATCTTTTTGTGAGAACTCATCAAGGAATCGAACCTTTCTCAGGTTAAGGCGAGTTCGTCTACAAACGGTCCGCGTCGCAGATTGCAGCCTAATTCGAAATTTTCGTTAGACTGCCTTGATGATACTGCCTTGGTAGCTTGCTGGACGAAGATTGCATTTAGTCCACTGCCGGCGACAGCTCTAGGCAGACTCTCCCTTTCACTCGGAACTGCTCAACCTCTGCGACGAGTGGGGAGGATTCTTCCTTGTTGTAACCACGAATGCTCAAAGCAAAATGCTTCAGCGTCGCTGCTCACTTCGTTCACCAGCGTCCAGTGTTGGACTTTGAGGAACAAAAATTCACCTGCTTTTTCTTGCATAACTTACACTTCTGACTTCGTTTGCTAGTCAGGATAACTTCCGTGGAGGTTTCTCAAAATGCGGAGTTTCTCACATTGCGGAGAATTTCCGGATCTCTCCTAATGGGGTGGGCCACTTATCTCTGTCTATAGACGAGCCTGGTAAAACTTAAAATGCTCTATTGAACATTTTAAGGGGACCTATATGAGGACCTCTTCATGCACTTTCTTGGCGGGATAGGCGTCCTGTTTGTGTTTGTTTCTATTCCCTAACTGTGCCCCTCCTCCTACTAGGATAGATCCAATTTCCACACATATCAATTTTTCCATGTTGACACGTCTAGACCGCCCTTACTGTTCTAGTACCTTCACAACTTATATGCTGTGTATACGCCGTCAGCCCCCCCCCCCGTTTTTTGGCGGTTGACATAGTTTAAAATTATTTAAGCTGCAACGATCTCTTGCTTTCAGTTGGCGCACTCAGAATTATGTACTTCTTTATTTCGAATATTTTAACAGGCTTCAAACTCTTCAACTACGATTTATACTAATATTTCGAGCAGAAGCGTACATTCAGAGGTATCCTTACCATATCTGAACTGCTGTAAAAATCATTGAGGACTCGATAAGTGTTGAAAATGATATTTCGGCCGAAGGTTCGATTTTGTGCGCAATGAGTCTTCTTTCGGTGTTCATCATGAATGTGGTGGCCTTTCATTCCTTTGCTAGTTCTTGTGACCAAATGGTCAGCAGCTCTGGAGCAACCGGCGAACCAGTAGAGAAAAGGTGCTGGTTGTCTGGTGCGTCAAAGACAAGGTAAGGCATATGCTATCTGCAGCTGCTTCTCCTTCTCAGTATGTGGCGCAAATTGGGGTGGCAACACCCCAATTTGAGCCACATACCCCCAATTCCTGTTGCGGGCTGTTCACCGTGGGCTGACCTGTGGCCACTGCGTCTTTTGCTGCCATTTTTTGTATGGTATCCGTACAGCGTGTGAGACGTTTCAACGTTAGAGCCCTTGATTTTCTTGAAATATGTGTCCGACCTTCTGCTCTTTGTATTAATTCAAGCGCTACTTATTTAGCACCTATTCCAAAGCAACACCATGGCAAAGGAGGTGTGCCCCCTAAGCTTGCTTGTTATCGCCGACAAATGAATGTTAATGAACGTTTACGAAATAAGATGGACGCCGCAAGGAAATGTTGTTTTCGACGGTGTAGAAAACTGCGGAGAGCTTTGGAGTTGCTACAGAGGAACGATACACTACGTTCGAGAGATCCTCTTTTTTAGCCGAATTTTTTGTATGGGGGAAACGAGACAGGATACACATCCGCATTCCTGGCATGAAAGAGCACTTCTCAAAAAGCTTAAAAGATGAGGAGTTATGAGCATGTTGCATGCTCGTAACTGTTGTTGGATTAATCCGTCGCAAGCCTTTTTTTACCGTGCGACGCGGGCGGTATTGTATTACTGTTGACTAGAGAAGACACTTGCACTGCATACTACAATACCGCTCAAATTCTTTGCAAAAATGCCATAACTCTTTTCAAAGTTATTTGTTTAAAATCGAATTAACACCATTAGAAGCCCCGTCTCATTTTCTATCCAGCGATCTAAACATGATATAAAACGATTGAACAGTGGCCTAGTTGTGAAGCTTTTGCATCCTCGGCCCTGTTAATTGATTTACGACCCCTCCGAGATCCCCATTGGCATATCCTTAAGGCTTTTCGTAGACGAAGTTCATCGAAACTCAGAAATCCTCTATTGTTTTAGCAGATCTGTATTTGTTACGCATCAAGTGTCATTGTGGTACTAAATAGTGCCAAGTTTGAATAACATAGGCCCGATTTTGGATAAGCGCAAACGCGCGGAAACCCAAGGTTCAGTTAAGAATTATCCGAGTAGTAGCCTGCTACAGAAGGCAGTATTCTACTACTCCATTGTGGGAACGATGGTCTTTATAAAACGTGTAAAATGGCTTTGAGAAATGGGTAGAAATGACTAGATTTTCTTTTTTTTCCAACAAGGGATTGGTCCAATCTCAATATGCAGCGTAGGATTTCTCCTATTTTTGAACATCGGTTGCTCCTGTACAGGATAAGTACGAAAGCCGTGTTCTTTGTGGTCTACAGTAGACCACAAGCACATTCGAATCTAAAAAGAACGAAAAGATTTTGGGTGTTCAAAGTAGATTTCTATGCGGCCAAAGTTTGACGAAAACAGCAGAAAATTTTGTTTCAGTCGCTTACCTCTTTATGGATGAGTTTATTCGAAAAATCAACTGGACAGTATTTCTCAGCTCGTTGCGAGCTCTCCGCAGATGTAATATTGTCCGTATTCAAGCTGAAAACTATTTTCACCTCTTCGGCCGCCGAAACAAGTTTGGGGCTGCGCTTCGGCCCGAGAGCGGACACGGCGGCGGGCCGCTCGCTGCCCTTGCGACCTCCCGCGGCACTCGTATCCGGGGTGATCACTGATAGACCGCAGCGTAGGAGGTGTGAATACTGTACATAGGCGGTATACGACATGGAGTGCCGCGGGAGGTCGCAAGGGCAGCGAGCGGCCGGCCGCCGTGTGGGCATTCGGGCCGAAGCGCAGCCCCAAACTTGTTTCGGCGGCCGAAGAGGTGAAAATGGTTTTCAGCTTGAATACGGACAATATTACATCTGTGGGAAGCTCGCAAGGAGCTGAATAATGCTGTCCAGTTGATTTTTTGAATAAACTCATCCATAAAGAGGTAAGCGACTGAAACAAAATTTTCTGCTGTTTTCGTCAAACTTTGGCCGCATAGAAATCTAGTTTAAACGGCCAAAATCTATTCGTTCTTCTTAGATTAGAATGTGCTTGTGGTCTACTGTAGACCACAAAGAACACGGCTTTCGTACTTATCCTGTACAGGAGCAACCGAAGTTCAAAGATAGAAAAAATCCTACGCTGCATATTGAAATTGGACCAATCCCTTGTTGGAAAAAAGAAAATCTATTCATTTCTGTCCATTTTTCAAAGTCATTTCACACGTTTTATAAAGACCATCGTTCCCACAATGGAATAGTAGAATACTGCCTTCTGTAGCAGGCTACTACTCGGATAATTCCTAACTGAACCTTGGGTTTCCGCGCGTTTGCGCTTATCCAAAATCGGGCCTATGTTATTCAAACTTGGCGCTATTTAGTACCACAATGACACATGATGCGTAACAAATACAGATCTGTTAAAACAATAGAGAATTTACTTCTGAGTTTCGATGAACTTCGTCTACGAAAAGCCTTAAGGATATGCCAATGGGGATCTCGGAGGGGTCGTAAATCAATTAACGGGGCCGAGGATGAAAAAGCTTCACAACTAGGCCACTGTGCAATCGTTTTATATCATGTTTAGATCGCTCGATAGAAAATGAGACGGGGCTTCTAATGGTGTTAATTAGATTTTAAACAAAGAACTTTGAAAAGAGTTATGGCAATGCGACGCTTTGTGACGGATTAATCCGTCGCAAAGCGTCTTTTTTTGCAAAGAATTTGAGCGGTATTGTACGTGCTGCTGAGCTGTTGAGTGTATACAGCCTAAAACTGCATGGAATGCTCCTTACGCATTGCTGAGAGCCCTCTAAGTCAGCAATTTAGGTATGAGTCGGAAGAGGATGACTTTCTACGCGAACTCGAAGACATGCGCGCGTCGTTGCCGCACAGCGAACAGGAAGAAGAAGTGCCTCAGGATCCTGCGCCAATACTCAGTAAATGCATGCCAATAAATGTCCTCCTTTTGGCCATCGTGTCACGTTGACCGCACTTTACTGCACGGATTTCTCCAAAGTTACAAGTTCTTCATCACAGGTGTTCTGTGCAGTCTCGTTGACGAAATTGGCTCTCTGAGGACAGAGAATCGTCGGTTGAAGACACGGCTCGTACCTCCTCCTTCGAGATCTAAGGTATGTTGAGGATTGGAGCGAACGGCGTTTGAGGGCCAGCGCCTAACATTGCCTGTGCTTGAAAGAATAACATAGAGTCTGTCTGAGGGGCAGATCTTCGTTATTCTGGAATTCAAGACTATGCGCAGATTTTAGAAGTGCCCAGAACACCATCGTTAGAGGATCATATCCATATTCATAGCTGGCGATAATTTACACAACTTAGCATTCTTGAAAATCAGTTTAACTGATTATATCTAATCGGTTGCCTCTATCAATTTTCCATGCAGGAATCTTTTATTAAAGAAGCCGTGACTCGTGTGTGTGTTCTGCGATCAAACTTGCGAAGCTCATTACTCCCCCTGTATTGGAATGCACTTCCTCGTTCAATAGCTGCTGTATTATATAATTTTTAATAGGCCAATAAAGACACCCTCACTTGAAGAAGATGGCGCACCTTTACCACTGCCTAAAAGTGTTATTGCACCACGGAATGCAATGTCACCGTGAGGCTGACCGATGGACGGTCCACAGGGCCTGTCTTCATTGCTAGATGCAACACCACATTCGTTTTCATTTTTGGACGGTGTCGTCTCATGCAATAAACCAGTGGCGCTATCAAAGCGATTTCCTATACAAGTATTCGGGGTAAACAATGATTTGGAAGAGCCAGAAGTTAGTCTGGACATGTGGTCATAAGGTCTACATAAGATCGCAACGGTGAACCTCCTGCGCCAAGCGATACGCAGCCGCATCCAGATTTCAGACAGATAATGTCTTCAGGTTCACAAGGGCGCATGCCTTCGCACATTCAACTTTATTCAGCGCCATGTCGTTCACCCAAAAAAGCAGGATCGCGGCCATTTTGAGGTTTCGTAGGCAAGAACAGGGACGGCAAATTTGCTTCGAGGATTTTCATACCAGTATCAATAAGTCTAATTCGTGTGAATTTCTGCGGCAGCAAGCTTGCCTTTACACCGCATGATACCATGGCGGAAAATTTAGGTGTTCAAGGTACTGAGGATGTTTACGAGGATTGCTGTGATTAAGGGGACGAATTGCTTAAGTTGGAAGTTGACGCTTTTACGACCCGGCCAACCCTCGAAACTGAAGTTCTTCGATTTCTAGAACGTCGTGCAGCGGGTGTCGGCTATTTTCGACTCTCACACGAGTATTTTCCCACGCCTTCGCCGAGCAGCTCACGCGGAGATTCGCACTGGAGCCAGGGAGCGTCTGTCGACACCGCCGCGGAAGGTACGTGGAGGGAAGCTGAAAGGAAGACCATCTGTCAAGCTTAACAAGAACTGAGGATATTGCCTCGGCTTTCTAGTTAGCTCATCTTTTTGAAGTGCAAGCGCATCTATTTAGTTCGGCATTCCAGCGTCATATCGAGAGGATCTGAAAAGTGTTATTAAAATTATGGTAGATAGTATCTTATGGAATGCATTTGCCGCTTAAAAGACCTCGAAATGACCTCCGTTTTCCACACAGCAATGGATAATTGATCATCAAAAGGTTCGAAAACACCACAATGTGCTAAGTGTTGAGATTGCGCCATGGCTCACCCAGCGCTAAGCGATGTTTTCTTGATAGACAGTGTGAAGTTCCCATATAGGCGACTGCAGGTTTTTGCTTTCAGCTTCGTGATATCTTCCGTCTGTTATGCAATTTTGATTGCCAAACAGTACACTTACAAAAAATATGACAAAAGTGATGCTTCGTGCTCAATAAAAATTAGGTACTGGATATATTTTTGCCACGATCATGGAATTCGAGCAACAAGTGGCTTTAGATGTGCAAAAATTCCACTAATCATAGAGTGTTGCATCACTCGCAATTGCTACATTAGTCAAGAAACATCAGTGTATCTCAGTCAAGAAATCACCTTCTTGTACGAGAAGGAGAAACGCTGCTAATTTTCGGCTGACCATAAAGGCTTTTATTGGAGGAACGGTTGGCTTATCAAAGCTTCAGTTCGGGCTAAAACCAAAAGAATTATTCACAAAAATGCTAGCTGCTATTTATTGGGGAAGTCCAGGTGATGAAACTGACACTATCAATCAGATAGAAATCGTTGACGCCCATAGTCTGCATGGTCATGGTCCAATCATTGACTGGATGGAGTGTCTTGACTTTTCTCCTCTTCAAAATAAGTTTCGACCTTTGTCTTTCTATCTTAACGTGTAGAAGAATTTAAAACTTATTTTAAAGACCAGGAGACTGAAAATCTTGGCATGTGTTTATTGATACATTCATTTCACAAAATTGTGAAATGCGTGGCGACCTTGGTTACTTGATACTTGGCTGCCGGTGCAAAAGCGATCTGCATTAAGGTCTGCAGTTTTGCGTTGTCCCTGTCTCTGGAACCTTGGTTTTGTGTAACAATTTTTATTACCGAAGATTACCAAAGGTCTCCTGTCTCAAAATGTAGGGAACAGCTGAAAAAAGTAGATTATGTTACGATAGGTTGTTCGCGTTCTACCTGCAATCGCATCTTTGACCACCTGAACGTACCCTCAGTGTCAGGAACGACTTCTGGTGGATTAGCCTATTGATACACTTCTTCTTAGTGTCATAATTCTAGGGTCTCTTATACAAGAAACGTTTTCCTTGTTAGAAGAACCAACGATTTTTCAAAGTTTTTTAGGTCCGCTTCAGAAACCAAGTTTCTGCTCAGCGTTTTAAGCCTACTCTTTTCTAAACAAAACCAAAAAATAAACATTTAACAAAGTCGTGAGCGAAAATTTGTTTACTTTCCACTGAAAAGCTTTATGTGAATGATGTTTGCATTGGTGATCTAATATCACCAATATCAAGTCGAAGTGAAGCTGTTGTGAGACTCGCTCGAGGAGTAATAGAAAAACAGGCTAGGACTGGAAGCCAGATTACAAGGTTCATTGCTTTAATGAAGGGGTTCACCCCCGTTGATGTGTTTTCCAGAACAAATAGAAGATTTCACTTCTAGGACACCCTGACAACATCGTCCATCTCAACCGACTTCTCCCAGGCTTCGAGTCGCATTATCAGGGGTCCACCACTCGTACAACCGGAACTGACCGACAGCGACATCGACGACTATCCTGTGAGTCAAATAGAACGCTCATGTCAACGAAATGCTCATGTTCATAGTAAGTGGACTCATACTGAGTTCTTGGCTTCTCGGAAGCTATTTCCCTAAGTTTGGGGGTGTAATAATACTAAAATACTTCATGTAGTTTGCCCTCTAGTTGACTTTTTATGAAACAGCAGTTCATGCATGCTATTATAGAACTGTGGCTGCCATTTCCTAAGCTTCTTTTGTATTGTGCCAGAATTGCTTCGTTGCCGGCAGAGCCGGCTCGCAAACCTAGCAGCGCTGCGACGACCGATTTATTGGGTCGTTTAACTGTAAAGTGGGGCAGCTGCCATCGAAACGCTAGCAAACAAAGCCGAGGTTTTTCGGAATGAGTAGGGGTACCGTTGCACATCGCGAAAGGCACGGAGCTTCCCTAAGCTCATCGCAAGGCCATTCTTCAGGTGGAGCGTCGGAATCGTCGTACAGCAGCTCGTCGGTGCGACATGTCACTGTCAGAATGCACCAGTCCCTCATCAGCGTCTTCGAGCCGTGATCCTAGCGAAGCGATGAGTGAGTGATGCCTATGAATCGGGTATGTGTGTGGTTTGAAAAACGAGACATCTCCAGCTTCAAGCCGCTCCTCCTTTCTTGAACTGATAGGATTCCGGAAAAGAAATGTGGGAACTTCTTCTACTTCCCTGCTTCCCGCCACGAAGCCGATACTGAAGAAGAGGAAGCGCCGTGTGTCTGAGGACGAAAACAGCGGGTTGTACGCGAACATAGGTGAGTCGCTCATTTTTGCTAACTTTATTTAGTATTGAGACCTCTCTCATATTAGTAGAGATGTTTCAAAGGCTTTGTCATTTTCAGTCTCGTTTAAACAAATTATTCCGGAAAACGTTGATCCAGCGACACTCAATCAGTATTGCATTGATCGTCCACACCGGCAGACCTCCCTTTGTCTACGTCCAAAAAGCGATCTCCTAAATCTCCAGTAGAACTCAACGTAGCCTGTCGAATCGCAGACAAAATATACAACGTAAGTGTTGGCAGAAACTGGCTTCGGAACGGCTTCTGTCGCCGAATTTCCTTCCCTGGAAATAAAAGCTGCGAACTGTAAAAGTGTAGCAACAGGCAGAGGAGTGCTGATCGATTTCGATCGTGCACCTGGAACCGCAGGACTCCAGCTCGGCTACGTTGACGAAGTTCATTTGAGGACACAGACGAGTGCCTGATCCACATTGCAACGAAGATCCCCCGGGCGCTCCAACTAAGAGTACATCAAGAGGCGAAAATGGCTGACGGTGTAGCGCCAGAGCTGAGCAAGAGGAGACTTGGGAGCTTTGGCAAACGTCGAGACGGTTAGGGCACGTCTGCCTTCGGGTCTATGCCCTCCTGTTCGTCTTCTAAACTCGTCGAAAACGGAGTAGCTCCGGTATTAGGCCACGTTCTTTTGTCACAGGGTTTCTCAACCGCTTGGTTCTGAAGGCGGGCCGACCCTACACATCTCGCATGTGTTCTAGAAGTGTCTAATACCTTCCTGTATTTTACCTTGCTACCTCTTTCTAGGTTTCAGGTCCTTTTTCTACAAAACTGTTGAGCCCTGCTTCGTTTCCTTTCTCATCCGTTGTTCAATATTTTTTATTCTTCTTGTTTAACCTTATTCTGTTGTTTGAATTCCTGTTGCTTTTTAAGGTTTGCTTTATGCTCACGTAGACGTAAGTATGCGTCTTTTAATAAATAGTGAATAAACAAAATAAAAAGTGGGCGCGTCAAAGAGCTGGGAACTAGAGTACTATGCTCAGGATGGGCCTCGGAAGAGGCGCAGGTTATAGCCGGGATCGTGAGTCAAGGATTTTCCTTCGGCTTAGGCAAACCAACCCATCGATCTTCCAGGGTTGTTGAATTGGTACCAGAATTCTCAGGAAGGACAATACACTGGCTTGTTCATCGGCTTCTCTCCACAAGTCATTCATTGTACAGACGAAATACACATTCAGATATTTCCACTACTTCCTTTAAAATAGAATAAGCCTTTCCATTTCAGACAACGCCAGTCATCGACAGCGACAAGCAGCAAAGGTTAGAGTGGTACCCTATTCCGTTAAATTTAATGTTCTCAGCAGAAATACCGGTTTGCTAGACTTAGTTGCATTTCTTACGCAATATTTCTAGACTAAAATATTTGTGCCATCCAATTATTAAGCAGAGATTTAGCCTCCTCGTCCAGTATCGTACTACCCAATCGAAGACAGCGACGACTCCGACAATCTTCGAACGAAACGAAAAGCTACTTCCTTTCTAAATGTTAACAAGAATTTCGATAACCCAGGTGAGGACAACCTTCTATGTGGAAATTGTGCAATCTTTCTTGCTGAAAGTACTTTTAGTGAATGTGAACTGAACAAAGGAATTAAGAACTTTATTCCAACTCTTTTCTATCCTCGAAAAGAGAAACCTTAAGGCAACGAAGTATCCATGGTAGATTTCAAGAATACTTTTTCAGAAAATCTTCTGCGTGTTGAACGCGAGACTCGACTGAGACACGATAAAGAGAACCTGGAGGCCGAAATTGAAGAGCTTAAGGTATGCGTGATCCGCTAATCACTTGCACATAAAACACCATTCAAGTTGAAGGCCATTTCAGATGCGCAACCAACGGTTGGTAGAGCAACTACGAGAGAAAAGCGCACAATTCAGTAAGCTCCAGTTCCATGCGCATCGCCTCGACGAGCAGGTAGCCAGATTAGTGATTACGGATCTCCGGGCATTTTTCGAAGGCTTGATGAAAACGACATCACAACCAGCACTGTTGCAGATCGAATCGCTGAGCCAGCGTTGCGTGTTAAACGCTGCACTGGACAAGCTGACCTTGGATGAACGGTTCCTCAGGGGATCCCTAGCGGCGATGGAGAAGGTCGGTCTTGATCGGATCGGCATATCCTACACTCATTTAGCCCTCACCCTTCCGGTGCAAGAAGGCCAAGAGATATACTGTGAATCAGTCTTTTCCATTTGCAACACACTCATACTGGCAGCACCAGGCAGAAATAACAGCAAAGCTGAAACATTCCAAGTTGTACTATTCTAACCGGGGAACCGTCTCAGGCGTATGTCTGAACGGCGAAAATAAACACCACTATGAGAGTCTCCATCCTTCGCACAGTAGAAAAGTGGGTACCATTTTTGCAAAGCCCTTGAACCCAAGGAGCTAGGAATCCTCAAAGTTTACCATGGGATCGCATGCACATGTGCTAAACTAATCGGTCGAAATTTCAAAAATGGATATCATTCTTGAAAGCAGTGAACCAGATAACTCCCTTAGAAAGGTTTGGGTGAAATTTTTTCTACCCCTTCTCGATTTCGACCAATCGAGCTAGGAGTTGCGGAAGCGTAACAGTGCCGCTTCAGATTTACCTATGACAATCGCATACTCAGGAGAGCGTACACTCATGTCACGGCGAAACAGAAGATTTGAAAGATATCTCTGCACGTCTATCTTCGATAAAAAATCTCTCTATCTTGAACATTTCTTAATTGGTCGGCTCACCAGACGAGTCTCAAAACCGACGTTCCACCGTCTAGCGACAGGCTAGAATATGACGGCGACTTATACTTTCTGATCTGCTGGGACTGCTCGCCATCATCAGTGTATCTAGTTGTAACCTTCGACGGGCAGTAGGGAACAATTAGACTTGTGCAACGATCGACTGTACTTCTCTGATCATGCGGGGCACATGCTGGGTGAGATTGACTGACACCCATCCTTTACTTGTGAACTGGTTCCATCATATGCCCTTGTAATTGGTTTATTTATGTCTTGTTGGGAACGACCATTCCCCATGTGGCTAAGGGTTCTATCAAAAATCAGCAGAAAATGCAAAGTGTTGCATGTAGAGAGGGAAACTCACAAAAATCTCTCACTGAACACGTAGTTGGCAGAATATCCTATCCTATCCTACTATATATAAAAGAGTAAGCGGTTGTGTCTGTCCGTCCGTCTGTCCGTCCGTCTGTCCGTCCGTCTGTCCATCTGTCCTTCCGTCGGTCCATCTAGCATTTCATAGACGTCGAGTGACAGACGTCCGGGTTGAGATGAGGTGTGACCCACGTCGTGTCGCGTGCATCAGAAGACGTGTCGCCGATGTCGCGCAAAGGGCGTCTGGGTTGAGAAGACATCTCACCGCCGGCGTTTAACAGACGTTCGGCTTTAGGGGTTGTGCCACTCATGTCGCGCAGTCGGTGTCTAGGTTCAGAAGAGGTGTCACCGATGTCGCCCAAGTGATGTCTGGATTCAGACGGCGTATCACCGATGTCGCGCAATGGACGAACGGTTGAAAAGACGTGTTACCGACGTCGCTCGACAGGCATCCGGGTTCAGGAGTTGTGTCACCCATGTCGCGCAGTCGGTGTCTAGGTTCAGAAGAGGTGTCACCGATGTCGCGGAATGGATGCTTGGGTTAAGAAGGGGTCTCATCGATATCGCGCAAGGGGTGCCCCGGTTCAGACGACATGTCACCGATGGGTGACCAATGAAGGGGATCAGTAATGGGGGACCGGCAAACGAGGAATGGGGGGAGGGGGAGTGGATAGAAGGAGGACCAGTGAAGAGGGGACCACTAAGGGGGACTACTGCAGGGGAAGGGTCCAGCAAGGGGGGGGGGAGTGGAAAGAAGGAGAACCAGTGAAGAGGGGATCATTAAGGGAAACCACTGCAGGGGGCAGGGGAGGGTCCAGCAATGGGGGGGGGGGGGGGTGGAGTGGAAAGAAGGAGGACCAGTGAAGAGAGGATCATTAAGGGAAACCACTGCAGGGGCAGGGGAGGGTCCAGCGATGGGGGGGGGGGAGTGGAAAGAAGGAGGACCAGTGAAGAGGGAACCACTAAGGGGGACCACTGCAGGGGAGGATCCAGTAATGGGGGGGGGAGGGAATGAAAAGAAGGAGGACCAATGAAGAGGGGACCAGTATAAGGGGGGGGGAGAGAGACGGTAAAGGGGATCAGTGAAGATGGGACCACTGAAGGAGGGGTCCAGTGAAGGGGACCAGAAAGGGCGGACCATGATTTTTCATCAGTATCGTCCAACGGGTATCAGGCTTCAGAAGACGTGCTGCTGACGTCGTCACACGTACGTTGGGGCTTAGCATATGTATCACAGACGATATCAACATGCGTCCGGATTCAGAACACGTGACCTAGACATCGTACAACGTGCGTCCAGATCCAGAAGTCGTTCCACAGATCATACTTTGCACAGCATTCGTGAGAAAACTTTTTAAAGGCTTCGTTCGACAAGTGTGCTCGTACTTGACTCTCACTACGCCTTTATTTATTTTTTTATTTCACTTCGGCACAAGTGTAAAGGGTATTGGCGGGGTTGAGAGTGAGGGTAAGCAGAATGGTTAAAGCTATCGGAGGAACATGATTGCTGTCGGACAGGTAACGGTATCGAGCGGTCTACCGACACCCATTGGTTTGGCGGCCCCGAGGCCAAAGTGCAAAAGTCCGATAAGGCACAAGAATCAGACACCTAACTCGTCATCTATGAACCACCGCTGCTTGCCACTGAACCATCGAGCTGCCTGCACCAGCATTTTTCACCACCCCCTTTACCTCCACGTAGGGCGCACACAAATGTGTTAGATACGTGCTGACAGTGCACCTCAATAATGGACTTTCAGCAGCACCTAACTTCTTGGGCTTGAGGACTTTGTAAAAACGAATCAAATGGCGCAAATTTGATTCGGATCAACAACATTTTTTGACTTTTTTAAATAACGCGCTAAGCGACGAGTCGTACTACGTTTTCTCCTTGCCTGGGAACTTCGGTCCTGGGGCAATCGAGATCGCTGAACACGAATCTGAAGTTCGTTTTAGAAGTACCGATTGCCATCAATCGACATTGGTCAAATTACGGTGCGAGAAAATAGCGGAAAATACCCAGACGTCTTCTCCCTGCCTGACACTTTGGCCGTCGGGGTAGTCGAGGTCGCTGAACACGAATCTGAAGTCCGTTTTTGAACATCGATGGCCATCAATCGATATTGATCAAATTACCATCACACTATACAATAACGTACTAAGCGATGAGTCATACCATCGATCGGCGCCGCCGTAGAAATTAGCCATAAAATGGGAGAAAACCGGGGGAGGGAATTACGACACGAAAATAGCGAAAAATATCCAGACGTGTTCTCCCTGCTTGGGAACTTTGGCCTTGGGGCAATCGAGGTCGTTGAACACGAATCTGAAGTTCGTTTTCGCAGTACCGATCACCGTCAATCGACACTGATCAAATTACATGGGGCGAAAATAGCGGAAAATACCCAGACGCCTTCAACGTGCCAGGGAATTCGGAAGACGTGCGGAATACATGTACGTCGCATGACGTGCCAAAGACGTCGCTCAACGTGTTTGGGGATTCAGAAGGTGTGCGGAAGACATTTTCCGCTAAGGGTGGATCATTGAGGGGACCAGTACCAGTAATGGGGGACCGTTTCACTAAGGGAGGACCAGTAGTGAGGAACCAAGATGTAGTGTACGTATTGCGAGCCTTTTGTACTCCTAGTAAGGAAAAAAGCTGTACAAGTCGCGCGAAGCGCGCAAGTGCGAGACACGCCGATAGGCGTGACGGAGCACTTGTTTCTTATAACATCATACATCGTATTGTTCACGCTATTGGCAAGGTTCTGGACGCTTTTGCGTCGCTGGTGTCCTATGTAATCAAAATCACCGCCACGTCTTTGAACTGTCCGTTAATCGCGTAAACTCGTCGAACCACAATTCTCCATTAGGTTGCTGTCAGGAAAGCAGAGCGGCTAGTTCGTTACTTGAATGTTGTGACGGCGGAGCCAACATTTGATCCACCTAGACACATGAACTGCAACGTTGTACTGTTGCAGAACACGTGTCTGGCGTCTTCTTCCTCTCAACGGAAGGCAGAGGGCTAGATCACACTACACCTTGACACTCCAGAATGACAACGCGATACGGCGGAGGACTATGCTTCAGCTTTCCTCTGCTGCAGAAGCCGCCCAATGTCACTAATAAAGCGCCTCCAGAGTTACGACGACGGGGGCATCGGGACCATCCAGATTAAGTTTTGCCCGCTGCTGAAGATGGAAAAACTTATTCCGGATGGTCCCGATGGATGCCGACATTACCGGAAAGACCTGCTACAAGTCCCGTTTTCGCAACTTTGGAGGCGCCTCACAGAACGAAGCACCAAGCGAGTAAGCTCGCTCCTATGTACATGAGTCCGTGCAAGCACTCCGTCCTTCGTTAACAGAACATGAAGAAACCACTGAAAGAAGCTTTTGGATATATGTTGCGAAGATGTAGAGCATTGGGAGGTTGAAAGGCGCCAACCAATCAGGCTGCATCGAATGGTGCCCTTATTCAGAGAGGTTGTGAAAGGTGGGTATCCTGGATACCTGCCGTGAGTACCAAGGAGTGCGTTCAATTTTTTACGACAAATTTGTCGGAAAATTCGGTAATAAAATTTCCCTCAGCTGCTGTCAGTTTGGCTGTGTTTTGGTACGTAAAAAGCCAAGTCTTCCCTTTATTAGTTTTTTAACTCCATCTACATGGCAATTGTACGGCTACGTCTTCATCTTCACAAGAAATAACAGCAGTCGGTCTATCATCAACAAAATTGCTTAACGAGAAAAATCATTAAGATTCCAAAACCGGACAGTAACAACACTACTTCTAAATTAATAAATATCTTTCTATACCTTGTTCGTTTAGCTTGAAGAAAGTTGACCAGCTTCTGGTGACATCTACATAAATTGCTGTGCACCACAGCACGGCTCAACGTTTTGAGCGTTTTCAATTGCGCTCACAAATCTTTTCACTCGCTAGATAGGCTTCTACAGCCTAGCATCCTTCTATACTGCCACAATTGCTACGTAACACTATAGAGTGTTTTTAAACTTCTTTGAGCCTAGAGCGGCTGGTATAGAAGATAGCGGTTGTTAGATGGATCTCTAGTTACGACCAAAGCCTTGCTCGAACCCGCAGCCTTCCAGGCAGCTATGCTACACCTTACGCCACCGGCGTTGTTTGGTCGAACTGAACATCCACGATATCATCTTAACAAGTACTCACCTATCAGTACCCTCGCTGCCCAAAAAGCAGAAGGTGCGGGTTCGAGTCCCGCCTGGCGACAAGAGTTTTGATCGTAACTAGAGATCCATCTAACAACTAAGTACAGAGTGTTTTAATGAAGAATTCAGCCAGCAGCAAATTCTGGATCTATCCTACTCGGAGGGCGATCCAAAAGTGCCAATTCCCCAGGTCATCCCATGCCACACAAACACACCCAATGAAATTACATAAATGAAAGCCCTCGGATTATGGTACAGTAGCCGAAGCTTTCGTAGAAGCTCAAGGTAGGGAATGGGGATTCAAAAACGGCGTATGCCCCCCCCCCCCGATTACCAAAGAGTTCGGGATCTATCCCCCGATTAGGATAGATCCCGAACTCTTTGGTAGAGTTCGTCTTTAGGAAATATTTACAAAGTTCATAGATTTGCCCATTATACAGAATGTTCCTTTTGTCCCAAGATGTCCTTTTCTTACTGCAGACGACAGCAGAGAATCAAATAAACGGCCTTGGACCTTTGAACAAATTTTAATCGAATGGAATTATACTGCATCGAGTGTTACTGTTTTTGCCACCCAAGCAACGTTTCTTCAGTTATTAAGCCTGTTCTCCTCTGCTTCAGAAGAAAACCCATAAGAAACACGCGCATCTAGAAAAGAGTTTCTCGCCTTATAATAACAGTGTTCCATATTGCTTTCCTTCCCAACTGCTCCAAATAAAATTCGCCAGTTCTATCACTTTTTCACGACAATTCAGCAATTGGCCACTCTGATTTTCTTCTTGAAGCACATGGTGCCTTATTTCACAGCACATTTGCTTGAGGTTCGAAAGTGCTTTGGCTTTCTCAGTTTCTTCCTGTTTTCGTAGAGCATATTTTGAACGGTGAAGAGACTCATCCAAAAAAAAAATCGTTGAGAACGCGCGTAAATTTACATGAATAAGAAGTAAAACATCAAAAACGGTGCGTAAAATGTCGTTAATGCACTTTAACGGAAATTTTCATGGTTAAATTTCGTTAAAAAATTATCGAAAAACGCCGGGAAATCCGGTAAGTCGGTAAATCGTTAATCGTTAAACGCAGTCCCCTGGTGTGTACAGTAGGTGCAGTACTCGGTTATGACTGGCTGGCACGTTCCCACCTTCCGATGCTGTACATCTTCGCGACATCTACCATTTTTCACCATTTTGGGCTGCACCATTTTCCACACATTGAGCTTTTTACAGGACGGGTTTTAAGTCTCATCTCTTATATTCCAGATTGAGGACTGCATCAGACGGTTTCAGCACCAAGTACAAAGTGCCAAACTGGACGCAGCTAATGTTCAGCAGAAGGTCAGCAAAAATTTTAAGCGTTATAGGAAAATGTTTGACAGCAGCCCTTGACTTTGAGCCTGAAGACGCTTCAAGGTCGAGGAATGTGCGAGAGTTTAGAAATATCGTATGCGCAGAACCACCAAGACATTTTCTTAGGGATTGATTCCAGTGTAAGCACAAATCCTCAAATTTGTTGTTCCGTAATTTGAGCAAACTCTGGCAGTATAACATCAGCAACCTTCTCCTAGATCCAAAATTTTTCCAAAAGACGACAGCTAGACTTCTTGGAAGAGTTTACATTAGGACAAAAGCTTCATGGCAGGATAGGACGGCATTTCAAAACGGGTAAGTTACATAGATTAGCCAGACCTGTAGAGTTTTTCCTTGCCTTGCTCAGTGTTTTCCTCTGCCTTAAAGAAGGGGACCGCGACCATCGCAAGTATAAAATACGCATTATAAAACACACTTCGAGTATAGAACAGGCATTCAAACTTCCAGTGTTATCTCACAGAAATAAAATGCGGGAGCATCTGGAATAAACCTCCGACTTGTCCTTTAGTTGGCTGACGCTGGCATCGTATAGGTCAAATACGCATTCAAACCGCCTATTTGATAGGAGTAGAAGTAGAATGCGTGGCGCATCCCACAAAATGATTGATTATCCCTCTCCTACTACAAGTATTTATGTAGTATTTGGTTTTGTTAGATCTCTCAAAGGCAGCTTTTCTCGCTAGCGCTCAGCTGAGTCTCTGAAATCCTTTCGGTCGTTTTGTTTTCCATACATGTCCAATCTGTTACTATCCCCGGTTGTAGATTTTTTTGGTTGGGATAATAGCTGACTGTACGTTGTAGGCTCTACACAATTCACTACCGCGAAATGATATTAATAAAATGACCATTGCAGACAATGAATAACATAGCTCAAGAACGAAACGCTCACCAGGCATGCCTTGAGCGCCTTGAAGAACTGCAGCGGGAGAACTTCGCCCTGATGCAGAGCAGATATCTTGGTGCGTTTGAGTGAAGGTTATACAACATTTTGCGGAAATAATGAGCACGGCTTAGACGAAATGTTGCTGACGGTTGTTTTCCTTGATTTCCTACTTTTTCCTTGTGGTTAAAAAACAGAGTATCACTAAGTGCCCTCTAGAGAAAGAGTTGGAATTTTTCCAGTAAAGCGAACGACTACTACTTGTGAATAACTACGGGGCTACAGAAAGGCATCATAGGCATCACAAAATCAGCAACCGCCCCATTCTGTTGGCCTAAAGGCCGCCATTTTACACATCTTCACACACTCTTGGCTGCTTTTTATGTTATTGTGGTATCAGGATAGGGAATCTTGCCTCGCGGAACTTGTTAAGATTGAAATATCTTTCTGATAACTTGGTTTTGAAACCTTTAGCCTCGTGATTTGGCTTTAATTTTCTTCTGCTCTTCTTTTTACTTTTTTTAATTTTCGGGGCTGTGCCAACTGTGCACTTTACATTGACAGGGGAAAATGACAGAGAAGGAATTCTTGTGGAGAGCTTCTCACTTTCAAATTTGGCTTCAGAGTCCGGCTGCGACGACAGTGTGTGGCAGAGGAAAATCGACGCCCTCCCTGCGTACGAGACACTTTACGTGTTCACACAGCATGCGGTCCGCAAGTACTCGGATCTCCGATGGTCGCTCTTGGATCGAGAGCGAGAGGTGGGACGAGCTGAGCTCGACCTCATCGCCACACAGTCGTCGCTTCTTGTCACTCATGCGCAGGTACGAAAGACACGCTCGTCAAATGAAGCGCTTGGAATGTCAGGATGTCATCGAACGCCTTTCTTCTTCGGCCTCATTAATGATTGTCTGTGAAGTTTTCTTGCTACATAAGTTACTATTCACTCCATATCATTCACTTCACTGCACCACGTATTGTAGCGTGAATTTTATGTAGACCTGGTGCCGGATTCATCAACGACTTAGAGCGTAGGCAGTTTCCGTGTCGTGGTGTGGGGGGGGGGGGGAGTTTCCGATAGTCCGATTCCAATGACGTCCTGATAGTTTAACTCCGAGATTAGATGGCCCCTCGCCGGAGATGGATTCAGCAGATGTCGTAGAAGATCGCTTCCATCGCGCAGAGGATTGGGGCGCGGGTTCAGTTGTTTGAGCCATGGCGGTGGTCTGGTTACTTACACGTTCCTGGCCAGGGATACATGAGAGCCGCCCATACACGACAAAGCAGCGTACTGCATGACTATTTGTGCAGCTGGCCATCACTAAAGTGATGTTCATCCCTTCACCGCAATGAGATGGCACCTGAAGAGAAATTATGCTTGAAAAGTTGCGAAAATGCTGCACGATAACGCAACACCTGACCACTCCACATACTGCTGGGTAGTGATTGAAATTTCCAATGGTTTCCATCAGAAGGATCCTGTGTTTTCAGAATGAACGCCTTCGAATAAAACTAGGGCATAGCCGCCCGAAACGACCTGCGTCTTTCCATGGAGGAGATCTGATGAATAGAGTGGTGTGTTCTTCCTCATTGTTGTTTGCCCTCGTTAAAAGAGAAAATAATAGCTGAAAGTCCCATATTGTTCAAAAACGGAGCACGCGGACGTCATTCGTGAGATAGTTAAAGCCAACTGCTGTTCTTCAGCGTCGCTAGGTTATGAATTTCTGTACCTCGAGTACGAGTTTTGAGAAGCGAGTTGATCGCGGCCATCCCACAGGTCAACCGATGTCTGACCAATCTTCAACTGAACTTTCAAATACCTCTGAGCTCATAAATTATCTCTGTTCATTATTGTGACCCGGTGTATTATACAGCTTTTCTTGCATTAAGGCTCAACGGGACATGAACTTCTTTTTGCCGTTCAAGCTGCAGGGTTCTAGAATTGAGAACTCTCGACGGATCATCAGCAAAAAGTCGGTCGACACAGAAATCGACCTGGAGGGCGAATTCTACTCCGTGTTCGGCTCTGTTAGAAGTAAGGGCAGGTATTTTTAGTGCTATTTGTACTCATTTGCTTTGGCTTTCCTTGAAATTTTACTTGTCGTTTACAAAGGGTGATCAATGCGCTGCCTGAACGCTCATATAATTCCTTTTCATTTTGCTGCAGAACGTTTTGAGCGTAAGGGCAAAAAGCAAAAGCTCTCCGACGTGGATAGACTGCGGAATACACTTCTCCATGACATCGCTATGTTTATCTGGTTAATAGGGTAAATGCGGTGCACCTAGAGCTGTACAGTGGAGGCGCTTCCTCGCTGTTGTTCCCGCTGTGCCGTTGCTTCATACGCAAATAGAGCTGAACAAATTTCTACCTTCGATCTAACAAACAGCGACGTACCTGCAGACCAACGAAATCTCCGCTGCCGTGATCCGAAATCCGGTTTTTGATCGGTTTAGTTCTTCCATTCCGTTTAGTGTTCTGCTGTTTTGGGACGGAAGACGGAACGGAGAAGGGTCATCCATCACTCATTAATTGATTTGCACTGACTGTTCGCCTTGGAACCTATCAAAAGGGAGAGGAAAAATCAGCTATAGATCACCATTTTGCGGTTGTGTTGCTTTCAGACCGGTGGTGCATCCCGATGTCGGAACAGGGTCGAAACCAAACTGGGGCCGGATTCACCAACGACTAACCCACGGGTATAGCGGGTAGAGATACCCATGATGAAGCCTGTGTCTCTGACCCTTATCTTCTCTCTACCTGATTCCTATCTTACCTCTACCGCGCATACCCACGTGTTTAATTGTTGATGAATCCGGCCCAGGGGCCCTAGAGATAAGGGGTGTAAGGTGGTTTCTTTTTGGGTAACAAGGTTCAAAATGGTACCCGAAGAAACGTTCGCTGTGAGCGCCGTCAAGATGTGTACTACGTTGCTAGCCGGGAGTGTGTATGCGCAAAAGTTTATGCGTTGTGATAGGCTTTTTCAAAAATCATATCCACAGAATACAAGCAAGCGTGTTGGCAGAAATCACTCCGTTTATCCAACCAATGCACTGCGATGCTCACTTAATCTGTTGTGTAAGCATGTCCTTCTACTTCCCGAAAAGCTCTCGGTGAAACTTCGACGCAAAACTACTGCTTCAAGAAGAACCAACCTTGGAATCGCATATTCTTAGCACGAAGGATCTCTGTCGTGTCATTAATGTTTGATGCTTCATGGGAAGGGAGGGGTAATCGATCAAACCACCAGCTGCAGGTCACCCGTTATTTACCTCTCAGACCTGAATCATAATTAGGGTTCGTTAATCCGGAAGAGTACCCCGTACTGCCGAAAAAGGATGTACTGCCGAATATTTTCTAGAAAATTAGAAAAGATTCCAGAAATGTTTGAATCAAGACTCTAATTCCTTAACCGAAACATGCATATCTTTAATTTCCGTAACAATCTTAGGTCTGGCTTGGGAAACTAATTCTAAATAGCTATAAGCAATATTGGGTTGCTAAGTGCTCTCCGTACGGGAGATTGAATGAAATCAATCAAGTGTTATGAGTGACGAAGTCTCTGGCCATCTCACACGTCGGAAAATGCGTCATTGCGTTTAAAATTCTTTCTTCCTACATACAGAATGATTTCGTATAAACGTCGATTTGTTACGCTAGCAATATTTGAAAAGTCATCCTAATGATGACACGAATGCTAGGACCTTTTACTGTTATGTGTTGTGGAAGAGTCGCATGTTGTCTTGCCTATTTCCTAATTTCGTTAACGGTAATTTAGTTATTGCCTCCATTTTAATACATTCATGGAGCAACAAATGAAGAAACGAGTTTTGTGTTGTTTCCAACTCAGTGTTTCCTATTCCGAATTCTGAGCACGTTTCCTCTAAAAATTCTCCGCGTATCCCTGCTCGACTGTTGCTTTCTGTGACACACAGGAAGAGTTGAACTTCCTGTACTCCACAATAAGCTAAAAGTGCCTAGTTCATACATAGCTGCTACTTTTAAGAATTCGATATGCTGAAATAGTGCACGAGTATTCACCTCTTCAGAGCGCAGTATGTGGACCACTGACTAGGGATTGCGACCTCCCATGGAACTTCAAGTTGAACCAGGGTCATTAGAAAGAGCTCGGAATGCTGATTACGAATATGGGGGTCAAAATTGCAAAATGAAACACTTGAGCGAGTTATGGCCTGCCGAGGTCGGGGGTCCTCACCACAGGCTGCCTGTGCGACACACCTGGCGCGAGAGTGAAGAGTCATCGGGGTCCGTATAAAAGGCGCCTTAGGCGCCTTTTATACTCCCGCCGCGCCGCGGCGCGTCAAGGCGGAGTGGCATTCTACCCCCCGCCCTTTAAACAGTGGCGTGGCAAATGTCTGCGTCTCCACTATTTCGTAAGGCAGCCACTGGACTCTCGAGCAAGCCCCTGGGGTGGGCGGGCCAGGGGGACGAGGGGGTAGAACGCTCGACTCCCGCGCGTCAATTCGGAACGCGGCGGGGCCAGTCGCGCCGCGCCCGAATTTGACGCGCTGCTGCGCGATTGCAGTTAGAAAGGAGAGCGTAAGCGACGCGTGGGGACCAAGCGGAATGCATCTGACTAATGTTAGGCCTATGTTATACTTCGGCGACGCGTCGCCGACGCTGCGACACGTCAGCGACGGCCCGTCACCGACGTCGGCCGACGCTGACGTCACCAGCGACGTCGCCGTCGTCGCCACAGACGTCGCCGACGTCGCCACAGACGCAGCCGACGTCGCCACAGACGCTACTACTTACAAAGACGACATATTTGAGTTCGGAACATAAACAAACTAAGCTTTACTCTGCGGAGTCTTTCAGTGCAATAAATCATGCAATTGCGAGATGAAAGAAGCAACACCAAATGAGTTTGCAATTAGCAGAACTGCCATGTACTACCACAAAAAAGACCACCCTGGTACGCTCGTAACGGGTATTTATGTCCGCCATGAGCAGGGCTACGCCCCCTGGCATAGCTGCTATAATTTGCCTATAGCAGGCTATCTGACCCACGATACCCTGAAGTCACTGCCCGCGATATGCCGCGGGGTATACGCCATTGGCCAATAGCCTTTTCCGCCGCCCAGTAGCTGCAGTTATGCTGATTAACCTCTCCATTCAGCTTTAATGTTGCTTCATCAGTCCCCAGAATCCGTTTCGGAAAATAGGTCTGCTGCCCACATTTAAATTCTGTAATCACTAAACTCGCATGCTACGTGTCTTTCACGTCGTTGTCAAGTTCTAAACATCAAAAAAGCAGATAAAAACAGACTGTGCATGGCGCAATCTATACGTTCATACGTCAAAAAATTCCTATTTGCTTAAGATTTTATATGAGGATTTAACTTCTTCAGTACCTTTTTGTGACCAAAGTTATCACCTTTCTAACAGTGCATTCATTTCTTGAGACACCCAGTATTATTAGAATTAGGCAGTATAAAAAAAACACTCACTTCCGTCTATCAGGTAGAGATACGTATATTTTTATGCCTTTTTTCTGTTGAAACTCTGTTATCTGCCTCAATTTCGTTGTTTGTTAAAGAACACACCAAAGTAACTTTTTACATATTTTTCTGCAAGCCTTAAAGAAAACATTTTTCGTTGGAATAGAACTGCTACATATTAAAAACCACAAGAATTCTGTGAAGTCCTCATGTGACTAACTTTAAATGGACATGAAGAGTAAAAAAGGCACCATTTGTGCCCGCAAGATGGGCGTTTTTGCACTTTCGATTTCGTAATTCGAGGTCCGCCGAGGATGTTGACAGTGCCGGGAACGAAGAACCCACCCACAAACAAAATACTCCCTCTGAGCGCATTTTTTCCCAGCCTTGAATGAGGCCGGCGACGGCCCGTCGCCGTGCACAGCGCGGCGACCGACCCACGGACGACGTCGCCACCGACGTCGGCGGCGGAAGTATAACACCCCCCTGCGGAGCTCTCGGCGACGTCGTCGGCGACGCTGTGTTGGGCGGGCTGCCACGCAGTGCGTAGCTGCCCGCAAAGCACAGCGTCGCCGACGTCGGCCGACGCGTCGCCGAAGTATAACATTGGCCTTAGCGGTGGAATTCCTGTGAGAGCGATGAACCCTCTCTTAAAGTTGCGGCCGAAGTCGTCTGCTTAACCTACGGTTGACATTGGTGTGATATTGAGTCGAGTCCCCTGCAATGCGAATGGCACTAAACGAGTCTTTATTTTGCAACATGTTCGTGCTCAAAAGTAGAATTGCTGAAAGGTACTCATTGTCGAGAATTGCTCAGATTTCTCTCTCATATTGCCATTTCGGGGTTATTGTGCACTAAACATATCTTTAGCGTAGTAGAGAAAACTTCGTGAATGTCTACAGATCTCCATTCTCTTCCTAGGTTACGAAAGGTACGGGTGACTAATGTAATGGTCATCGATTTCGCTCAAACTCCAGCATAATACGAAAAACGGATGTTTGATTTGTGATCAGCACACCAAATAACGTCTCTAGGCGAACTTTGGGCGAGACCTCGACGGCCTTAGACACTCGAACATGCCGTAATCGGGCCTGATTTCAAAAACAGATGCTGGATTAGTGATCAGCACCCTAAATAACCCCCTCCCCACCCTCCGGAGAGAAGTTTGGTCAAAAAAAAAATCTTTTCGACCTCTCATCGACCTCTGGAGTCCTGAAAGTAAAACAGTGCCATAATTTTGCTACAGCCCTTTTGTCCTGTTGATTGGGGAACCAAAACAAAGAGGACATAGCGAAATGATTCATCTCGGTGGTGAATCTCACACTCGACATCGAGTCTGCCGCAGCAGATCGCGCCGCGCCGCGTCGTTCCCTCCAGCGGCGCGATTCGCCGAATACTGTAACCCAAAATTCCGTCAGAAGTGGTGTTTTGAGGCGGCGGAGTATGAATGCGATTCGACGTCGCCGGGCGGCGCGAAAAATCGATAGGTATGTCAACAGGCACACGGCGCCGCGCGGCGGCTCGAGCATAAAAGGCGCCTAAAGGCCCCCACAGAGTTCTGCGGCAGCGCCGCGGCCCTATGCTTAACCATAAGGCAGAGACTCAGAGCTCGCCGCCGGCGGCGTCCCTGCCCTATCCTTAACCATAGCGGCGAGCGGCGTTGGTGCAGAACTCTGTGGGGGCCTTAAGGCCAGCAGCAGTCTTGCGGACGCGCGGTCCCGCCATGACAATGGCGGTGGTGCGGCGCCGCGAGGGTTGTGCGCAACACAGCGTATTTTTTTATTTATTTAAAAATAATTTTATTTAAAATTTTGCTGGCAGTTGCGACCTCTAAGAATGTCAGAGAGGTAGTAAGCAGAACGCTTCTTGTTCGGTGAAGAAGCGTTCTCCAGCCAAGTTAGTTCTTGAATGTAAACCACGAAATCTAAAAGAATACTCTTTATAACTCAACAGTTCTGTCCCATTCTGCGCTTGTTCTCACTTTTGTCGTTCTACCTCCACTAGAAGTTCCTCGGTTGACAAGCAGCTCGAAGATAATGTGGTGGCCCTTGTGATGACAGCATTCCCTCCGATGCCTTGTTGTTTCCGGGAGGTCTGTCCGATGCAGTTATAGCTCATACTAATAAGGGGGTCTGGTTTGTTGTTGCATTTCTGTGCAAGGGTTTTCCCTAAACCTCACGCGGTTAACTTGTGGCTGGAAGGCGACGAAGATTTTCAACGCAATTAAGGAATACCGAATATCGTGCTAAGGTCTTTTTTTGCGTTACGTTTTGAGTGCAGGATTCCAGACGTCTCCATTTCTCGACACTACGGTGATTACATTCTTGGTTGTCAAGGTCCTTTATTGACAGAAATTATCCACCAACCTATTATATTCGTAGCATGTAGATTCGTTTGAAAATGTTTTCAAATAGAGGAACCATAATCGATACTAATCTATCACCCTGCAGGTCTCACCCCCAACTCCTGGCACTGGGGTGAGAGCCGTCGTGAACTGCGGCAGCCCTCGAGGACCTCTCCGACCAGGGGCTCTGCGACAACTCGTTCCACCACAGTGGCAGCGTGGGTCCCCACTGCGGCGGAGGATATATGGACGGGCGCATCAGCGAGGCTCTATGGAGGCCCTAAAACTTGTGGATAAAAGAGACGCTGCGTATGTTGGAGCTTTCGTAGAAAATTCCACGAAATGCAAGCATTGTCACAATTCCGAGTCCATTATTAATTATATCTCAGCTTTTCTTTTATTTATTTATTTACTTATTCAATGCGCAGACTAGGGTCTAGCGTGAGGAGATTAACAAACAAAACAATACGAAAACACAAACACGCAATTCCAACCACATGTAAAGCATCAGCAAATTGGTTACCAACAAGGCATATGACTTATTAGAACTCCACAATTTTTACCTTGAGAAACACATCCTACAGGTTTGAACAGAGAGTCTCCTTAGGTCTTTGTGCTTTCCAAGCAAACGGTTGAATTCATTAGGAGCTCTGTAGGTTAGAAAGTCCGACCTGGAACGCGATTTATCAACCGATACCCTAAGTTTCAGCTTTCCTCTTACAGACCTTGTCAGTATTCCACCGAAGAAATCCATTGGGTTTATGGGTACCTTTTCAGCGAGAATCTTGTACACCATTATAAGGTCAGCAATCTTTCTTCTATTCTTCAGCGAAGGAAGACCAAATAGCTCAGCTCGCTGCGGACCTCTTGGAATAATTTTGTAATCCAATGAAAACATCTCATCATGAGCTTCCTAGTGAGGCTGTTTTGAATGCTCTTCAGAAAGTCTTTATCCTTTTTCATTGTTGGATTAAACACCGTTCCCGCTTCGAGCGGGAACATCGGTGCTTAGAGTTCGAGCACAGTTTCTAGGTCCAACCATCAGGTAGTGTGTCCTCTCAACTGCTAATGGTAGCTCCCACTTTTCTGCCCAGCAAATAATGAAATCAATAGCTAACTGGAGAGCCACTGAATCTTGTGTATCGCCGATTCTTTTATATATCTTCGAATCATCAACGTACACTTTACAGTAACACCTAGTTCGCAAGCTGATGAGCTTATAAGATGCCGATGTATCATTGGATTTAGCATCCTTCATTTCTATGTAAACATTGTACCGGTAAGGGGCTCTGTCAAGTTTTTTCGACACGGGCTCGAAGCCCCCTCTTCGCTCGTACCAGTGGAACACATTTTTTTCCAACAGTGGAAGCGACGGTAGTTTAGATTCTCAGATGTGCAGGATAACCCTGTTCACAATGTCTCTGTAGCTCCAGAGGAACATACTATTCAATTGTATGTTGAAGAATTGCAATGAGCGTTTCGTGCAGCTGATCTACTGTACTCTTAGTACTCGTCTGCGTCGCGGCTTCCACCACACTGGCAGCCTGGGTGCCCACTGCGGCGGGAGCGATATGGACGAGTTCTCCGGGTGCTGCCGCGAGACTCTGTAGAGGCCCTAAAAGGCCTCCCACACTTCTGCGGCAACGCCGCTCGCCGCTATGGTTAAGGATAGGAAAATAGGGCAGCGGCAACGCCGCAGTGTGTGTGGGGGCATTAAGAAGGACCCGCCAGCTGCGGCGGTGGCGCGCGGGTAGTGCTCCCGCTCGTCAGGTATGGCGTCGTGTGTTCGGTCCCCGTTGCTGAGCGTTCTTTTTTCAAATAATAATTTATCTTTGAAATGACCTTTTGTTCTGAATTATGACACATGTTTCATTAAATAGCCTGGAAAACTACCACACGTGTTTGTAAAAATTCTTGAAAGCAAAAAACTGCTATGGTGACATTTTCACCTTCAGTAGGTTGTCTCTCTGGGTCATGTTGAACTCCACACTATCTCCCATGGCAAACAACCTGACCCTTTAAATAACGTTTTTCATCGGGCCGAAGAAAAAAGTCTAGATGTTGAAGCTCGACGTAGCCCCGGCAGGAATATTGGCGTCAAAGTGAATAACATTCTAATGGGTGGTGCTCGAGTTTTCTTCGCCTTCGTCATCGCAATGGTCCCAGTCGGACTTGTCATCAGTAGACACATCTGATCCCAAATTTCCATCCGTTTCGACATCAACTGAAGCGGCAGCACCGTCCCGTAGAATAGACGACTGGCCCCGCCGCGTTCCGAATTGACGCGCCGCGGCGCGGCGGAAGTATAGAAGGCGCCTAAGGCGCCTTTTATACGGAGCTCCGATGACTCATCACTCTCGGAGCCCCGATGACTCACCAATCTCACGCCAGGTGTGTCGCACAGCCAGCCCGTGGTGAGGCTTCCGATTTCGGCAGGCCATAACTCGCGCAGACATTTCATTTTGCAATTTTGACACCCATATTCGTAATCAGCATTCCGAGCTCTTTCTAACGGCCCTGGTCTCAACTTGAGTTTCCATGGGAGTTCGAAACCCTTCCCTAGTGAACAGTGTTGAAAGTAATGGTCAAAATAACATTTTCCCAAGTCGCAGATTTATTTTGTCACTGTTGTCACGTGTTCGGTTTATTTTGCAAAGCGTATTGCTCCCGCAGACGTATATTCTATAAGCGTATATTTTACGCTAAACTAAAAAAGAATAAAACTTCAGCACATCATACGGTATGTGCTGATGTTGCGGGTCATGCAAGTTTCAATAGATTCCATTTTTGTCGCCAAATTGTGTCCGTACATAATCTCCTTCCTCGCTGATATTCAGATGTGCCGTCAAACCTGGAGAAGCCACCGTGCGCAGTTAGTCGAATCGAGTACATGATGAGAGAGATGTCGCACTGCAGCAAAGGCCGCAAGCTTCCCACAGCGCCGGTTAGAGCCAACACGAGGACATCGTCGAGTAGACCGATGAGGTGAGCAGGAAAGTGGAGAACTCTTCAAAATTTCTCGCTCCTTTTTATGCTGGTTACTTCACACCTCTCGCCGTTAATTTTACTCATTCCTCCTGCCATACTAAGCGGTATGGATATCTTGCTATTTTGGACTCACCCAGGCGTCGCATTGACATGTGCTTCATCTCAGTGAGCACTTAATTAATTTCCTACTTTACAATATAGGTGATGTGGAAGTCCGGTTACGATCAGACCATTTATTGCGAAGGTGCCCAAGGCATCGGGATCAACAACAGGGTAACTTATATACGGTTTCAAGTCAACATGGAATTTTAATCTCTCTTCTGTTATCGTTCTATCTTTCACTAATAACGATACGAACATATTCCTGAAGGCTGTGAATATCTTAAAAGTGACTGATCAAACATTTCGTATTCTGTTATGACGCCCTAATAACCAAGTAAAATATTCTTGAAGACTGGGAATATTAAAGAGTGACTGATTAAACATTCGATATTCTGTGATGGCACAGAAAATAGGCACTCCTAGAAATTGATGATGATGGAACTTGAAGGCTAATAAAACAGCTTGGACAGCGTCACATAGGCGTTGCTCCAGTTCATCAATCCAAAGTTCGCCACTTCTGCTAGTTGGCAGCACAGACATTGATGGCAAATGTGTAGGGGAGAAAGTGAAGTAAATTTAAAAGTTTGCCGGAAAGTAGGAACCAGACAGATGAACTACAGATGTTACTAGCAAATAAATGTCGTTACAGAATACGGTTATGAGGCGGTAGAGCAGAATATTTCTTGCAGCATGGTAGAAGTGGAAGAACAACGTCGTCTTCGTCGATTCGAAGACACTCGTAGAAGCATCAAAGTGCGGCGTCAACCGAGCATGGACAGTCACTGTCAACGGTGAGGAGAAAAACTTCGTTGAAGGAATTTTGTAGCTCATGAGATATTCTTGAAATGGCGTTCAATATCAAGCGATTAAAGCAGTTTCGATGCCCTAGTCTAAAGAGTCAGTTTGGAAAGGATAGGACGCCAACTTCACCCTAGTGGACCCTGGATTCGTGTGCAGAGTCAGTGTCCGTTAAGAAGACCTCCCGACGTGGTGTAATTTCGAAATGCTTCGATGGAAGCCCGCAGGAAAATTTGACTGTTTTGTTTTCATGTGTATTCCCCAAGCTTTGCAGAATTTTAGGTCCGAAATTTTAGGTGAGTTATCACAGTGCATCAACAGGCCTTGTTTGAATGACCGCTACTATCGGAATAAAAATTTTGATTTTGCACTGTATCCCGGTTCTTCTACGAGATTGCCTACCGGCAGTCATTTCCCATTTCATTTTTTCTGTGTTTCATTCTAGGTGCACGGCGAACTTCTGACACCTTAACCGAACCCAATACAGCAATCTCATCTAGACATAGGCCAATAACCTCAGCAATAAGGAGCGTATGGATTGCCAGGTCCAACTTCACAGCTGGAAAGCTGCATCGAAATGTTCCAGGCCGATCGACACGGGCCAAATTCCAACCTCGTCTTTGCAAGACCTGCCCTTCCATAGTCCAATCTCTACTCCGGTGGCAGCGAGGAAATTCGCGGACAAACCGCCATTGAGGCGTAAGTGATGATTCCTTCCTACGCAATCAGTTAAAGACAGCGCAGGATTTCCAGACTACGACCAGCTCCCAGAAGCACCCAGGAAGATCGAACGTGTTCGCCAACTGGAGCGCGGCTACAGCATGGACACCCATGATCGCTCGCCGTATTTGGATGAGATGCGTCGGGCGAAGGAGGAGCAGAGACGAGATGACTTTAGAAGACCGTCGGCCGTGGAGGTGGAGCGGCGACCCTCTCGTATCCAGCGACAGCCGCCGGTTCATCTGACGCGTATTAAACCTCCTTCGCATATCGTTCAGAGGAAGCCGGTGAGTGTGGTTTCTAGACTACGATGTAATGTTCGAGAAAAACATGCCGCTAGAATTCTACAAGCATGTGTGCATAGGTGAGGATGGTCATCATTAGGACCGTTATATTAACATGGCACTGTGAAGGCGATGTGTGAAAAAACGGAGTTGGCCAATCAACCTTTTTCTAGCAGCCTAACGTTTACACAACAGTTCTGTCTCTTCTGGTGCAAACTCAACCAGTTGCTAAGCTTAACGCCAGCTTCACTTCGTTCTTCCTTGTCATCTAACGTCAAATGTCAAGAGACGAACACAATTCCAAATGCAGTGGACTCTGCTCTATGTTTTCCATCAAGGAAAAATGAATTCTTTCCAAGTCCGAGAATGAGCTGGGGGTGTAGATCCATCAAGTTGTCTAAATGATGTAGTTTAGGAATGCGTAGGTGTAACCAGAAACCTAGCTAGGACTACGACTTCCCCAATGAAATCCATTTGTTCCCTTTCTTCAATTTGGTTGTAAGAAAACCAAAACTTCTGGCGGTGTTAGAACACGCACCAAATTGGATTGACTTGTTACCATGCGGTATGTCATGCTCGTAATCGACCTAAGTTCTAAAAATAGATAGAATATCCGTGATCGGCACCGCAAATATTCCCCATGGGCAAAGTTTGAGCGGTTTTTTTCTTTCGACCTTTCCTCGACCTCTAGAGTCGTGAAAGGCAGCAGTTCCGGTTATTCTGGGTACACCTCTTTACTTACACATACCCATCGAAACCTTCTGCCATCCATCGTTTTAACGAAAATAGTTTCCAGATTGGAGATCTGCATCCCAGTTAGCCCAATAGATGAATTTGGTACGAAGAATCTTTTTCGATCTCCAGAGTTGAGGGAGTGAACAAGTGCTCCCATCTGCAATGTCCCGACTCGTCTCCTGTAAGTGTATAGGAGAACGGTCAGAAAAAAATACACAGCTAGATGAATACCATGAGGTGTATGAAGTGCGCTGCTCTTGGTAACAGCTAAAATAGTGAAAGCGGGGAGAAGAATAAAAAGCAGTCTGCAAGCAAATCAGAAGAGCAATGAGCATGTCTTGATGACGGGTCAAATCAATGCTTGTCGATCACATTCACGAAGGAGGTGACAGTGAGAAACGCTTCCAAAAGTAATTGAGGACATAGCAAAGAGGTCAGATGGGGATAGCATCTCACGGAACCTTCCTCAACGAGACAAGCGTGGTTTAATGAACGGGCGACATCACTCTACACGACAAGACCAGCTTCTTCCAGATCTGACAACAGGTTTAAAGCGGGGTTAGGACGTGAAGAAGGTATCCTACCGAAGCAAAATGTAGTCTTCATTTGCAAAAACGCTGACAGTCCACCTAGGGACGCAGAAGCCACACCCATGATATCGAACTCTCGACCACCCTCCCACAAGTCAGCCTCGCTACCCACTCGGTCATCCTGTCGCTGCCGGCAACGTTGCGAATGAATCACTTGAATGTACATAGACTGCAGCTTCGTCTAGGAAACGTTGGTAATTCATTTCACTATAATCAAACTTTAACTTAAGCTCCAATCCTTTTGTAGGTTAAGTTCAGAGCACGACAGGCCATCACAAGCGTCACTTTTACCTTATCAGCTCGCATTCAAGCGGTACCAGTTTCTGCCATTTTTGGAGCACCCAGTATCCCGTAGCAAAAACGAACCACAGTTTTGTGATCCTCGTCCGATGCTTTACAAGACCATATAGGTCACGTTGAGAATCTTTGGGGGAGGTTCATGGACCTAATTTGTCAGAGTGTGCCCAGCATTCACTGAATTGTAGCGTGCAAGGAAGAGTGGAGTCTGGAGTCTGAAGACGAGATGACATTCTGATCAGGGATCTACTGATAGCTTTTTCGGGCTCCTTCTACATTTTTGGGGTCGTTCGCTGTCTTCAGCCTGATCGTTTCTTTCATACCTTGACAGCTGCAACGCGGTTCAACAGGGGTAGGCTTAAAAGCGAAGCAGTTGAGAGGAAACCTTGGACAAGTACGGGTCCAATTCTTTATGCACGAGTATCCGTCCTTCCACCCCTTAGAGATGATCATGATGAAGAGGCTGAGCTAAATGCAGATTGAGGCTTTCCCTCAGGAAGTGTACTCGACAGGCCACACTTAACTGTGGGCATCTTTTCAAATATTGGATACGTTTTACAGAATAAGTTGTGAGTTAGCAGTCTTGTGCTGTGCTAGGCTTCCATAACCTTAGACACTCCAATCATCAGTATTTTAAGAATGCGGTTCCTTTTATGATCGCCTTATCAGAGATGCTGCGAACTGAAGTTTCGTTCGCGTGAAAAACTGTTTTATGGACTCAGTTTAGATTTCTTGAAAACAAATCGTGACTATCAGAATAACCTAAATAAGTTGAAGAGCAGAGGGCTTACCTCACAACCCAAGGAGATTTTATTGGCATTAAATCTGAATTCTTTATAGTCAGTGGAAGGTCGATGTGAGCCACGACCGCCGGAGCGATTCGCCGTCATGGACATCCTCGATCCTCCTCGACCAAGCTGTGCTTCTCCCACCGCTCCTATGTCCAGTCGGCTGCCAAAGCCGGACAAGAAATCGTGGCTGGACAAAATTCGAAGCATGAAACGATCGTAACACTGCATTCTGTGCCTGCTCTTCAACAAAACATGCTGATTGCGTTTTCCTCAGGGATTTCATTGCGGCGTGGGACGTCATTATATGAAAGTCCATTACTATGTTTCGTAAGTCGAAGACTTCCATAAGAGCGCTGCGCTCTATAATCTTAGCGATCTTTATATTCTTCTACCTCAAATGGTGTATCTCATAAGTGAGAGAGTACTCTCCTGAGACACGACGTTGTCTCTAATTTATGTGATTGGAAAGCTATGTTCCTCGAGCAGTTGTTCCTCACCCTATAAATGGTTATCCTTTTTAGCATAATTATAAAAGCTCGGCAGAATAAAGTCGGACGAAGAAACTCCTTAAATCAATCATGTACTTAGTGTGCATGCAACAAGGAGAAAGTGAGAATGACATCTCTTCGCAACTATGTACTGTGTTTTGTGATCATTTGGGTAACGTACACTGCCGACCCAATCAACGGGCGGGTTCCTACGGTAATTGGTGCTGTCTGGGTTTCGCAGAGCGTCCAGTGACCTTTGGCAGAAGAAACGGCTGATTCCTGGGGCGAAGGGCACTACGGAGCGTAGCAGCGAAACTCTGATTGACGCATGGTGCGAACGCGCTCCAGGACTCCACCGCCTTACACTGAGCTGATAAGAATTAGACCCCCACGCGCTGCAGAGATGGGCCACCTCTCTGTTTAGACTCAGGCAAGGGGAGTTCTCTGATGCAGTGGGGTGATAGCTCAAGCAAAATGCGATTTCCCACATGGAATATGTAGCAATCACGACAGAGTGCTGGCCAGAGGAGAACAAATGTGAAAAAGTTCGCATCGTCACTACTTCTGGCGAGCCATCTCTTTCAACATCTTCCAGGGGCCAACAACTTACAACAATTTGACATTGAAAATACTGCCGAGATCCCCTGATAGCGCGGCTTATCAGCAAGCGATATGGTGAAACGTTTCACTGGTAAGCCACGCTATCAACGATTTCGGCAGTATTTTCACCGTTAAATTGCTGTAAGTCGTTGATGAATCATTGATGACTCTCTCCCCAGGTGTGTCAATGTTCCAGAAAAGGTGATCCTGTCCCAGCCTCAAATATCGGTCGTTGGTAGAAGAAACCATATTCACGAGAAAAGCCTACGCACTGACGTCATGGTGAAGTGACCTTTGGCACATTGGCTTGAATTTTTTGGTACATTTAGACATATCCTTTCATTATAAAACGCTGAGGACACAAGCATTTAGCAATAAATATCAGCAATAAATTACTTCAAAAGGCTCCGGCAGAGACACAAAACAGACTATTCGTGTCCGTGGACTCTCTTGTTTTAACTTCTGTTCAACAAGGGTGTTTAAGTCACAATTTCGGAAGCAGAAAACAAGTAAATCAGGAAACGGATATGATGTTGAGGTTCCCATTAAATCACATTTGCAGGAGGTACAAAAAATGCCAGCACTGCTCAAAGAACCACACCCATGTTGTCTGTAATGTTACTGAAGAGAATTAAGGGGCATAGGAGATTCGTGAACCCTTCCAAAGGCTTTATATGTTGGAGCGATTCACTTGGTATTCAACATTTTTTGTGTATTCTACATATAAATATAAACACAAATAGTAGGTTGTTGCGGAATAATACTCTCAATAGTACCACCACTATCCGATGGACCATAAAATGACTGCCAGTAGGCTACTAATGAGAGCGAATGTTGAAAGGGCAGACAAATATTAGGTTGTAACGAAATAAATGGCACTGAACCACTGTAAATTTAAACAGTTAATATCTCGGCTTGTAAGCAAGTTTAATAATCGAAATAAAAACCATCTGATTCTACACATCTTTGCCAACGTGACACAAGCTTTTTTATCCCAGTAGCGTAAAAATCAGAAGTTCTGGAATTGACGAAATCTTCGAAGGCATTTTCGACATCCTGTTGGTATTTGAATATTCTCCCTACCAAGAAGTCGCCAAGATGCTTGAAGAAATGGTAGTCTGTTGGGGAGAGGTCGGGAGAAAACGGAGGATGTGGTAGAGTTTCAATGCTCAGCTCATTCAATTTCTGCAACGTCATTCGTGCTATATGGGGGCGAGCATTGTCGTGCAGAAGGAGAACTCGCCTTCGGTTTACCAAGGCCGGCCGGATATCCTTCAACTTTTTCATCATTTCTTCAATTTCAATGCAGTACTTCTCTGCCGTCTCTGCCGTGATGGATTCACCGGGAGGGAGGAAGCTGTGGTGAATAATTCCCAGCGAACACCACCATACTGTCACCATTACTTTCTTTTGGTGCAATTCCGGCTTCACAAAAACCTTGGGGCTCTCATCGCTGTCCACCCACTGTGCCGATCGTCGCCTGTTGTCGTACACTATCCATTTCTCGTCAATAGAAGTGTTGCATGCTACACTGTCTGGAACGCGCTGTGTACTGCTTCAAAATTCGAAGAGTGCACTCGACAAACTATTTACGTAGTGGGTGTCCCAGTTTTTTAAAAATCCTACTATATATAATCGGCTAATCTCACGTGTCCGTCACAGGGGGGGGGGGAGTGGAGATGCTCACGACAGGGCGACGTATGTCAGCCGGGCTTTCTTTGAGCTTAATCAAGGGCGGTTGCTGGCGAACTATATCTTTGGCGGCGGATCGCCCAAGTGATATATTCAGTAGGAAACGCGTCAGGGTATGAATGGGGACCAAGTGCGGAGCGTAGGAATTCAAAAGACGTGGTCTAGACTTTGTTCAACGTGCGTCAGAATCCACAAGACGTGCTGAAGACGTTCAACTTGCGTAGGGGTTCCCAATAAGCGGGACTACTAGGGGAAGGGTGGGGTGGACCATTTAAGAGAGGATCAGCAAAGGGAGACCACTAGAGGCGGGAGGGATAAGGGGATCAGTATATATCTTTCTTCATTATCGTCCAATGTGCGCAGGGATTCAGAATACGTGCCACAAACATACAACTTGCGTAGGGATTCCGAGTAAGGGGACCAGTAGGGGGGGTCAGTGAAGAGGGGATCAGCAAAGGAGAGTGACTATGGAATCGTAGGAGTACTATTATTTATTTGATTAATTATTATTATTTATTATTATTAATTATTTATTTATTATATTTGTTGTATTATTATATTAGTGTACTATATTATATTTAGTATTATTATATTTATCGGACCGTAAACGGTGTCGACCTGTTTTCCAAGACCGATTACTTTTAATAATGTTTCTGCTATTAAGCACCTCGAATTGGAACTCTCATTATCGTTTCTCTTCACGTAAAGAACGGGCACTTCAAAGAATAACCGTGTACATGCGATAGAGGGTGGATGGGCTTCATAAGAGCAGTGAAGATTCTGCCCTACCATATTTCGTTGCACTAATCGATATAGAAAACCGGTTTTTTTTTACTCAATAAAATTTACTCATTTCAAACGCATCTCGCGGAAAATACTAAGGAAGTAGAAGAAATATTGTGCAAATGAGCACGTTTTCAACATTGATAGCTCACGTTAATTCCTTTGTCAGAAAAGGAAGGCAAGCTACTTGTAGCATTCTGATACTTAAGTAGCATCGTGTTTGAAATGATTGTTAACATGAGTTCGCCCAGTGTAAAACTAGAGTAGCAGACTCCAGGGTAGAACGGTTCTTCAGAACCCCACATTCTTTTGCGCTCACCACAATGCAGATTGGTTCAGAGTCCTCGCGGTGATGAAGAGTCAATCTCAGCATGAGCCTATCCGCAGAAGAGCGTACGCTGTGGTCTGGAAAAGATGTATAGATCCATGTTCTGACACATTTGTTCAAGCTTGGACCCACCGATAGAGAGATTATGTCTTGTTACATGATGTCTTGTTTCGATCAAAGCTTTTGCGCCAGGCAGGCGCGACTCGAACCCACACCTTCTGCTTTCCATGCGGCGATGCTACGCCTTACACCACCGACGCTGTTCGACTGCAACTAACATCTGCGATATCCTCGAGGCCTGTCAGCACCAGTCCGTAATATCGGGATGGGCGGGCTATTAATATCAGCATGGTACCAGTTAAGCCTAAGGCCATACTATGTAGTAACAATGTGCAAACAACGTCGGTGGTGTAAGATGTGGCATCGTGGCCCGGAGAGCAGAAGATGCGGCTTCGAGTCCGCCTGGTGCAAGATCGCAACAAAGCATCCTGCAACAGAGATGTATAGATCTCGAAGAGGCGTTTCGAACGTTATCTTTTCTAGAAACACCTTGATCTAGAGGAGCTTTGAGCATGCGACGAGTTGCCATATATTACTCTGTCACAACGCGTTTTTAGACCGTGCGGCGCTAGCGGTGTTGTATTAATTAGGCTGTTGCAAAATTAATCGTCGAAGCGGACCTCTTACTTCAAACTGCTATAACTCAGCTTAAACACAACTTTGTGAATCGAGGTAAAAACCACCAGAATCTATACGTTTTTGCCAAGGAACAGGTAATCAATCTAATCCTTTACTATAAGAACTTATATCACAGGAGCTAACGAAATCAAGGAGGGCACATTCAATATCTGCCAAATTATTGAATTGTTTCTGCCGCGAATGAGAATCAGAAGCTCGGAAAAAGATAGTCAGTGGGGGAAAGGTCGGAAAAATATGTGGGTCAGAGAAAACTTCGATACCTAAATGGGTGAATTTTCGCCGAGTGATTTGTGAAGTGTGTGGCCTTGCATTGTCCTGCAACAGGTGTGGCCCTCCTCTGCTCTCAACTGCCGGCCACAATTCTTGCAGCTTCTCATACATGTGGCCTAAATCACAGCAGTAATACTCGGCTATGAGGGCCTGCCCAGGTTGCAAAATGCTGCAATGGATTACACCTTTACAACATCACCACAAAGAAGGCAAACCTTTTTTAGGGTGAAGGTCGAGTTTAGGAAAGGATGTTGGAGCAACATCCTCATCTACCCAGACAAATCCCCGCTTTCCACTATTGTAGAGGACCCATTTTTCACCCGCAGTGATAATACTGCTTACAAAAGGCTCATTTTCAAAGCGAACTAGCAGGTTAGAGCAAGTGTCGACATCTTCTTCACCTTGCCGATTCTCGTCAAATATCTCGCTACCATACTATGATGTACGCCAAGGTCCTCCGCCAGCGTAGGTGTATTCGTCTGCGAATTTGCTTCGACGGCTCTCCTCAAAACTTCAACGTCAAGCGACGACCTGCGCACGCCACGCGGTTTTTCTTCGAGATCAAAATCGCCAGAAGCGAATTTTTCGAAGAAGAGCCTCACCCTTCGTTCGCAAGGACAATCCGTCCCAAAAAGCGCCGAAGCAATCAACATCTTACGGCCGATGTGCAATGTTAATAACGAACTTAGGTTGAGGTCAGATATAGCATTCCATCTACACCTTCAATGTAGACATTGGGGCTCCATCAGGCGAGAGGCAAACAGCTTGGGCAGAGCGTAGTGATCTGGATCAGTTTTTTGATAGATTCTTGTAACCATACTCATCTGAGCGAAAGTTTTTTCTTGCAACTGTTGTACTGAAACGCGACTTTTGGTCGCGTACCAAAATAAATTTAGTTCTTTCCTCTTTTGTCAAAACAATAGGTGATCTGGTAGGTAGGTAGGCGATGTGGATTAATCCTTGATTCCCTCAGCACACTAAGACCTTGTCGAGAGTTCTTTTGTTCGAGAACTCCAGCGAGTTTTGCACAACGTCCATCAACACTTCGACTAGCCCAACTTCCCTGGACTCCGAAAGCACAAACATTTGGACTCTAGTAAAACATGCACAAATTGTACATAGTTTATTTCTTTTCAGGGATATGTCACAGCATTATTCACAGTTTTTTGGGAATTCACTGTAAACCTTCTGCCCTCCACGGTTAGCATACTAAAATGTTCTAGAACGCTGTGTTGCCTTCTCTTCGCTTTCTGATGCTGTCGCTTAATGTTCGGAAATACACTAATCAATCGTGGTGGCTTATGAATCTTTGTGCTCACTGCGTGTGTTTACGCAACGTTTTCTCTTGTAGTGCAATGGACAACATGAAAATATGTAGTTGCTCCGTAAAACTCCTAGACGGGCTGAAAGATAGGAGCATTGCTAGATGATAGTAACCATTCAAGCTGTTAGCACTGTAAAATTTGCACATCTATTTATGGTCCTCTCCGTAGTTGAGCGAAAAAGCTCGAGCTGTAACGTTAAGAGCGTCGAAATTCTTGAGGAAACGCTTTCGAGCTTTAAGTCCGATCCAATTTTCCGAAATAGAATGTTTTGTAGTCTTCGTACGATTCTGGAACGGAGCGTGGTTTCCGATCACTGTGTTTGGGTCAAATGAGCACCTTAGTTGACGTGTCTGCATCGAATGATCACCCGCTCAGTGCTTCTGGCCGTGTGTAGAAGAAATATTTGCGCAAATGTGGCACCACTGGTCGCGTCGGCTGCTCCACTACAGAATTCAAGCGTGCTACGCTGCCGATTCGGCTGCACGTCGTTCTTTGAACACATTCCGATAGCGCAGTGGCTCACCGTATTTAACCGGTGGCCTCACCCGCTGATAAAGTGGTCGGATGCAGTGCTGGGCTACTGTACCACATAGAACGGCAACTCATTTTTCGTTTTACCCTCGTTCCTTCTTCGAATCCAGGCGTTCAGTACCTCTCTATTCCCGTGCACTCCGTGAAACCAATTCCTCTGCATGCACAGGCGTGACGTTGAAGTACCGGTGCGGGCCAGCGACTTCACTGATGATGGATACTTTATTTCGAAGTGTGTGCTTGTCTGAAGGGTTCCGCATAGCTGTCTCCGCGAATTGCTGCTCTGATTGACCAACTGCCCAAACACGTATCAGATCGAATTTTTTGCTCGTGACTAGTAGTAACCGCTCAACGGTGAAGAAAAGAAGCCTATCAGAAGAAATAATGCACTGCAAACGTTTGATCTTTGCCTGTTAAGTAAATTTCAGGGAACTGATAGTTTTCTCTTAAAGATCCTAAGATTTCTATGTAGTCACAGCAAAGGAGATATGGAGTGATACTGCTGAAGTGCATGAGGTCATGGAGGCAGAAAGATGTGGACTCGGTTCTACAAACATCTTTACCAGTGGTCTTCGCCTTACCTAGCGAAGAAAAACAGACTATCAGATTAGCAGAGACTTTATGATTTTTTAAATGCAGGCGACCAATAGTGCTTGGCAGCGCAGTAGGAAGAGACACTGGTAGTTGTAAACACCCCAATCTGTCCCTCTTGGTTCGGGACACAGCTCAAGCGAACCTTCAACCCTGCTGAATACAGAGAAGGGGAGTTGTGTGGAATGACAAAGCGCTGACTTGTCCACCGGCTGGCCAGTTCAATACATACTATCGCAAATGTACACATTCAAATTGTTTCCAGGATGCGTGGCGCATTCTAAAGGAGATTGATTAACGCCGTCCTTTGTCCTATACCTTTTTAGACAATGAGCACACATAAGTGATCTCCCTAGGCTGGAATAATGACAATATGAGTGGAAGGGTCGTTGTCTAAAACAGCCTTTCGTTTCAGTCTGTGGTCAGAAATAAGTGACGGCGCTTAGTTTGATGCACTTTTTATTCTTCTCTGGGAAAGGTCGAAACACTGATACGTCCGTCGCCATCGCAGGCCATTAGGTAGGCGAAATAAGCATCTAAATGGCATCCTCGATATTCTGTAGAAAAAGAATAGGCGGCGTACCCCGCAATGAGATTGGCCCACTCGTTATCCGATCCTAGATCTCATGCCTCTCGTTTCATCACTGTCGGTCTAGGAATGCATCTCCTCTTTCAACAGTTTTATCACTTCTCAGTTAGAAGGGATGATAAGCGCTACGGTATCGTGAGCATCGGAGCTGGCAGAACCAGATGCAATAGAAGTCTTTCCCAGGCATCGGAAATTTCAGCTAACTCGTCGTTTGATATTTGAAGGTGTCGATTGAACACAGCTAATGGACCACAGCTCTGGAAAGCTCCAGAACCGCCTTCTGTCGCATGCCATGTCGTGGCGAGCTTGTAGACCAAGCTACCTCGAGCTCAGGCGGAATGAACTACTCCAAAGATCAGCAGTAGTGGCCAGTTTTATGTAGAAGTGTGACTTGGGGTTTCCACATGACGAACCTTCCTCGCAAGCAAGCGCTCTCAAGCGGGCAACCGGCGGTCTAGGCACGCTTCAGTGTGCAAAATTAGTGCCCTTCGGTCTGATCAGACCCTTGCCACGGTGTGGCGTCCTCGCGTGATTGATCACGAGAGGTTGCTTTCCTTAGGTCAGAAAGAGAGGCGGGGCTCAACGCGGAACTATGGCGTGATCACGCCATGTGGTCTACAACCTGGGCGTCTCAAACATTTGGAGAGTTGGAAGTGTCGTTGCTAGGTGCCTTTTAGAGATGCACTCTCAACTGCGACCCCGACTACTTCGCTCTCTCAGATCCAGAGGTGAGGCCGAGCATAATCGAGAGGCTCGCATTATTCCCAGTTCCGCAAATCGCCGCTGAGTCGTTCCTTTGTTTTTTGCCTCCAGTCAGTGGTACCTTTCACAAGCTCTATCTATTCGTCGTGTCCGTCAGCACTGAATAAGAACCTGAATAAGAAAATTGTCACGGCTTTAGGTAATACAAATGACGATCGTCACGAGAACAAATGGTAAGAAAGTGGAAGTCGAGAAAGTGATCGCTGAGCAATTCCTCGCCGCTGATCTTGATGAGGTGACAAAACTTCAGGAAGAAGGAAAGAAGGTCAGATTCAAGCGAAATCTATCAATCTATTTGTGTTATTGTTCCGCATATATGAGCCCAGTAACGAAAAACGTCTCCGATCGCCTTGTGTAAGTGCTCTTCAACTTCGTAGAAGTGCAGTGCAGTTTTCTTCTTTACAGTTCAACTACAAAAGGCAGCTGGTATACCGAAACGTCGCTCTGTTCGCCCTCCTTCATGTCGGAAGTCTCATCGGTCTCTACCAGGTTGTTTTCGAGGCGAAGTGGCAGACGGTGGCCTTTAGTAAGTTGATCTTGTCTGAGGACTGAAATTCTTTTAAATAGTGGTAAGCAACAGACCTTCTGTTAGCGTTTCGGGAGAGATCTATCCAGGCCTTACCAACGCTCTTGTGTTTCTTCGATAAAATGCTCCACTATCCAGCTATTATATGTACTCATTTCGATGCCCGGCAATACAAAGGTCTTTTGAGGCGGTAGATGTTGAGGTCGTGCCCGTCATCATATGATGACTGCATACATGGGGCTCTGTGATAGATGGTTGTATTTCCTAAAGTCGCAAAATTAATGTGTCATATTCTCACTGAAAACTGAGCCGGAGTGTTTGTTTGAGCCAGCTGAGCCAGAAATATGTTGCTTAACACACCATGAGGACTGGATGGTTTCTTTGTGTTCGCTCTTCGCTCTTCTGGCGGCTACAGGGTGTTCCCTTATCGACGATAAGAAAACCTGCGATCAGCATGACCGATGGGCGACGCCTGCTGACGTCTGCCTTTGAATTACCCATTTGGTTTTCGGAAAACCGCGAATAATGATGTTTTTATCAAAATCATGATCGCGTCAAATGCATAAAACAAAGAAACAAGCAGTTTCATGATTCCGTAGAAAATCCGGTTCTATATAAAATCTCATGCGTGATTTCCATAAACTCAACGGGTCCGCTAACATGTTCACAAAACGTGCAGGGTGCAAAAAGCAATAAACTGAAAGCTAGAGCTCAATTTTTAAGCACACTCTCATTGTCCTTAACGCGAACCGAGGAGTTCTTGTCAACTGAATGTTTCAGTGGTCTTCCTGCACATCTTCGGAGGCCTTGGAATCACTGCCGGTGCACACCGGCTTTGGGCTCATCGGTCATACAAAGCTCTTCTTCCCGTTCGAGTTCTTCTGATGATCATGAACTGCTCCGCTCTCCAGGTACTAAGAAGGCTTCCATTTTCTAAGACTTCTCGAAGTCTTTTCAATTATTTCATTTATTTTCCATTGGTATGTGCGATACGTTAGATAAGAGCGAACGTCGCGATCGGTGGGTAGTAGAAAGTGAGGGAGCCGAGGCGAATAAAGGAATCTACTGAGCAATGCCGAACTGCCGCTATTTTGTGCAGAGAGGGTTCTCTTGGTTAGAGAAAAGTTGCTATCAAGCGTGTTCGTAAGGAGCGAGCTGGACGGTATCATGCGATAGCACATTTATGGTGGCGTGATGCATCAGCGAAAAGTTCAGCGTGACCCCATTGCGGGAACGGCGCGTAGCAGAAGCCATCTGAACTTCCGCTCACCGTCAGAACTACTATGCTTAAGCGCCTGGTTTAGAACGACATCATCGAATGGGCTCGGGACCATCGCTGCCATCACAAATGGACCGACACCCATGCCGATCCCCACAACACCACACGAGGCTTCTTCTTCGCCCACATGGGATGGCTGCTCGTCCGGAAGCACCCTCAGGTACGTGCTGTGTCCAATGCTCGACTAGAACCTCTTCCGGACCCTCCTTTCTAAGAACGTTTCTTCTCAGATCAAGGAACAAGGGCATAAATTGGACCTGTCCGATCTATATGCAGATCCAGTGTGCACATTCCAGAGAAGGTAAGCCGCCAGCATTTCTCGCATTAACAGTAACAAGAACCGAGTGCAAGCTGTCAGGAGTCCATTTCCTTCTGAAACTAGTATGGCTTCCCTCTTCTAACAGTATCATGGTTTGCCTTCTAGGTTTTACCTGCCATTGGTGCTCATCTTCTGCTTCCTGCTACCGACGGCGATTCCGGTGATGTTCTGGAGCGAGTCAGCTTTCATCGCATTCTACACTGCCGGTCTTCTGCGCTATACGCTGTTGCTGCACGCCACCTGGCTGATCAACAGCGCTGCTCACAAGTGAGTGCGAGTCGGCATCCTTTTATTCCTTTTATTTTCCTTTTTTTCTTCGCTCTCCCAACTGGAACAAAATGAGAAGAAACTTAAAAACTTAAACTTAAACGTTAATTTGCCCTACTCCAGAGAAAGTGTGTTTCTACATATATTTTGGCCCAACATCGCGCCCTCACCGTTTCCAATTTTGAAGTATACTGGAGATGGCCCCATCAATTTGATCCTACCCTTTGTGTCTCAGTAATATTTGAGAGCAGCAGAGTGATTTTGGAAACCTTATTCACTGCAACTTTTTAGCGATTAGAAGCATTCAGAAATTCAGTGCTCACACAACAAACTAAGCTCTGAACGTTTCAGATTCGGATTCAAGCCTTACGACAAGGCCATTTCACCGGTGGAGTCGGTCTGGACAACGGTATCGGCTATTGGTGAAGGCGGCCATAACTTCCATCACACGTTTCCTCAGGTGAATTCAGGAATTATGCTAGACACAAAGTGCAGCCTGTTTACCATAAATTGGAAAGGTCGGAACGTCTACGGGAAGTCGCTGGGGTGTAGTTAGTGTTGAAAGGTGCAATGCAATGCTCCTTATGGAAGGGGTGAAATAGAATGGAACGAAAAGGGAAAGCGCTTTGGAACCCGTTTTCAACAGCAGTATCGCACCCTCATTCATAAACCTTTAAAAAACCACTTACACAGGCTTAGTGTATCCAACGAGTGAGGTGCACACGGCAGGGGGCGGTTCAAGAGCGCATTTTGAATCGAATTCGACTTGGGTGACACACAGGCTTTCATGCTCACATTGTGGTCGAATTGGTACCAGGCTCGTTAGAAAGGATAGTAGGACGATTGGTTTAATCCGAAAGCTCATATGTTAGGAGAAATGTCAAAGTTCGTGGCGACCATTCGGGATGGCATATTACGTGCATGCACTGACTAACGGAGGCCTTTATCCTTTGATGAATATTGAAGGAATTTGAATACCTTGACTCTCTACTGTCTGAATAGCAGCTCAGCCTTTGTCATATTGTGTGTCTTGTGAGCAGCGTGAATAAAATTTTTTTCGGACTGTGCCATCTTTAGTAAGTGAACATGGTATATTGTAGGTTTTTTACAATCAATTTCGTTGTAAGGACGACATTCCTACCTCAACGTAACTTTTAGGATTACCGCACCTCGGAGTACTCGCTGAAGCTGAATTGGACTCGAATTTTCATCGACACCTGCGCGGCCCTCGGTCTCGTCTACGATCGAAAATCGTTCTCGGAAGATATCATCAAGCGGCAGTGTGAAAAACACGGCGATCCGTCTCTTCGTGGAAAAGCAATGTTATGAGTGATGGGCGGCCCTCTGAGTTAGAGGCGTTTTTGAGTCTCATTCGGGTTCAGCTGCTCGAAGTGTATATGTAAACCTGTAACCATGCCATGTAGCTGACAAATGATCTAGTACTTCGACGAATAAACGTGAAGGTACGCTAACAGGTGTCTCTGAAGTTTTCGACATAACCAAAGAAAGCGAATGTGTCTGTGTTCCGAAAAAAAAACGGAAGCCGAAAATTCTGTCCTCGATTTTCCGATCTCAACGGTACGTGATGCGAAGGAACTAGAGGAAGTGGAAGGCACCACGGCTATATTCCGCACTACAAAACTGGAGTCGCATTTTAGCACTTCGCGACGCTACGTCGCGTCGGAAAAGGCCGGACTCATTGGAGACGATCCATCTGTGAAAGTGTTTATACCGCTATATTCGCCTCTTCGAGGAGGATAAACATGAAGCTTCGACAACCTCCAAATTCGACTACAAAAGTTACAGCTTTTCTAGTCGGCTTTGAGCAATGCATTTTAAAGTGTTCATTTCAAGAACCACGCCTGTTTTCAAAATCCTCGTCGTAGTTTTTCTATTCTGGTCATTAAGTTATTTTATATATGTGCTGGTATGGCCATCATATCGAAACTAGACACAGCCGTGCTTAAACATTTCGAAAGCACCCATCATTTGAAGTGAAGGCGCACATTCCTTAGCAATTCTCCTCTATTGCCCGTCTGAAATCTGACCAGTGAAGAAATTAATTTAGGGACGCTAAAATGCTCCAAATGCTAAAAAGGAATCTCACGGAGTGTGACAGTCAACAGACTCCACTGTTCTTTTACAATATCATCATTTGCCACAATTCTGACGATGGAGGAGGATTTTCAGATTTTAGAAGGATCATGACGCTTCTCCAAGTGCTCATAAAACACTCTGCTTGTCCAGGGACATGGTCCTATTGTCTTCGGAATGAACTCGAATTGAGGAAGTTTATTTTATCAGGACAGCCCGTTATTAGTGCGTCAGAAATTTTTCATTGAATTTGTGTTTTCTTCAATTGTTCCGATCTGAAGGCTTTGCACAGATTTTCCTTCATCAGAATTAGTGCGTGGCTTAGCGAAGTGCGTTCTACGGCTCGATTCGAAGTCGTCCATGTGCTCGCCGCCTATGTCGCTTTCACACATAGAGTTGAGATTCAACGGTATTGAGCAATTCCTACGAGGTTCTAGAACTTGATGCTGCTGCATCCTTTAACCTCTTAAATTCTTCCCATTGGGAAATAATAAGCTGACAGTTCGTAAGAGCGCATTTGCGGACCACATCTCTTCGTCTCTGCAGGAGATATTCTGCTTGCTTCTCTGTATAATAGTCGCTTTCCAGAACCACTCTGTTATGTATGATGTTCAAATTGAAATTCTATAAAAAAATCTAGTCATTGGTGTAAAAATTGTGGTAATTGCAGGTTCATTCAATCAAAGCATTCATTTATTTACTCATGCCAATGCTATTGTTAAGAAACGGATAACACACTGAAGGAGAAAAAATGATTGGCTGAGAAATACTAAATAAAAAAGGCTACAAGAAATGAACGAGAAAAGCCGAAAAAAGAAATGGAAAAGGGGAAGGAAGAGCTCAACTGGAGCAAAAGCAGTGCAAGGTGCTTTAAAGCCTTCCCTCTATTTTTGTCTGAAAAGTACAAATCTGCAATTAGCCAAGCTCTGTTGCGGGAAGTCGACGCAAAAGACGTACGGCCTCCTGCTTAATCACCCCTTATGCGACTGCAGAAGATCCTAGAAAGATCAATGACCAAATAATGGCGTTGTACTAGCCCACATGTCTCACCTTTGACGAAGAGTACGGTAGCAACGTTGTACGTAAATCATCATATTCCAGAGAGGAGCTTAACCGTCAAGGTGCTCGATAGAATATTTCAAGGGAAGGACAAAGAAACCGCGAAAAGACATCGCTATACCCCATGTCAAAAAATCTTGGAGAATTGCAAGGTCTTATTGCTCTATATTCAACAACACAATTCGATCAGTCAAGGGAGGAAGTTCTGGAAAAAATTTCAGAAAACAGGTAATCGTGATCATCAGAAAACAGAAATCAAAAAACAGAAGAAAACGGAAAATCAAATAACAGGAAGCAGAAAATCTCGAAACTGTCATTTGACCCGTTAATCCGTCCAGAGATGCATTCTTCCAGTATCAAGTGTTTTTGTATGAGTAGACATGTTGCCGCAGACTGGCGGTTTCACCTGCTAGTGCTTATCCAAATTTCTATTACAATCTAAATTCAATACAATAAGTAAATTAGTAATCACGTCTTAATCCATATATATATATATATATATATTCTACGCTATTTCAATATATGAAGTGTATGAATCATCGGCTCCCTAGTTCGTCTGACCCACTAACTCAATAAACGCAATATTATGAGCCTCTTGTATAGTGTTGGTTCTTCGAAGGGTGAAGCTCAAGAAAGAAGTATAAGAAAAAGTGGGTTATGATGGAGTTTACGTATCACATTCAGAGGTAGGTGTAACGATGTTTTGAGGGTGTAACAGCCCAAAACGTGGGCACAATTAAAAATCGGATGAGTCGCTAGTGGTCTCACAAAGTAAGGAACTCAAATTATGTACATCCCCACATTTCACTACGTTATGCTGCACATCAACCATTGAGTGTGCATTGGTTTGCTAGCCTGTGGACTCGATTCCTTGGTTCATTGAAGAATTACCACAATACCAGTGCTTCGCGATCTTGCCGCTCAGTACAAATCACTAAACGGCAAGACCACAAGGTAGCCCAGAGGCTGCATCAGTAGACCTTTGTAGATCTTTCCTTTCCTAGTTGCGTTAATTTCGATATGTTGGCACAGTTACGGTCAAGGTAATTTATTAGATCGGTCCAAGAAGATGTCTGATTGAAGCTGCCCACTGAAACTAAAACAACTGCGCTCATAGCTCTTGTAAATTTCAAAGAATCCAAATGCCCTTTCGAAAAATGGGCTTAGGCTGAAATTAAAGCTGCATAAAATCCATGACTTCTAGAGCAGTTGAATTATGGGAAGCAGCATTGGCTTAGTACTCATCCCTAAAGTTACTAACGAGGAATTCAGGGGACAGTTGCTGGTATGGTGTTCAGTTCTGGAGAGCACTGCAGGGTATAATAATAATAAATTATTACGACCATTTAAGGTTTGTAGAACTTGGTGACCTCAACAGTACTCATTCCGGCTATCATTTTGAATACGCAACGCTCGTCATTTAGCTGTCTTCTTGAAGACAGAGTAGAGATGCCAAGAAACTTGTTTCTAATGGTTGATCCTGGAATGCCGGTATAGAAGAAACCGTTGTATCCAACCGATCTTTATCTTCAACAACGGTATCCAATACTTTGCAGCCTTCTCCAGAACTGAAACCATATCTGACAAGCTTTTCACTGGGCTTCAAGCTGCTTGTAGCTCTTTTGCAGCTGTTATGCGCACACATTGCGGCAACTACGTCAGGAACCTCCGGAAGGTTCTCATACCTGTGGCCAGATTTTTCCGGTAAAAGACGGTATGACCGCTTTCGATGCATTTTCAGGAACATTCCTACGGAGTACCTATAAAGCTTGCGTCACAAAAAGTGTTTCAGTTGTCACAGAAGGTGCAATCCTTAGCAAAGCGTGCAGTAAAGATTACATATGTTCTCCAGCAAACTCGTAAAGACTTTAACTCTCAAGCTTACCTTCTTCACGTCGTGCATCAATTTTTCATCCATTGTAAGCCCATTTCTGATTCTGTTGGGTGTAACGTCAGTTCTGTTCGTTTTGGATTCTTTTAGAGTTTTTTTTATTTAATTCTTAGAAACAACCTACGGTCAGTCATATTCACCACTACTATTGATCACTTGCTGCCATCTTCTTGGCAACTGTTCAATGCCGCGCCTGCAGAACTCTGGAGGTTTCGACGAGAAGAATGCATTAAGGTCCTGCTCCAGTTCACTTCTGTCATTGTATATATTCCTGTCCACAAAATGCTGCTGAGAGCGGAAAAGGTGGAAGTCTTATGGTGCCAGATGAGTAGAACAAGGGTATGGGGTAGGACTTCCCATTCCAGTTCCATCAATTCCCTCAGCGTCTGGAAAGCAACATGCGGGCGTGCGTTCTCGTGTAGAAAACATATCTTCGTTGGTTACTCGGGTCTTCAAACCAGCAAGCCTTTGTACGTTTAAGCTGGAGAGTGTAGATGTCGGCGGTCACCGTGACACCACCTTGCAGAAGCTCCCAGTACACAACTCCAGGAACTGACCACCGAACCGACAACATCACCGTCTTCTCGTGAACTTTTTTGACGTCCATTTCGGGTCCTTCCCTGCGTCCTCCCACTTCTTACTTCTACTGTGGTTAACCAGAACACGACCTTTCATCGCCCGTGATTACATTTCTGTTCCATTCGAAATGGCCCTTCTGAAGATCAAGGAAGTGCAAGCATCTGCTCGCTGGAGTATTTTGTCATCCGTCAGTTTGTGAGGTATCTAGTTACGGTGCGTTGCAACTTTCCCAAGCCCTCGATGATGGCTGCAGCCCAACCATCTTGCCACATCCTTGAAATTGTTGTAGGATCGGCTTCGACGAGGTTTCTGAGAGTCCCGACCTCGTGTCATCCTCCAAACTGCGGTCACCTGATTTAAAGGGGGAGTAACCATCTTTTACTGGTTTTTTGGAGGCCACCCCTTCGCCGTATCTGCCTTCTGCTGCGGAGTGACCTCCATCGAACTCATACAACAAGCAGTGCCGAAGGTGGTTGCGGTCACAAGCCGTAATTAGCTACAAACGTTGCCTTGTGCGAGTCTCAGTCTCCTAGAATTCATCATGGAAACGACCGTGCGAGCAGCTATAATTGTAGCTCGTCGATGCCCTAAATCCGCTTGCAACTTGCGTATAGTTGAACAATCAAGCTTTCTTTATAGAGGACTTGATTTTAAAGCTGTGCTGCAGATTTTTTGGAGGTCTCGTGTCCGAAATTATCCACGCAGTCTTTTATCGTTCACCTTTTATCCTGTCCGGGTGCGGTTCGGTCAGCGCCGTGCTCATGGTGTCCATTCTGGTTTCGTGAAAGAAAACGTTTTGGATCTCTACTTTGTCACACTGAAAAAACAAAAAGATTGGAAGTTAAGGAAATTCAGGTACTTTTGAATAATATTCACGCGATTCAAAAAAAAACAATTACGTGCTTTCAGAAATATACTACGTTTCCGCAGAACTTCGTAAAGTCTTCATGGTATATCGGGTGGAAAACAAGTCCCCATCGCAAATTTCACGTCTGATCGTGATCAGACCACATTTATACTTGATATACCAATGGCGTCTGCTTATGTTATTTGTCGGTCTCTATGTACACACCAAATGTTTCTTGGATTGGTTTGCTTCTACCAAAGTTATGCTGGACAGAAGCAAGAGGATCGCTGACATAGAGATGCAAAGGAGCGGTGTAGTAAACAAGATCATCTCTCAGCAGCTTCAAATGTCTGTTAGAACTGCGGATGTTTCGTGCGGTCAAACAGCGCCGGTGGTGTAAGGCGAACATCGCTGCCCGGAAAGCAGAAGATGCGGGTTCGAGTCCTGCCTGGCGCAAGAGTTTTGATCGCAACAAAGCATCCTGTAACAACATATAGCCTCTCTACCAGCCGCTTCAGGCTTAATCAAATGTGATCAAGTCTGTTAGAACTGTTGGTGTGATGTTCCAGAGGTTCAAGAAACTTGGCACAGATGAAGATCGTCCAAGAAGTGGAAGTACAACTTCTTGGGTAGTGCTGAGGGCTCGCGCGATTATAAGAAGCAGAATCCCTCGCGATTTGCAACGACCCATGTGAAAAATGGAAAGAAGTCTAGGAATCTCTCACACAGCGTTTTAAAATTTGTCAAGAGTCAGTTTCAGCTTCGTTCTCATCGGATGCACAAAGTCACTCTTTGACAGATGCTATGAAGGTAAACAGGATGAAAAGGGTGCAGACAATGCTTCGCTTGGTCACCAATGGTTGTCATAAGCAATTGCTTTTCAGGGATGAGAAGATTTTTACGGTGGAAAGATCTAACATCCGGCATAACGACAGGATTATGCTCAGACCTATCTTAGCGAATTCACCGGTAGTCAATTGAAGCTATTTCCAAGCAACTGTCATGGTTTGGGCAGAGATTTGTGCCACTGGGAAAACTCATGTTTTTGTGAAGAAAGGAGCGAAAATTGACGCGGAGCACTACAAGAAGTGAATTCATCGAGAAGTCCTTTTACCGTGGGCTCGCGAAACTTCGGTGGCGACGTATGACACCTGCAACAAGACTGAACTTGGTACACAATTTCCGCGGATACTCTAGCGACCATCGTCGAACATGTCGTCATGCGTTTGAAAGCCTGCAAGAAGACCACAAAGGACATCCCGAAATAAATTCGTGACTGCGTGTTTGTATGAATGTATATTGTTAAATAAACTGCTGGAAGAATGCTGTTTTTGAATATTTCGAAGAGCAGTTATAGCCAATTATATCGCGGCAGGAACTCAGTTTCCACCACGTAGGCCGTGACCACAGAATAACCAAATTTACCTTGCTACACAAAAAATTAATTCGCAAACCGCAATAACGACAAACCCAATCGAATTGTAGCAACTTTTTGGAAAATTATTGCTGGAAATTTCGTCAAAGATAGCCGCCTTTGCGATTGTAAAAGGAATTTAGCCAAGAATTTTCCGTCTTCAATTTCCACTGCATCATAACTTCAGCAGAGAACCACCTTATATAACTTTTTGGTTTTTTTTTCGCACGAGGTAGTCCAAAACCATGCATAGCAGTGTTCATCTGTCCAAAGAATTTTGACAAAAATGCTTGTATAACAGCATCTTGTTTCAAAGAAACTTTCAAGTTGATGTACATGTGATACGAGATTCACGTGTATAAAACTAATTCGCAATAACACTCTATCTTGTATATTATTGTTTATAAGAATTTGGCATTGTTGCCGAATTCTTGGGTACAACATTATTTTGAAACAACGGCTAAATCTTCTATCAAAGTAGGAGCCTTTTTCAGCGGTTTAGCAAGTCTTGGAAGGCAGAGGGCGTTCTTGGTATTCGGACCGCTTATCGCCACGAAAAACCCGATCCATCTGTGCGCGGTTTCTCGCCACCGGACCGTATTTAAACACATCACTTTCACTAGTTTCTTTCTGATATCCTGAGAATTTTAAGCACCATAACTGCGTCCCTGATTTCGCTTTAGGTGAGGCGCGAAAGTGACAGAAGTGTATACTATTTGGCAGAGCATGCCTTGAAGTCGCCAAATCCCTTTCTCCTCGTATTTCCACCAAATCCATACCGCCGTGGCTTCCTGTTCTTTTCTCATCAGTCACCGATTTTTTGTCCAACATCAAAGCCATTCTTCTTCTTGTGGGCATGCCCGGATAGCTCGCTCAGCTTCGAAATGTGTGATCTTTGAGACGAGTTGCAATCCAAGAGACTGGCAGGCGTTTCGCTTTCGAGATAGCGCAACGTTTCTGGGTTTGTGGGTCAGACGGTATCGCCGACGTAGCGAACTTCACTTTTCTCATCAGCCACCGATCTGAAATGAAAAGTCCGCCGTCATGATCACTTGAACTTTAGCATGGCCACGGCCACGTCCACACTTGGCCTTAGATTTTGGATCCTCTTCCTCGACCTGATGTTCCCATGCTACTTATTGCTTCAACAGTGTGCACTTTAAGCTTCATCGAAGCAGGTTTCAGTTTGCTCTTGGGTTGGTTTCTGCCTGTCTTATAACTTCTCAAGGAATAGGAGATTCTTTCCTTGTTCTTAAAAAAAATCTGCGCTCGATGGTTTAGGAGCAATTTACGCTATTAAACGTTGTCATTCCGGTATTATTAATTGCTTCTTCCTATGTTTCTAGTTGAGCACACATTGGTTGAGTGCATGAAATAAATAAATAATAAACAAATAAGTGTCTTTCTTTACGTAATTTGCGAAACTGTGCTATGCTTTCCAATTGTATTCCACCGTAAAGGTCTGAATACCTGAGCGTTATCTCGCTACTGTTAGAGAAGATTTATTGTGCCTACCAATTTGGAGAGTTTGTTCAGAAGCCTTGACATCAGCGAATGTATGGTTTTGATTCACATAATTTTTTCCATCCCTCGTTGGTCGGTTTGGACCTCTCTGACAAGGATATAGCGTTGTCTGGCATGTCGGCGGTCAAAGGGATAAAGGATAAAGAGGAATGGGGTGAATAAACCCCCATTCGAGATGCGCTACGCACTCTTTTTCTGCAGGATATCGAGGAGGCAAATTGATGGCGTACAATGACTTGAGGTAGCCACCCGATACACAAGTGGTGTTTCGCACCTCCCATGAAGATTGACCACCATTTCCACGACGCCGAATGGGAAGGGTCCCGAACAAGGAAGCGCGATTCTTGGAACTCGTGTCAGTTCTCCGACTGTGCTAGCACGCGCACTGGAAGTAAAAAGTAAAATGAAGTACCATCGGTCTCATGATGAGAAGAAAGGGAAGTCGTTACAATGTTTCTAGGTAGGCAACTTGAGTGAGAATTTGGGCTATACAATGACTTGTGCCATGTCAAAATGCACATCCGAATTGCACCCAAGACATCCAACCCCTAACTAAGATGCGTGATGCATCCTGCGACGCTGATCCTTGCACTTTATCTTTCATCACAGCCACCAACTGAAATTCGCCAAAAATAGCTTTCCTAGGAATGTGTCTATAATTTGGGGAATTTTCTTCATGGCTCTATAATCACTCCTGAATTAGAGGATATGACACACCTGAAGAGGCAATTGGAGCGAGGCATCTCATGATCATTCTAGCAAATCATCATTTAAGGCACATTTTCTGACGAACGAGTCGATTTAAGAACAATGATAATCTAAGTAGTAGATTTGGGCAGTATCAATTCATCCATAGAATCATAATTCGCCTATAAGAGAATTTTCAGCCTCATTCTTTAAAGGGCATCACGTTCGCGCTAGTGCCTCCTTTCAAAATCAGATCGAAATATCTCCTTCCCATATTGGGCTAAATAGTATCTTAAAACAGACTATAATAGTCTGTTACACTCAAAAGTGCAGCTCATATTTCCACGTTTTGCAGAAAATGTGCGGCAACTCACACTTTATCAGCGATTCGCGTGCTCTAAAATAATTAAAAGTTGCAGCTCTGCGATCTGGTCCTCCATTAGTTGGATTTTTTACATGGGCAGGATTGTCTGCGACGTTCCATTTGCGAGGGCAAAGTGATCATTTTTAATCTTAATGCCTATTTTCTCCCAATCGACCTTTTCAAAAGCGACAAGCGGATGGTGCGTATCGCTGCACATTCTTTTCTCTAACAAGGGTTGAAAATCTGGTCCAAGTTATCCATGTGTTGTTAGAACAGCAACTCCGCCCATCGGTGACACACTCACATTTTACAAGAATCTCGAGTGGCTCAGAGATCCAGAATTTTAGAGCTTGCCTATTCTGATGACTGTATGAGCCCACCACCTGTCACCGTTTTGAGTGTGTCGTGTTCGTCTTTCAACGTCTTTTCCTCAGCTTTTCAGCATGCGCATCGTATGTATCGGAGCGGCGCCCACGGGCTTGGGAGCCGCTTTCCGACTTAACGAACTAATCCAGGAAAAGAACGGAAATGCCGAGGACATTGAAATGGTCATCTTTGAGAAGGTAGTTCCGCACGAATAAATGAACATCTCGTTAGGATAGCAGCGTTGAAACATCTTAAGCTGGGAGAGAAGAGAGAACCACCTCAGCTCCTCAACTATGAGTTACAGCGAAGAGTGAAGGGACTGTGATAGAGCACTTTGTAGTTAATACATAAACAGGCTAATTCCATCCGTCCACATTTTGCTAGCAGACAATGCTCTTTCTTCAGGAATTAGTTGATAAACTCAGGCATTTCTAAATCTTTGTAACGATGTTAATAACTGTCTAAAGTTCAACAACTTCAGGAATCCTACGCCGGAGGTCTATCATGCACCGTGAAAGACGACAAGGGATTCCTTTGGGACATGGGAGGACACATCACGTTCAACCACAACTACCCTTACTACGAGAAGGCAGTGAAGTGGGCTGTTGACGAGTGGAACAGCCTCCAGAGAAACTGCATGGTACGCCATGCCTCCCATTTAGAACGCTCTGTATTGTTGGCAGTGTGAATGTCTGTAGCGGGTGGAGTAGAATGGAATTCGGCCTAAGTCGGAGAAATCAAAAAGTTTCCTTAGACAGCGCCCCAAATATGTTCTGCCTACGCAGTTCGCTCAACACTTCTGTTTTGTCTCTAAGAAGGATACCGTTTCGGGTCGGTATCTTCTTTATACAATGTCGTGTTCAGATTTTCTGACAGCAATAAGTGGTCCTAATGTGCAACTGTCGTTCTACTGAAGGTCGAAATAGGATAGTTGAAGAGAAACTTCATTAGAACGACGATCGGAGTTTTACCACTACTAGTCTTCCCTGGGATCCTATCTTTTCAATTTCACCTAAAAGCACCTTCAGAGGATGAAGAACTTTTTTTGTGCGTTTGGATTCAAAATATCTCGTGAATCGATTTGCTTCAAGATTAAATCGCTCTTCTTCAGGTGGATATGAACTACCTCTACGGCAAGGACGGCATCCACTTGGTGCCGTATCCAGCGCAATTCGCTATACCGCTGTTCCCTGAGGAGGTGAAGCAGAACTGCCTGAAGGATCTCAAGGAGCGCTACGAGCAGGTTCCTTAGCAGCTCCTTCACCAAACGAGCTGAATTCCAGCTGATATCAATTTCTTACCGTGATGACTTCAGGAGGTGGATGGAGTGCCGGAGAACTTCGAAGACTGGGTGCTAAAACATTTCGGACCGACGATATTGGATGTCTTCTTCAAGCCCTATACCAAGAAGGTAATTCGTTTCTTTTTTGATGTCTTCAGCATTCCTGTGGGGATCATTAGGCTTCATTCAAACATCAATTCGTGCGATGCATTGAGTCGTCTCGGTTCTCGTCATCATCTCAGTGTGAAGGCTCTTAAGCAGCGCTTTAGGAATTCCACTGTTGATGATGCCAGCACATGCATTCCTCTCGAATCCTTTTCCAGTAGAGGTCATCCTGGTCTAGATTCACCGCAGGAAGAGTATCGGTTGTCTCGCCATTACGCACCTTTTCACTTTTTAATAGAATTTTCGTCATCATTGAGGTTCTAAACTCCGAACAACGAAATAAGACGATCGAGATTAGTTTTCTTAGTCATTTCTTTTGGTTGCCTGCTAATTGGCATGAGGCGTAAATGTTGAATGGGATGCGCCACATACTCTATGTATATACCTCATAAAAGACAGAGTAAATTCGAATTATTAGGGCTCTACTATGAGTTTGGAAGGCCTGCGATAGGCGTTAGTATTTCTAATCCCTAACACATAATGTATGGCTCCATTACGCCAACGAAAAGGAATTAGTGAGATGGCTGTCCTGAATTCGTGACACGAACAGATTCGGCTTCAAGAGGGAACCAACTAGCTGTTTTTCCGGCTGAAACATGAATTTCTCAAGACTGTTAGGAGGAACGCGATAAATCCCAGCAATTCATTACATTCACCGAGTTATATTTCCGTGCTCCTGAAGCGCTGTTTGCTCCGCTTTTAAATGGTATTGATTTCTGCCCAATTCTTCTCCTACAGAGACGCAGAGCTTAGATGATTCTGATGAACGACACCATATACGAGAAATTCGTTGCGCTTTGCAGGAAGCTAACTAACTTCAGTGCCACAATTCCGCTCATTCGCTAGCATATCTCCCCAGAAAGGCTTCTTTTGGCACCTTCAAATGCAAAAATTCATCAAGTTCTGCTACTTGAAAATCCAAATATCATTATAGGTGTGGACCGTAGAGCCATCAAAAATGTCTCCTAACTGGGTTGGAACTCGTGTTGCGAAGCTACCTCAGGAGAAGTTGGAGGAGCTCTGCTCAATGAAGCAAGAAGAGCTAGCCGTAAGTGTCAATGCTTGAAACTAGAACCGTCTTGAAATCACGGATAAATTATTTGTGAGTGACGCAGTTCTCAACGCCGACTATTTAGACAGCAGATTTCGGATGGGGACCGAATTCCTCATTCACGTTCCCTAAGTACGGTGGTACTGGAAACGTCTGGAATTCCATGGCCAAGAAATTGCCGTCCAATTGGTTCAAGTACAGTTCTAAGGTGAGTGAATCGAAAACTTTGATTCGGGCGACAGCCACGATTCCACCTAATTTTCGACGTTTATGCGGTCGTTTCCATTTCAATTTTATGCGAGTAGTGGAAAAACGAAGGTGAAGGATAAGTAAACCACTGTACATACACTCTCGTCCACACCTATGTACTGTCAGAACTAGAACGGAGGTTGGCTACTTTGGCCTTCAGACACAGAATGCGATTGCCTCGCTTCTTGTGCGTCATTAATGTGTACCCGCATTATAACTACTTGAAATCGAATGCTTCTAAGCCACTTCTTTGCATAGTAGACCAGTTACACAAGGCATTTATTTTAACCTCATACTCAACTCATGTTTACTTTCTATACCGCGTTGATCCAATGGGTTCAAATCGTAGCAACATTTGACAAGGACCCACCAGCTAGCTTCCCGAACTCACACCATTTTACTGGAAACCTTTTTATCAACAACAGATTCACCTAAAATGGCTCAAAAGAATTTACAGGGGTAATATCAAGGAAAATGCTTTCATTTAGGTGGTCGGAATTGATGCAGCAGCGAAGTGCGTCCGCTACCAGACTGAAGGTTCAAGTGAGATTCATGAGATGGACTACGACATCCTTCTGAACGCGGCTCCGATCGACCTGCTCGTCAAGGAGACAAAGCTATGCCCAGAGATCGACGTTAGCTACAACAAAGTTGGTTTTAATCTTCTAGTTGGAATTGCCTCCACTTCTTGAAACAAGATCAAGCGAAAGACTGGGTGAAACAAACGATGCTCTATGTAGACGTGCATACGCATAGGTTTAGCCGATTTGAGAAAGACTGATGCTGTATAAGAACCACGCTTCCACAGAGCAATAGAATCGGTGTTTAGCTCACCATTGGAAAGACTCCCTGCGCGAGTTTTGCGGTCAGCAAGCCTGAACTATTTACGTACAAAAGATTGGAATTTCAGTCAAAAAATGAAGGAAATACAAGTCCTGTACTTGCTGGTAACGCATCAAAAATGCGGTGGCTTGACTTTGGAGAAAGCGTCAGGCGAAGAAGGGACGGTACTGCTTTTTACAGCAAGGTTCTTACTATTACACGAATATGAATGGGTCTTTCTGGTTACTAGAAAATGCAACTTATTCGAAACCCGTGATTACCCCACACGAAGCACTCCTTCGAAGTGTTCATTTCGTCGATATTCATATGTGCCACCAATAAACTGAAAAATGGGTCATTTGAAAGCATTGATGGTTGTGCATGCTCATTTCTGATCCACTTTGGGTTAGTCGTCGAACTATGCCTGGTTATATCTTTCCTTGTAGTTATTGTGCCAAAAGCATCCAAGACCTCGCAGCGGACAACTGGTCTCTAGATCCAGCTTACGAGCGCTGAAACCGTGCACAATTCTGAAGTATTCCGTTTCCGAGAACGCTCGTTTAGGTGTTCATCGTAGGTGTCGGGTTGGAGAAGCCCATGACCGAGTTCCTGGAGAAGTTCACCTGGCTCTACTTCCCCGATCCCAATGTGCCGTTCTTCCGCGTCACCATACTCAGCCGATATGGAGAGGTGAGTCGCGCATCAGCTAGCGCCACCTCCCGACAATCATGTACCGTACTCCCGGCTGTCACACACTGGCGGTCTCCACTGACACGTGACACATCGGGGTGATTTTGGGTATTGATTTACGAGATCTGCATAATTGCAGGTGACGCCGGATGGCGAAAAGTACTGGTCGCTCATGTGTGAATGCGCTCGGCCTATTGATGATCCGGTAGGTGAGCGACTGGGAGAGAGGGAGAGCGAGTGGGAGAAAGGAAGAGCCGCGGCAGAACTGCAGACAGCACTTCGGGAAGATGATCATTCAACGAACGAACACACAACTATCCCGACTTTATAGGTAACCGAAGAGGAAATCGTGAAGCAGGCCATCGATGGGCTCGTCATCAAAAGCATGATTCAGCGCGACAAGATCGCCTCCATCTATTCAACTACGCTGGAGTATGGCTACCCGATTCCAACACCAGCGGTAAGCTTGAGAACACTCCTGTAAAGAATAAGAGGCAATTCGTAGATTTTTATCGACAGGATGAAAAGAGCAAGATTGCTAAGGACGAATGTTTAACCAATTTCGAGAGAAAGTTGGGTACACATTCGTCCCATTTAATCAACGATGGTACTTAGCTGCTGGCCTGCTGGTGTTATACTTCCAAGCAGTAGTCCAGCGACACAGACAGCTAGAAAGACGATCTGGCCGGGCACGGTCCCAGCCTAGAATCCATTCGTGTTGTGAGTGGGTGCCCTGCGCTCCTTTCCAATCGCACTTTACCCGCGCGTCAGCATTTCATGCAACGTTTGTGCATCAGGCTACGGTAAGGCACTGGAGGTGCGACTAACAAGGGACGCTTACGAACTCGGCCCAACGATTCTCAAAAGACGCATACGCTCTCGTAGGGCATCTAAAGGGAGCGCACGAGTTAAGTTCGCTTCGCTTTTGCTGCGGTCCACTGGGTGTTCCAAAAATGGCAAAAAAAAGAACGTCGCCTAGTAACTCATAGATGGGAGGTCGACGGTACAATACCACGCATATCCTTTAGTCAATTGCCGAAAAAGCCGCTTTGGAGCGTTCCAAACTTTAAATAACTTTAAATAACTTTTTTAAAAGTCAAGTAAATGTGAAAGTAAGCAAGTATTTGAGCTCAGCAGCCCGCGCTCCATTTTTTGACATATAAATCTCAGTGGAGATGAACAATGCATATAGGCCCGACACAATCAATCGACTGGGCGAGACAACCAGTAAAGCGAGCGAGTGACAGCTTGAAGAGTGAGCGCTTGGGAAGTTTTATCTAGCCATCCTAGTCAGTAACCTGAGACTGTCCAGCTTGCCTTTGGAGTGCGCCATGAGCAATGCATACAGAATCGAATCTATCAATCGAGTGGGCGCGGCAGCCTGTAGAGTGACCGTTTGAATAGTTCCATCGGAAATTCTTAGCCGCCCTTCTCAGGAATTTTTGTACTCTGTCTCGGCAAAATTTTAAAGCACCTTGTGAACAATGCATATAGAATCGAACCTATCAATCGAGTGGGGCGGAAGCTCGCAAATGCACGCGCGAGCGAATTCGTGGCGCAGTGAATCGATCAAGTTCGAATCTTTCCGAGTTGTAGGCAGCACAGGTTTCTTGCCGTGCTTTAAAGCACAACGGTGTAGCTCATTAATGGACGAACTTACAGCGCTGCGAAAATGTAAGTGAGGCGTGTGTGACGCATTTTTTTCAATTTCGGTGGACCACTGCGGGAAGACGCCGCGACGTAACGGCCTTAATATGTGTGAGCAAGCATAACAGTGAGGGCACTTTACGACGACGTGCTCACAGCTACCCACCTGCCTAAACTGCCTTAGCTCCATCTGCTATTTTAGAGCGGCGGACGGGAGCTGTAAAGTTTCCTCGGTTCTTACTCGCCCACGTTTGCTTTTTGACACTCGCAATGCTAGCATTCTGTTCAGCTCGAAGGGCTCTATCATGAGCTATTGCATTAGAGCACGTCAAGAAACGTGTGCTGCATACAACTCGGAAAGTTTCGAACTTGATAGAGTTATTGCGCTACGAACTCGTCCGCGCGTGCATTTGCGAGCGGTCGCCCCACTCGATTGATAGGTGTATGCAATTACTGATTAGAAGGGCTAGAAATTTTCGATGAAACTCCTTAAACGGACACTCTACAAGCCGACACTCGCTCGCTCTACAGGTTGTCTCGCTTACTCGATTAACTGTGTCGGCCCTGTATGCATTGTTCAACTCTACTGAGATTTATATATCAAAAGATGGAGCTCAAGCTAATGAGCTGAAATACATATTTATTTTTACAAGTGCTTGATTTTTAAAAAAGTTATATAAAAAAGCCGCCCTGGAACGCTCCAAAGCGGCTGTTTGACATTGGCAATTGACCAAAGGACATGCGTGGTACTGTAGGTGTCCTCCCCATGCAGCTAGTGTAGGTGATTTTGCCAAGCTCACTTTAAAAAAATTCCTGAAAGATTTCCAATCTTAACACAAACGTGGGCTTTCTGGTCTCCGATCCTCTCGAGCTCGCTACAAACCAAAACGGGTTTACTAGGGGAAAATTTGTTGCCATTCTTGGCCAGCAGCAAAAACGAGCTTTCCTTGTTAGATAGCCAACGGGAACATATAAGTCTTGTTCAAAATCGTTGGGTTAACTTCAAAGACGTCTCTTGTAAGTGTGGCAAAGTGCCGTGTTCTTGGAAATGTCAAAACCGCTGAATTCAAGTTTATCGGTTTGAAGTTTGATTTTGATGCTCTAAAGCATGAGGTTCCTCAAGAACTTGATAGCTCTCTCCCACCGCGTAACCGTTGCTATCATTTCAGAACAACACAATTGCAGTAAAAGCTTATTAGTTTGTACCCAGTATCGTTTCTCTCTAAAAAGGCATACCATAACAGGAATATTCAGGAATTGGGGGGGGGTAGGGGCTTGGTCTTTTGCGGCACTCCCCACTTCCTAGAACCGTTCGAATTCCGCCCTCTCAGTGTGGTACTGCTGAATGGAGTGGAACCTTCTAAATCCTAGTATTTCTCATCTGGCAGTTATTCAGATTAGTTCCGCCTTGCTTGTACGTTTGGAGAGGGACACAGTTTCCTTTCGGTAATCTTGCAATGGGGCGCGTGTAGGGTAGTCTGAGGAGGTGCCGACTGTCGCGTGCACCCGATACCAGGTTCTTGAATCGGATTTCCCGCCCAGGCCAATCAAGCCTTCCACTCCTCAGGGGCCAGCGAATTGGTCCCAGACTTGTCTGGGAACGCTAAAGTGCTGAGTTCTTCATCGGCTGGCCACCGCAAATCAGTTTATGACCAAATGCGCATTCAAATCACCTCCGGGACATCCCGCAGAAGTAGAATGTGTGGCGCATCTTAAAAGAAGTCGAGTGACGCCGTCCTTTATCCTTACCCTTTATCCCTAACGATGTCAACTGCATTTCGTGTTATACGCTAGGCGAGGCTGTATTGCAGAGGCACAAATGAGAATAGTGCACTTGATATGCGGATAAACGGTGTACCTTAAGCGAGATCCCGAACTGGCTCGTGCTCACCGTGAATTGGAAAAGCACTCGATCTACTCTAGAGGACGTTTTGGCGGATGGAAATACGAAGTCTCGAACCAGGTGAACATTTAGTTCAGAATTAGGCAGCCTTCACAGACATACATATATTCCCTTCCCTCTTCCAACTGATGAATTCCACATGAGATGGCTTTTAAGGTCATTATAATTTGCTCGTTTTATTTGTAAATCTTCACTTTTAGGCCTTTCCCCATTTTTGACTAATGCGATGTCTGTCGCAAAATTCGATCCTCCTCGCTTACCTCCAATTTCCCTTTTTCACCCCGTAACTCAATCTATAGCTCTTCACTGGTCACCTCTTAAATACGATAAACAAGGCTTTGATCTGTAGTGCAGTAAATCCTGGTTATCACATCTTTTTCATCAGCTGATTTATTTGATGTGCGATTTCATCTAGAAATAAGCAAAGAAGGTACCATCGGCTCACGGGCTTCACTCCATACAACTTCTCCGTATAACCCTCTTCTTGTATTACGCATCTCTCTTGTCTACTCCAACCTCTCGTTTTTGCATGCGGCTATCCTTACCATTGCGGGTCTGTCGAGAGATGCTACTTATTAAGGATCACTGCTTCATCCAAGGAAAGGAGTTTATCGATCGAGTGGTACTGAACGAACCGGAGAAGCTCTACAAAACTGGTCTCGCTGAGCGACAAGGGTAACGCGATCGGCGCACTCACTCATCAACCGATTGTCTTAAGCTTATTGAAATGTGCAATTAAAGAAATAAACGACTAATTAAAAATCGATCCTCTCACCGTTTTTACAATAAATAACGCTCAGCGAAGCTAGTGGAGGAACTCACAGGCTGAACAGCCGTTGCAATACATACATAAATTTATTTGCTTTGCGATTCGCTTCATCGCAGAAATAAAGAAGCAGCTTCGCTCCCTGGCAGTTCGAGGAATGAAGGCGATATCGGAATTAAACTCTTCTCGATTTCTCGGTTTTTAGATTTCTCATTTTTGCGGTACACTGCATTTCACACTAAAACCGTTCTTTTTCAGGAAATCTTTATTACACATTAGCGTTAAAGAGAGTTCCTCAGCATGACAATACAGCACGTCGTAGAAAATATTGAAATGAATGGTCAAGGATTTCTGTTATATGAAGGAAAATTTGTCGAAACGATAAAAATGCACAATAAAGCACAAAATCAAAAGCAGAAGTGCAAGCTGGCCAACAGGTGGTACTCATGTTTCCTTCCAGGACATAAATTACATGAATGGGCTGAAACATTGGAATAGGCGGTTCAGTGATGGGAATAGTGCAATTTATCTCGAAGATGCTACGAGAACGAAATAAATACGAGTGACTCAGCTACGACTGAAGAACCGTATGGTGAGTCCCGGCTGTCGATGCGATGCGCGCCTACTGCGACTCTGGTGCGGTGTCCGTCTGGCCAGCACGACTGTTGCCCTTGTTCTTGTTCATCACCCGCGGTTTGTGGCTGCTGCCAGCTCGCGAGACTCGCTTCACTCGAATGGCTAAACCTTTACGGAATCCGATGTCGTTTGGTGTAAATGCGAACTGAGGATGTGCCACGCTTGGTGAAGTGCTGAACGTAAAAATCGTTTCCCTAAAAAAGTAAAAAGGCGGAAGAAGGGGGTCATCAATTGCTGACTGCGATGCGCCACGCATTCTACAGCTACGGGATATCATAGAGACAGCCTGAGTGCGTGTTTGGCTTCCTCAACGAGATCTGGTGCCGGGGCCTAGAGTCGAACAAGGAATCCTGGTTTGGAGAACAGTCAACAGCCGAAGGCCTTACTCGGTTGCTCTAGCACACGCTCCTCGCTTTGTTCAGCATCAGCAAAGCCCTGTGCGGGTGACTTCAATGTCGGTTCCGGAAAAGATTAAGGCTATGTATTTTTGGCGGTCTTCCTTAGAAGCGAGTATTTCTTGAGGGATTTTTTCGAGAAACCCCTCAAATTTCGCATCCAAGTGGTCATTATTGATTACGTGGCAAAAGTTCGAAGAACGGCAATCTCAACGGCTAGGCCAAACATTTTTGCACTATTTCTTGGCAATGGATGCAGGGCTGCGCGAAGTTAAGTGCGCCGTTGACGCATGTAGCCGGGTAGATTCCGCGGAATCCTAATGAGCAGCAATAAGAAGCACGCTCCCCGCGTCTCTAAAGCAGGGAACGCCCTCTAGTCTACCTTCACGCAACAAGGAAAGATTGGGAAGACACAGCTGAGTTCCTTCAGGTGAATCGTCAACCAACGAGGCGAAAGTTGACTTGAGGCAGTCATTTGCTGGATGGTGATAACCCGAGGAAAGAAGACAAAAAATTTTGGAGTCCACTTATCCGAAAACTGCAACAGAGCAGCACAAAGTTCCTTGTGACACGCTGCTTAGCTTACACCTACCTACACGTTGACTAGGATAGCGAGAGTGCAACTGTGTCAAGCACCCCACCTAGGTTCTTGGCAGGTGCATGAGTGCGCTAGAGGCTGAAATTATTGTTCCGAATAGCTAAGCTAGACAAAGAACAATGTACCTACTGAATCTACGTGTTGCTCGTCGTCGGAAGCGAAGGGTGGTTCGTTCTCATGATGATGCGAACCGTTGTCTTCGTCCCTTTTAACCAATGTGTGCCCTAAACCAATTCAACCATTAGTTTGGATCGAAATTTGCCGCTACTTCAGGGCTATAAGTTTCTCCCGTCTGTTAAAGTTTTTACCACACAAATTGACAAGGGCTTCTGTTATCAGTACATAGAGAAGGGCATGTCGTTTGAGTAGCTTCTTGTAATAATTAAAGTTTATGCTCGTCTTATTTACAACCGGAAGGTCCGATTTTCGATTCCTTGAGCTTTATGGCTCAAATCTCAAAAAGGCTACTGCAGAATTGAACTTAAATTCATACGCTGCTCTAGGAAGAATTTATCTAAAAGCAGAGCACAGCATTATTGACAAGAAACGTGAGATGAATGACCTTAAAATGGTGAGGGGCTTGCTCATAGCAGACGATCGTGCAGATACATTAATATGCAAAAAATCACTAGTTATTTTCTTGTAATTTAGCCCAGAGTTAGAGCTGCCACGAGTTATCTTGTTAAGCCACCTCCTTGCACAAGAAAAATAAAGGGGTCACATTGTCTATACCCCACGAACGATCTGAAGACTAGACAAAGACGCATGCCAACGGGAACCAACGGGATTCCTAAATTTTTCAGAAAGAGAACACATATTTTTCAGAATAATAAATAAGGAATACAAAAACTGGATCACGACACATAACACAAAGTGGCTTTTGGCAGAAAATTAGCCTCCAGGAACCATTGCTTAAAATCCAAGTCACTCTAAATGACAAATATTGGAGCATGGTTATTTATTGCTGGTATAGTTAAAATGTGAATACAAGGTATAAACCAAAAACTAGAGTAGAACCTGCTAACGAGGATTTAGGAAGAATGTATGAAAAACCGTTGAGAATGTGACCTTCTCCAGTAAATAAAGAGCTCCTACTTATCCGAGCGGGAGCGTAAAATAACTCGTCGTTAAACTGGTTCGTACAAGAACAGTAGGATGTAATTTCACATGTCTTCTGAAGCCTAAAGCGGCTAGCATAGAGCTCAGAAGCTGTTAGATGGTTGTACTGTCGCGAACAAAATTCTTGCGCCAATCGAGACTCGAACCCGTACTCTCTGCCTTCCGCGCAGGACGAGATGCATGAGGATACCAACTATGTATTCCGACAGTTCACAAACTCTACCCGCTCGGTTGCTCACTAGAAAATTCGGCTTAGCCAGTTCCATGCTAAATCAGTGGCTGGCTCATTCCGATATCACAGATGAGTGCTGGATTTTGATTCAAAAGTTTCGCAATCAAACATCAATCTAAGAGTAGATTTGTGTTTGAAGGTTATGTTTTATCCCGTTTTCTCTACAAGCATTTCGCTTTCATATCGTTATTTTTTTAAGATTTGCTTGATAGCTTTCAGAGTAGAAACTCACTGTTTACATGAGGTTATACTAAATGTCTTGCGACAGTTTATGAGCTCCACTTGTTCAACTGTTCACAGCTAAAAAAATTCTACCAGTGGGTTTCATAAGTATAGAGATGCCAGATGTACAACACTTATTTTAATTCAAGAGGTTAAGTCTGGTCGATGTTATGATCGTTGGAATTTTGAAGTAGAAAACGACTTTTGGCCAGAGTATTACCAACAGTATGGTCAAAAACGCGTTTCATTCCTGCACCAATGCAGTACGTACTTCCTACCTGATCTATGTCTCTTTTTTCAGAAGAAATAAAACAATCCCATATTTGTTCTCCTTGTCTTTAATAACTACAGCACAGTGTCCACGAAAAAGCTTCACACTGGGTCTTTCTAGAAATTACAGTAAATTAATTAGACTTACCATACTCAAAGTCGTGATGGCCTGATCTCTTCTCCTGGTGATGTTGTAGTTCTAAAAAATCCTTAAGTGTTATCAACAACTACGGTGAAACTATGGATTCTCCTAGTTGAAAATATACATAAAGAAGAGTTGTCCTGAAATTTCCACTATATACCTTAAAGTGGCACAGATTTTCAGAAAAGAAAGCAACTTATTTGGCAGTTCGCTAGGAGTTGGCTACCTAGGGCTTAGGAGGCTAGATTTTGGTTTCACTTTGGCGATCAAAATAAAACACGTTTTAGAGCAGACTGTTACGGAATCCTGCCTTTCCTCATAATTGCCACCTACATACATATAAGATGGGCTCTTCCCCTTCAAAGTCATGAATCCCTCTGATTCCCAGTGTTCGCTGAAGTATAGAATCACTGACTTTTATCGGTGCCATATGCCCCCTCGGTGACTTAAAAATACTTAAAAATTATGGCACTTTCGCGCTGGTACCAGTATGCCTAAAATATTTAAAGAGGTTCAAGAGGTTTGTATCATTTTCATCTCTTAAGCATCAAGCCTATTCTCACGACAACTGAGTAAGCTCGAGTCGATCTCGCCTTCGAACCCTGAAAGTTTTGTTTTTTCCAAGTGAGAAGTGAATTTTTTGGCCGGGAAGGGACGGGGCCTTTCCACAATTCAGATAATTAAATGGACGTGTTGCCAGGTGGCGTACCTTCGGTAGTTTGAGGGTCGTTTCCGTCGCGTTCATCAGAATTATGCGCATGCTCTTCGTGACTTCCAACGTCCCGACGTCTCCGGTCTGCGTGTTCTAGCGGTTCGTGATGGTGGTGGTGATACTCCAGCTCTGACTTGTCCTCTTCCTCATGCGACCGACGACTACGCTGGTGTTCGTGTTCCTCCTCTGTCGATCCTCCCGTGCTTTCGGTTTGCACCTCACGAATGCCACGATGTCCATGGTGACCATGGCCCTGGCCCCCTAAATTGCAGAGTAAACTAGCCAGGGAAAATAGTGTAAATATCAGCATACTATGAGATATCCACGCACATATCAAGAACGTTGGAGCAGTTGCAACGCAATGTGGTGAGATTTGCTTTAATATTTGTTTTTCAAAGCGTAGAAACAAGCATAGAAACACAAAGCAAACGAAAGGCAAGAACAAAACGCTATTACACATTAGATAACTACAATCACATTTGAAAACTTCAACAAGCAATAGCTACACTCCAAACATGTGTAGATATTGTCATCATATTGTCTTATCAATCAAGAAGCAAGATTGGTTCTGTAAGAGTTCTATAAGTTAAGAAATCTGTTCTAAGTCTTGACTTTGCAACTGATGTACGCAGTTAGAGCTTTCCTTTGACGGATCCCGTCAGCTCCCCGTCCAAGACTTCTGTGTCTGTTCTGTTCAGTTTCTTGGTGGGAGTTTTAACTTTAACATGATAAGTACATAAGATCTGCTCTTTTTCGCCTGGTTGTTAGTGAAAGCAGATCAAATAGTTCAGATCTTTGAGGCCCGTTAGAAATCATGTCTTAATAACTCACCGGGAAGCATCTCATCATCAGTTTTCTGGTGAAGCTGTTCTGAATGCTTTCAAGAGGATCGGTATCTTTCTTTCTGACGGGATAGAGATCAATCCTGTTTTATTCTTCGTACATTGTTATGGTGCAATAACAAACCATTTTCTGGCTAGTGATAGGTCGTGGTGAACAGGAGGAATTTTGGCACTATTGTACTTTCGCAACTCCACGGGTCGAGGAGAGGTCGAAAAAAAATTTCGCCCAAACTTCGTCTAGGGTGGTTATTTGGGGTGCTGATCACGAATATGACATCCGTTCTTCGCTTTACGCTGGAGTACGATAGGTTACGGTAGGTGCGGGTGATCGCTGACAGCTTCAGTCACCCGTACCAACCGTAACCTACCGTACTCCAGCGTAATACCAAAAACGGATATCATATTCGTGATCAGCATCTCAAATAACCCCCTAGCCGATGTTTGGGCGAAGTCGATGACCTGACCTTGGCAGCATGACCATGACCTTGGCAGCCTTAGTCACCCGCACCTACCATAACCTACCGTACTCCAGCGTAAAACGAAAAACGAATGTCATATTCGTGATCAGCACCCCAAATAACTAGCTGAAGTTTGGGTGAAATCGGTGATCATGACCTTGGCAGCCTTAGTCACCCGCACCTACCGTAACATATCGTAATCGACCGTAATTTAAAAAAAGATGTCATATTCGTGATCAGCACCCCAAATAACTCCCCTAGCCGAAGTTTGGAGAAATTTTTTTCGACCTCTCCTCCACCCTTGGAGTTGTGAAAGCACAATAGTGCCGGAGTTCTTTCTGATTCCCACATATCTATGTCTCAATACCGCAGAACGCTGGATGTAGCGCTATCGCGCACGTCACGAATTCATTTAGGTTCGATTTGTATCAAGGTCAAGTAATCTTCCGTCATCAGAAGGAATGTTTTGACGGCAGGTGCGTGGTACGTAATTTGACTAAACACCATCTTGCGCCTTATCCTTCTGTTACTATTATAACCTCTTCGTAAAAATATGCCATAGTTTTCACGTGGGGAGGGGCTGAAGACTATGCAGAAGTCATGCAATACTCAGTAGTGCACACGCGGGCAGCTTTAACTTCGTTAGTCGTTGAAGCTCTACGATATGTCCCAGCTGGCGTATAAGAAAGCACCTTATCGAACATATGGAGTGAATATCTAAGAGTGCTGGACGAGCTGAAGTGGTCCCTCTGATGACGACTAGGTGATGCTATGCTCTCCCGGAAAGAGACTCCGCTGATACGTCAGAAAAACGTTCGAAAGACACTTCAATCTATCCACGAATACGCACATGGCAACGAGCTGTGTCAGAAGGATGCGAAGCCAATTACTGTTTGATAAGGGAGCCGAAGCGGTTTCCACCACTAATGACGCGCGCTCAACAACTGCATGGAGACCATGGTTAAGTGGACTTCCCGTGAGGCTTAAAGATGATAAATTTAGATAAATGTCGCCTCTTTCCTCTAGGTCGGCCTCATCTTAAGTTTCAATTTTCTGACTGTACCCTCCTTACGGTTTACAACGAAGTGAAATACTTGGGTGTTGTCTGACAAATGGTCTACACTGAAGCTCTTGAATAGGAGAAGTTTCAACTAAGCCACCTTCCTCTCTAGCACCCAACTACCGGCCCATAAGCATTACGTCAGTTTTTGTAGAGTGTTTGAGAAGGTGCTGAAAAAAGCTGTCGCTGGCATATCGAATCTAACGACGTTTTACCTGACAGGAAGATCGTTTCAAGTCAGAATTAATGACTTATTATCAGAATCATATCCAGTTACAAGTGAAGTGCCGCCAGGTGGAGATTTGTCTCCTATTCTTTTCATCTCTATACTTCTGAAATACCAGAAGTAATTTAAAAGTATAATGTGTCTTGCAAAATGTTCGCGGACGATATAAAGATCTACAAAAGTGTTGAAAAGACTGAAGATTGTATTGCACTCCAATCTGCTACTAACGCTATTGCTGAATGGTTGGCGACATGGAAACTTCCACTCTCTTCATCTAAAACGAAGCTGCTCCATCTTGGAAGTTCTAGAAATAGGCACACTTATTACCTTGGAGAGTCCAAACTCAGCAGCACGGACATGGTTCGGGATCTAGGTTTTCTTATTAACCCCAAGCTCTCGTTTAATACTCACTGTGATGATGTATCTAGTAAGGCTAATAGAACTATCCACAACATATTCAAGTCCTTGAGCACTATTTCAGTGAAGCATCTAGTTTCAGCGTGTAAGTCCTATGTACGACCACAACATGAATATGGTGCAACCGTATTTAATTCGTCTTCGAGTCGCAATATAATGAAACTTGAAGCAGTTCAGAACAACTTTACTAGAAAGTTGTGAATAAGGCTTCACGGGTACGAGTACTTCAGCATACTGCCTGCTACTGTACGCAATAAAGTATTTGATATCTCATCGCTTACTATTCGAAGAAAAAGGTACGACCTCATCATGATCTACAAAATTCTAAATTCAATGGCGGGTCTATCTGTGGAACAGTTACACAATTTTACCTTCGAGGCAAAGCTTCATTTTCCAAGATCTAGGACTTCTCTGCGTGCCACGTTCTACACAAAGGGCTGGTTACGAATTCATCAAATTATCGAAAACATCTCCCATTTCTGACTCCTTGAGTAAATTCAAAAGGCTTCTAGACAGACATTTCCGAGGCGCTTAATTGCTTACCTTTTTATGATTGTAGAAATCTATGTTCAATCAATCTTCTTGTTCACCACATTCTCATTTTGAGATTTTTTATTAACATTTCTCTTAGTATCTTCATGAAATGTTTATGTTTAGCGTAAATTTAAACGTAAAATAAATAAATAAATAAATAAATAACTCAAGCTGGTGTACCTTTTGTTTAGAAATATCAATAGCTCCATTGTCAGAGAGTGGGTGAGACTCTATAAAAGTTTTGTTTTTGCAGCAGATGAGTACTGTAGTCCAGTATGGAATCCCTATTTTGGTAAAGATATCTGAAGAATTGAAAAAGTTCAAGAAACCTTCGTTACTATTCTGCTTCATCGAACGTCCATAGGTTCACGCTTTCCAGACAACCCACCCGCTTACAGAACCCCGAGGAACTAAATTTGAGAAGTCTTTTTTACAGGAGAGTTCAATCAGTTCTAATCCTTCCCTTTAAAATTATTAAAGGTGAAGTGTGTGTGTGAAGCCATCGAAGTTCTGGAAATTTCGGCCCACAAATAGACGTAGAGGTGTGTTCCGGACGTCTGCCCACCAAATGGGAAGTCACCGAAGACAACTGCGATCAAAATTCCGAACAGCAAGATGGCTCGAATGCCTTCCTGACTCTTTATTGCTGTGCGAGTCATCTCATAAATTTCAAAGAGCCTTCAGAAATGTCAATCCGCTTGAATTATTAGGTGTTGTTTGTGCCGTAGTTAGTAGTATTTGTTCTCATTGTTCTCGTCATGCTGGGAAAGTTGCTCCTCGCCTTCTGTTTTTTCCGGTATGTATCTTAATTTATCTCTGTTTGATATACAAGTGAAGTAATATTCGTGATATAGTTGTAGTGTGGAGCCCAAATGTCGTTCTTCTTTATTCTTCGAATGCACGATCATTATATCGCTCGTTCTTTCACTAGGTGACAATATATGGATGCTTGGAAAGAGAGCTGACACGTTTAAAAAATAGGATTTTTTTGTCGTTATACTAGGTATAATTTCAATGGCCAACCAGTTTCGGCTATAGAAGCGACAAAGGCTGGCACTAAAAGAAGCATTGCCTCGCCTAGGTTACGTAAGACCATAGCCGGACGCTTAGGTGTTGACCGGCCAAGAATCTTGCTCGAGAGTGGTTTTAACCAAATAACCACACTATAGCTGGGCTGGCTAAAAATACGCCGTTTCTTTATTACTTCTACTTACTGCTGCACTATCTTATGGTATCACTTCTTTAATTATACGTCGAAACATAGGTGGCATAGTCTGGATAGGCACCAGCAGCACTATGTTGTCGGCCTGGCACTAACGGGACTCTCTGGCGTTAGATTTGGCTTATTTATTTCATGTCTTACTGATATAATTACATGTTATGGTTGGAACAAACACAGCTGCCTATTTACGCACCGCTCTTTGCGCTTCCAATTTGGAACTATTTTCTCATTGTAATTCTGTTTCCAATCTAGAAAAGTAGAAAGCGGACGAATTAGCCACAGTTCTCCATAGCTCATAGCGTATGCTCGCTTCTTTTGTTCTTTTCCCCTCTCTTCCTTTACAGTGTTGTCCAGTTCATGCTGCTTCTTCTTCACATGGGTTAGTATTTTGGTTAGTCAGCTTGTTATTACTGATCGTTGACTTTGTACGAATTTTCATGGTGTGTACGTCTCATTTTAAAGCTTGTCGTTAGCACGCCGTAGAACATACAGTAAATAAATAAATAAATAAATAAATAAATTGAGGCCAAACCTAAATATTGACACCAGCTGGTTGAAAATTCGATCACTTGAGCACTTCACACGAATAAGTTGCGTTGTCTCATGTATGGCCATTCAAGAAGCCATTGCTTGTCTTTGTACTAACGCAACCTTGGAAAGTCTATGCGTTCGACAGTGATTGTCTTAGAATTTAATCAGAGAACCCATTTGCATGACTGCATGATACTTGTTTGTTAGAAACAGAAAAACTGTTTTCGGCAGTCTACCTACTGAATTTTCGACAACTCAAAAATAGGGGCGTTATTGATCATGAGGACATTTCAACGTCACTAAGGAATGAAAAGTAGAGTGGAGGAAAATAACGAAAAACTGCAAAGAGCTGTTACTGCATATGTCCGCGATATGTATCTTTATGTTTAGCAAAGTTGTTAGATTCATCGATATATGTTGCGTATGCATAAGTGTAGAAACGCTTTGTGTGAGAATTTATTAGCGCCAAGTATAGGATAATCTACAGTATAGAGTAATCGTAAATGTACGCAATCTGTAGCTCAGATTTACAAGCTATCAGTGCCAATACGTTTGATATTGCAGCTGAGTCCGACCTTATCAAAGTACGCCTACAAGTGACTGCTCGACTGCATTTGGATCTCCACGATATTCCTAAGAGACCCTATGGAGCTTAGAATCTTTCGAACACAAAAAGTACTCACACCTGCAACTACAATACTCCCAATTTGTCTTCTGGCTGCTCTCACGTAAAGCATTAGCAATTGCGAAAATTTGCGTAGAGGATCGCTTCAATAATAATGTGCTCCACTCACATTGCGCACTTCGTTTGCCAACTTTGTGATCCTTCTGCTGATCCTTCAACGAGAGTTTCTTATGCGTTTCCTTTCCTTCAATTGTCAGGTCCTTAAAAAGGATATTTTCATATTTCCGAAAAGAGACGGAATTTCTATAGACTGACCTCCTCTTCCGGGTGGTTTTCACTCTCGCACTTATCGTGCTCCTCAACCAACTCGTCCAGATCCACATCGTTCAATGAATCAGCGTCTCCTTCGGTTTCGTCATAAGTCCGAGCCGTTTCCCCGTCCTCGGGCTCTTGATGAGTATTCCTCGCAGAAATATGGTGATCCGGGTGATCGTTGTCTGCAACTGCTCCCATTCCGAGGAATTTAGATGCCTTACAAACATTGAATCTTACTAGGGAAGGGTTTCGACCTCTCATGGAACTTCAAGTTGAGACCAGGATCATTAGAGAGAGCTCGGAATGCTGATTACGAGTATGGGTGTCAAAATTGCAAAATGAAACTCCTAGAGAGCTATGACCTGCCAAAATCGTGTGGCCTCACCATAGAATGGCCGCGCGACACAGCGGGCTCGAGGGTGGTGAGTCACAGGGAAGGCCGGCAGCAGAGTCTTGCGGGTGCCGCGGACCCGCCATGACAACGGCGGGTGGTGCGGCCCCGCGAGGATACTGTACGCAATGCGGCGTACTTTTGTCGGCTGAAGCACTGAAAAGGTCGTCGCGATTTTTATTTGATTGATAGTGATAATGCTGCTAGGTGTGAAACTCCATGCAAACAGAAATTTTGCTATCAATCGAATGAAAATCGCGACGTTTCGGATGAAGGTTTGGTGTTATCCTTTTTTTAAAAAAATGACTGTCTTTCTGCTATTTCAAACAAGTTTCAAACCACTATTTTCCCTAAAAAATTAGAAATCTGAAAAATCTCAAACAAGTTGTTCACATAATGGATACGTGAATTAAAACTTTAAAGAAAATTATATTAAAATTTTCCTCGAACAAAATATTATACTAACCTTCTTTCTTCGAGAGTTTCCATTAGTTTAATGTAGAAAGTGCCCACATCGATTTGGAAGATTTGCTTTGATTCCAATTGGGCTAGCTTAGAGAAGAACGGAAACATAGCTGCCATAGCACTTGCATAATTCATTTTGGATTCTTTCCATATCGAACAAAAATCTGGCGCCGCCTTCAGTGAATTCAACCTACGTATACACTATGTAGTACCAGCGTCCGTCGCCGGCTTCGCCGGCGCCGTACGCTGGACATGCGGGCCACGCCAGGCTTGCCGGCGCCGTACGCTGGACATGCGGGCCACGCCAGGATTGCCGGCGCCGTACGCTGGACATGCCAGCCAGGCTAGGCTTGCCGGCTTCGCCGGCTTCGGGTGTGGCGGGCCACGATATAACGTAGCCCAAACATAGTTTGGGACGCTTCCTCAGCCAGCGTCCGTCGCCGGCTTCGCCGTCGCCGTACGCTAGACGTGCGCCTCGCCAGGCTTGCCGGCTTCGGGTGTGGCGGGTCACGCTAGGAACGTAGTCCATAGCATGTGCATAGGTTGAAACAGAAATGAAAATGGGTGAGGAAAAGGTCAGCGGCAGTGTGAAAATTCAGAAATGCAGACGAAAATGGAGGATGAAGGTCAATGAACCCGTACCGAGAGCAATCGCGCACTGTTCTCTGCTTTGCATCCCTTTGGCAGTCTGTTCATAAACACATTACATGGGATCAACATGCCACCATCGACAGTTCATGCGCCGTCAGCAGTAAACATCCTCGGAAGCGGTGGGCGCGGTGGGCGCAGCTGACGCGGCGGACTTAGCGCGGCAGACGCGGCGGGCGCAGCGGACGCGGCGGACTTATCGCGGCGGACGCGGCGAGCGCGGCTGGCTTGAGCGCGGCGGACGTGGCAAGCTTCAGCGCAGCCGACGCAGCGAACGCAGCGGATGCGGCAGACGCAGCGGACGTAGCGGACGTAGCGGACGCAGCGTACGCAGCGTACGCAGTCGACGCAGCGGACGTAGCGAACGCAGCGCACGCGGCGGGCTTCATAGCAGCGTGCGCGGCCGGCTTCACATAAGAGTGCATGTTGGCTTCACGTAAGAGTGCACATTGGCTTCACATAAGAGTGCAAACATGTCGTCGGACAGTGACTCATGCCTCTCTCGATTATATATGGTAATGATAATGATATGTGAGCCCGATCGCAATTTTGTGAGACTTTTTCTCATCATGAATAGAGTAAAACGCGAATTCTGATCCAGCTGAAAGCGCACTGTTCTCATGAAAAGTGTGCCTTCACTACTTTGCTCGTCCCTCATTGAAGAATTGAAAATGTTGACACTTAGCAATTTTACTCGAGTATTTGAGCTTTTAAGCACTTCTTTCATTGACCTGTGTCATTGCTGCGTAAGGGCATAAGGGCATGACAACTTTAACTATCTGCTCATCAATAACGAGCACTTCTTAAGAGGTTCTTCAGTACCGCAATCATTCTACAGGATGTCTTGGAGGCAGTCTGAAAGCATATTTGGACGAGAAGGATCTGCGGCGGTCAGCTAATGGGAAGAAGTTTTGACCTTCCCAGATAACTTTGGTGCCAAGTCAGTGGCGCTGAAAGGATGAAGAAGACTTGCCTGCCTGTACGAAGCCCGTACCAACAGCTTCGTTTCGGTGTGAACGCGACCCGTCGCTTCTTCCGATTGCGCTATCACGAGCTCACCGTAGGGCTCGTGTTAGCACAGTCGGAATAACCCGTGTTGTTTACGTTTAGCGAAATGCAGAAGCATGAAGAAGCATGAAAACGACGACGGAAAACCAAAGAAAACCCCTTCCGCCAAGCTTCCAATCCGACCACGCCCTACGGCGGGTCTCACCCGCAGCTTCTGGCGCTGCGGGTGAGAGCCGCCGTGAACTGCGGCAGCCCTCGAGGACATTTGCGAGCGGCGGCTCCGCGACAACTCGTCCGCGCCGCCGCTTCTACCACAGTGGCAGCGTGGATCCCACTGCGGTGGGAGCGATATGGACGAGTTCTCGGGGTGCTGCCGCAAGACTGTAGAGGCCCTAAGAAGGACCCGCTAGCTGCGGCGGTGGCGTAGGGGTAGTGCTCACGCTCGTCGGGTGCTAAGCCGTTGGTTCTGTTCCCGTTGCTGACCAGTTTTTTGCTACTCATAATTTATCTTCGAAATGGCATTTTGTTCTAAATTATGACACGTGCCTAATTAAATAGCCCGGAAAGCTACCATACATGTTTGTAAACATGCTTGAAGGCAAAAAACTACTATGGTGACATTTTTAATTACTCTGGCGCCCCAAATTCAGTGAGAACAATGGGTACCACCTTTGCTCGCGAAAAGGACATACTGAGTGAAGAAAAAGCAGTAGATCAATGACATTCTGGGCTTCCACACCAATCAAAAGTGCGTAGATCAACGACATTTTGTTCTTCCTCATCATTCATTCTACTTACCTTTTTGCTTCACACATTTCTTGCTTTGTTCCATGAATGCCAAGGTTGTTAGAAACATATCTAGTTGTTCAATATATGATTTGGACTCTACTTGTGCAAAATAGTAAATAAAAATTTCGTGATAGCAGTTTTTTTGCCCTCAAGCATTTTAACAAACGTGTATGGTAGTTTTCCCAGCTATTTAATCAGACACGTGTCATAATTCCAGACAAAAGGTCATTTCGAAGATGAATTATGAATTGCAAAAGAACCGCAGCAATGGAGACCGAACCAACGACGTAGCACCCGACGAGCGTGAGCACTACCCCTGCGCCACCACCGCCGCTTGCTGGTCCTTCTTACGAAGCCTGATGAGTCACCACTCGCGCCCATTCAGCCTGTGGTGACGCCCCCGATTTCGGCAGGTCGTTCAGGAATTTCATTTTGCAATTTTGACATCCATATTCGTAATCAGCATTCGGAGCTCTTTTAATGATCCTAGTCTCGACTTGAAGTTCCATGTGAGGTCGAAACCCTTCCCTAGTTAGGCTACTAAATTCTACACTCGGACAAGTTCCATAAACTGGAGGTGGTGTCGGCTGCTGCCTGCAGCCCAGTTCAAGGTTCATGTGTTCCCTTGCAGAACAAGCATTCAGAATAGGTAAATAGGTACCGGCTTGTGAGAAAACACTGACTTGCTCATCGAGTAGTCATTCAATAAGATTCAATAAGCCAAATAGGGATAATAAAGTACGAAGAAGGACGAATAAGCAATCCATGTTGGAGATGATCCGCATAGTCTACTTCTACGCGCTATCTTGGAGACATTTTAATGCGAATTTTGCCTACTAGTCTATACAATAGCTTACGGTGGCCAGCCCATAGCCACTCCAATGTTTTGTCCATCGCAGAAAAGACTAGTGCCAATCTACCGACCATGGAGGGGTGAATGGCTCGTTGGCTCAGGTGGGACTCGAAACAAGAGTCTGTAGTCGAACTGCACGCAAAAGTCTCTTCGACACTGCCACTGCGCTCCCATATAGGAAATCAAATGAGCCCATATATGACACGGATATATTTTGCCTCGTCGACATCACGTGGAAGACGTGTGCCGCATGCATGCACGCGATATCTCTCTTGCCAAGCAATCAAGGATAGCTAGGCGAGGATTCCGACGTCAAAAATTCTTTTTTGTTTTGAATTTTTGCTCAGCACATCCTTCTAACAGATTATTTTTGTATTTACTTAGAAGCCCTACCAGTAGTCGCGGAGTGGTTTAGAGAACCTAATAGTAAGGGTGAGCACCAACTCCCATTCTACTTGAGCTCATTCCACTTTATGGCGCTTCATGCAGCAGATATATGCATAACATCTTTTGCCTCAAGTTGATTGCAAGGCAATCACTGTTCCTGTCATTTGTTATTGTAAGAACAAAGGAAGGTCGCGAAGAATATTCTCCTTTGCTACTCACCGGCATTGTGAGAGCACTTTCTACGTAGTGCATGGAAATGGCCATTTCCTTTGATCAACCCTTGCTTCACCTCTTTCATTCTATGAGCCGTGATTGGAGAGAGGACATTTCGGATGCGTGGAACAAAGCGGAGAAAGCAATGGATAATTACATATTTACCACTTGGGACGCGTCTACATTTCGTTTGCGTAGATGTCAGAGGGATAGTAGGGATGCGCATCTACCCATACTCCACAATGACTTAATGCGTAGGCTATGGAGGTCTCATTCCTATCCTTTCCGGATGGTTCTTGTTCTATTTCACCGGCGTCAAATGAAGCATACATAAAGGATAAAGGACGGCGTTACTCAATCCCTTTTGGGATCCGCCAGCGCATTCTACTTCTACGGGATGTCGTGGAGGCGAGTTGAATGCGTACGTGGCCACACAATGACTTGCGGTGGCCCGCCGATGAACAAGTCAGCGCTTTATCCTTCCCAGACACGTCTGGTACCAATTCATCGACCACGGAATGATGAAAGGCTTGGTTGACTTGGGCGGAAAATCCGAACCAGGAATCTGGTATCGGGTGCACACGACCGTCGGCGCCTCCTCCGACTGCGCTTTACGCGCCCAAAGCATACGTGTTGAATACAATATATGTTTAGTTCCCACTCGAGACTAGGGGCTGTTATTTGCTTACTATTCAATATAGCTGTGTTCTCCCAAAAATTTCGAATAACCGAATATATTCGAATAGCGACGATCTTCAAGCATACTAATACGAATTTCATTCGAAAATCGCATTTTTTCGAGCATTTAAACCACCCATTATCTCCCTCCTCCATTGTTTCGTGTTCCCGTTGGCTTTGAAAACAGCTCTAACTTGAAATAATCCTGGAACGAGTAGGTTCTCAAGTTTCTGATGTTGCGCAGAAACGTGATCCCAATAAAGAAATTATGTATAACAATAATTAATAATAATCAAATAATTGCTTTTTCGGCTCGAGGAAAAACAGAAGCTATCGTTCAACAGCAGTCAACAAAAGTGGGACGTGGAATATCTTTTTTAGTCAAAGTTCTTTGCATTTAGCCAAAATGTTAGCCGTATCGTTTCCCGAGGGCGTGTCGAGCGAGTCGAATGAGGTGCCGGTTGTCACGTGCACCCGAGACTAGGTTCCTGTTTCGGATTTCCCGTCCAGGTCAACGAAGCCTTCCATCTCACTGGGATCGGCGGACTTGTCTGGGAAGGATAAATCACTGACTTGTTCATCGGCTCGCCACCACAAGTCAGTGTATAGGCTAAATTTGCGATCAAATCGCCTCCTCGACATCTAATAGAAGTAGAATGCGTGACGCATCCCAAAAAGGATTAATCAACGCCGCCATTTATCCGTTATCTTTATTGTTTTCTCAACCCGTTCCGCGAACTTTCGCTTCCTTCCTTTCATTCTCACCTAGGTGGGTGCCACTCCGACGTGAAACCAATCCACTGCTTGGCCACTGACTTCCCCCTCATGAAAAAGCTTCAAGAGAATACTCGCAATAATATTACATATACTGAATGTGCAACTGTTAAAGAAGAAATTACAGAAGTAACGGCTAGCAGCTCTTACCACCATGTTCTCCGCTGATCGGGTGGGCGCAAACGTACGAGAATCGAGCGAGAAGAGCGAGTACCAGTAACTTCATGAAAGAAAACGCTCCTGAATCAAGTTTTTTACACAAAAGAATATCCATTAGGAGCAAACACACTGAGTTGCGCAAACACGTGCCACGAAAGGCATATAAGGTCATAGAATAAACTTTTTACAACAAGTGCAAATAATGTATATAACGACAATGGATATATTCACACAGGGCAAAGGGACGTCCATTATATCAAGAAAATGGGAACTGAAAGATAGAGAGTTTGTGAAGTAGAACTTGGGCATTAGGTGGTTCGTTCAGCAGCTGCCTTAAGGCCCCCACAGAGTTCTGCGGCAGCGCCGCGGGCCTACGCTTAACCATAGGGCAGAGACGCAAAGCTCGCCGCCGGCGGCGTCCCTGCCCTATCCTTAACCATTGCGGCGAGCGGCGTTGTCGCAGAACTCTGTGGGGGCCTTTAGGCTTAATATGTGATGGAATAGAGATGACAGTATGTACAGTACAGCAGCAGAAGCAGAATATATTAGGTTGGAGAAAAAGTCTTTTCATTTTTTTCAAAGACTTATTACTTCACAACTACAAAGTCAAATCAATTGAGATAATCTCCGTTTTCTCCCACTACACTTCTCTAAAAACTGGATAATTTTCTAATTCCTCTCGCGTAAAAGACTGCAGTTCCGGAGTCGAACCATCGCTGAATCCAATTTTTTAGATCTTCGTCCGTTTCAAAATATTTCTCTCCAATTTCTTGCGTGAGAGCACGGAAGAGATGGTAGTCGGTAGGGGCGAGGTCAGGGCTATACGTTGGATGTGGCATTACCTCCCAGCTCAGCTCCTCTGTTGTTTCTCTTGTGAGTCTTGCAACACGTGGTTTTGCATTGTCATGCAGGATCATCACCTCTGACTTCTCAGGCCTCTTTTCTTGGACAGCTGCGGCGATTTTGTGGAGTTGGCCACTGTATGTGGCAGCACTAGGAGTCTCTCCACTTCTGAGAGTTTCCCAGTAAATCACTCCTCTGATATCCAACAAACACTCAAGAGAATCTTCCTTTCGTGAACATTGGGGTTGAGATCAGGCTTAGGGTTCTCTCCTTTATGTACACATTGTCTTTTCTTCGGAAGTTGGCATACAGAACCCAGGACTCATCGCCTGTCAAATCCGCAGCAGAAACGATTTTCTTTCGTATCTGGACAGAAGGGAAGCAGCGATGGAGAGCCGTTGACCTTTCTGAGTGTCTGACAGGGTATGCGGAATCCAAGCTCCAAATTTCCATGCAAAGCCAAGATTCTTCCTACTATCGCATGAGACACTTCGAGCTTCTCAGCCAATTGACGTGTCGTCTGCCTACTATCGGTGCGAAGATGATGGAGTATTTCAGTGTCGTCCAATTCATTGGCCTTCCTGACCCTGCCTTGTCTTCGAGTGAATAATCTCCTTTTAAAAACTTCCCGAACCACTCATGACAGGCGCGATGAGTAGTAGATCCTAAGCCATATATATGGTCAATTTTGTCAGCTGCCTGACGTGCTGTAGATCCTTTAATGAATTCATGAAGAATGCCGTGCCGAAAATGGCCATGAGGTAGATCTGGCATTGAGTCCGGAAGAATGGGTAGATAACGAAATACAAGAAGGGTCTTGACTTATTTCCGTGTGCGAACGGTAGACAAGTGTGATAGGATTACGAAATCAGCTATCAATATTGGCCACTGCGTTTACAAGGGGAGCGGTAAAAAATTTTTCGAAATGTGAAGAGACTTTTTTCCAACCTAATGGAATATGGAAAATTACCTATCTCCGCACGAAAAACTACAGCTTTTCATATCGAAAATTCAAATTCGGCTAAGATCACTTACAATCGAGGTAGTAGCAACCTTACCAGTGAAAATAGTCTGCGAGATCTGGGCTTCATTTTGGATAAAGAACTTACTTCTCAAAGCAATGAGAGATGATTGTAAAGAAAGCGAAAAGAATTAGTCACAATATTTTTAGAGCTCAGTCTACAAATTCAGCAGCCCACTGGCTACTTGCATACAAATCATATTATTCTCGTCTTTGTTCGTCCATTATTGGAGCCAGTTGTTTAGCCCCCACCTTAAAGTTTACACACAGAGGCTTGCACCCGTGTAGAATGGCTACACTAGAAACCTATGGTTAGGTTTAAGTGGCTATGACTACGCCACTATTCCATCAGCGTCTTATCGGAATAAAATACTCAAGGTGGAATCGCTTGCTATTCGTAGGAAGCGAAACGATTCAATTATGATTTTCAAGATGATGACTGGAAAGACTACACTGTCCACCATTCTACACAGGGGATTACACAGCTAGAATTCGTTATCCAATGCCAGAAGTTGTGTTCGCTCTTCTTTTCTTAGTCCAAGGGAGGTTCTGAATTCTTGGTGACTTCCAAAAATCATTCTTTGCCATCCTTGTTAAACAATGTGATGGGATCATTGATAGTAATCTTAAGACTCGACAATTTCCCGCTCCTTCCACCCGTATGTACAATGCGTGGAGCACTTCAAGCGAATTGGCCGAAATTGACCAGTGTCATAAGTGCTTCCACGTTTGGCAAGCTCTCGGTGTTTAGACTGTGTTTTATCGCTCATTGTGTTTCTTTTGTAGCATGTTGTCATACGCGTATAAATAAACAAACGAATAAATAAACAGTCAAAGATTATGTACGGCGGCATAAATCGCTCGTGGAACTTGTAGCATTCCTTAAATATTTGTACTTTTCGCACCGGGCGTAACGTCCCCATCCTTTACAAAGCTAAACAGCCTGTTCATAGTCTTCTTTTTAAATTTTTAGAGGATACTGAAAACTTGTGCAGTGCATAAACAGGGAATCAACTTTTAATATTCCATTGAAGGTGGAGAAACTTCTAACTTTTACGACCGTACTATTGGTAAAGCGAAGAGAACTGAGAACGTCAATCCAAATATGTAATCAAACGAACAGCAAAACGGCACTAGAGTTTTACCTTGGAGATTTCCCAGTTTCATGCAGACACAAAACAACAGCTCTTCAATAGGAACGGGATCGTTCTTGATTAGTAAAACAACGTGGACAGTGAAGAAGTGAATATTATGGTGTTCTATGGTGTCTGAGCGGATTCCCGAAGACTGCTGAGCAGAACTATGACATGAGCAATACCGTACTGGGATCGTCCAGTGTTTTCTTTGAAATTAGAGCTACAGTAAAAAATCGATTCAACACCCATTAGTGGTACACCAATGAAGCTGACAACAAGAGCAGGACGCAGAATATGTTGTTATGTCTCGTTAATTTGTATAGTAACTAAAATTTTCAGGTTGATGAAGGGTTAGAAAGCTGTAAAAAAGCGGAGTGAATATATATTTCGCGTTTAGTTGGAAGAATTATCACTTTTGTTATGTTGGCCGGAAAGTGCTTGCGATTTTTGTGCAACCACTGTTCATTCGTTTAATACTGAGTCAGTATTCAACTTACTTCGCATTTTTATACTACAATACGGAATTCTTCGCTCTATCCGAAGGAGCAATTTTTGTTTTACCTAGCCTAATGATTGCGTTTCTTCGAAAACTTGTTGATGTCGAGGGAGCAATTATGAACGATATTTTGTTTCAATTGGGCCAATCTGCCTTCGAAGCAGTCCGGCAAATCAACCATGTGTGGGGCCGAATAGTGTTGGAGAAGGGACTGTGCAACGGTGGATTCGAGAATTTTCGCTCTGGAGATCTCAACATTGAAGATGTCCTAGAAGTGGCAGACCTACAGCAATCCAGGACGAGGATTTGATGATTTCCATGGAACTGATGTTGATCACTATTAGAAAGCTTCGTAGCCGGCACCAGTTTTTTCATCTGCGCTTCAGTGTCACTCAGATTTGAAGCTCTGCGCCGCGATGTCTTCATAGGTCTCTTCAAATATAACCTTTCATATGTTTTCTTTTCGAAGGCGCTCTTGCTCAAAGTGTGATAGAAGGAGTGAGAACCCCGTTTATTCTCAGCTTCACTATTGGCTGCTTCTCAAAAGAGAGGGTTCTGCGGATCAGTGTTACAATTGTTCCTGAGTTTTCCACCCTGAGACGGTGAATGACAAACGATAGGCGAAGAGTGAATAAGAAAATATTCGGGTGGGATACTACACTGAGACCTGGACCAGACAGCACAGAACATTCCAAACCACCGTCATGACTCCTCGAGGAGCATTTTCGTCCTCATTCTGTATAACTGACACCAGGATATGATCACTGACATTGTTATGTCCCAGCCCCCCTTTTTGACTACAGCAATATTAGAAGGAGAATCGCGAGAGCCCGAACCATAAGCCAAGATAACATTTCGTGCAAGTCTAGAGCCATCGCGAGCACCATGGGCCACGAGGAGTAAGCTGGAGGAGCTGAGCATCACGTAGTCATCATAGTCCTTACCCCTTGCCCCCAACACGCTTTGAGGAGTCTTGAAGCCTATACTAAGGACACGAAGTTAAGCGAAAGTCAGATGTGAAGTGTGGAGTGGGCAAATAGATGGCGGTTGACCCACCCTCGACGCGATAGAACATTTCGATCTAGCATGTAGGACATCGTGGCTAGTTGAACAAGCAGACAAGTTTCTACAACGAACAACACTCTGGACATCCTGACACAACAGGTGGTGATCCATACGGCGATGCAGTATCAGGGTGGTACATTCAACTGCGTTTTTTGTTGTTGTTAGAACTAAGCACCGGGTAACTAAATTTCTGCACATAAGCATTAGTGTGCGAAAAATCCTTGGAGGGACCTATAACAGTTGCTTGAACATGCCATGAACTTCCCGAAACTGTGGCGAAGACATGGTTCAGAATTCGAGAACGTCTCTCGTGTTTAAGAGCTCTATATTTAATAGAGGGCAGACGTTTAGAAAACTCCATATTGTTGGAATCTCAAGACTTGGAAGAGATTTCGAGAAGAGGCAAGAGCTACGTCGTGAGGAGAAGGAGGGATGAATGAAATCCCTTCCAAATTTTGCTTTATTGCAAGTGAGGTCTGCTATAGATACCGTACCAGATCTGTTTTCAACAAGGCGAACACTGAACTGTAGCGGCTCACGGCGTGTTGACAGGTATCCGGGATATTATTGCGTCACTCCACGCCTCGATTACCACCGCTTTTATATGCAACTGGTAATCGGTGCTGAGGTCGGGCGAAAATTGCCCGACCCTACGACCTACAGAAAATCAGCGCGTTTCCAGGATTGTTCTGTGAACTTCGTGAGCGCTGAAAAAGCTAGAACAATGTCCCTGAATCCGGATTTCAGGTTCCTGCTGACTGCTTAGACTGGATGAGAACTAAAAGTGCGCCACAACTAGGAGCTCAAATGATACCCACAATGTTTTGAGGTTTGTATCCAAATAGCTGACCAGACTAAGGCACTTTTGCTTTTACCCGTCTGCTATGTTGCCCTTCGATCGCACATAGTAATTCAGCGCTCAAGACATTTGAGGTGCTACTCGAAATAGGGTGACCTCAATAATTTTCCCCCTGCACGGCCATTTGATCAGAGACTTCAGATTTGTCTCACTTGTTATAGCCTAAAAAATTAGCTCATTGAGGTGTCGAAAGAATGGAGGTTTAAGCTTCGTTGATTTAAATTTTCCTTACAGATCTACCCTCAACAATTTGGTATTTTCTCACTGAATTTGGAACAAATAAGTGCAGGTTTTATCGAAACAAATTCTACCCCCTTTCTTATAGATAAATTCAGTTCTCTCAGATTTAGCAGCTAGGTTGGTTTGTAGCCGTCGCACTGTCTTAGTCTTTATGCAACAATTCGCATGGTGTATCAATTCTGAGTGATGAGGGAAAAGGTCAGATCTGATGATTTTTGCTGCCCATATACATATCGCGTTGCTGAAATGGTTTCCAGCCTCTCCAGCAACTTTTAAAAATTTCCCACTTTTAATGCACTCAGCAACTAACGAACATACGCCCATTATTATCTACAACATATTTATTTGCAAAAGATGTGCGCAAAAACGAGTAATGAAGCAATGGACGTGATGCATAGAAAATCACAAATCACTTGATAAAAAAGAAGGAGACTTCAACAGAAGCTAATGCTTCAATCTTAATTTTTCAATGAGAATAACCTTCAATCGCCTTCAATCGAGACTTTCACAAATCAAGTGGAATTTTCATCCAAATGCACTGGTCTTGGGGCAGGGGAAATTGGCAAAGACGAGCAGTGGCCCGCTAACACTGCAAGTGGCTAGGCAGAACGGCTTCGGATATCAGCTGAGTTGGTCATCCGAATCCACAAGCAGCCAATCGATGGTTGTGTGGAGAGGGAATGAATAACATGGAGCTGCAGAACTATGCAAAAGCGTGAGCAAATACAGAAATACAGTAGACACACAATATACAGAGTTGTTATGATTGGGAATAAACACAACAACTCAAACTCCTCTTCTAAGGTTGGAGCGCAAGCATAATGGAGACCAAGAAACCTCAGTGGTCTCTGAAAACTTGAAAAATTTGAAGGAAATGCAAGAAAAATTGTTGTGCTTAGAATACGTCAACAATATACAGAGCTGAGAGTGAGTCAATCTTTTTTCAAGCTTTTCTGGACGCTGTTAACGTTCGGAACTTCTGGTAGATTTACAGGCAACATTTGTAGCCAACGAGCGCCTCGAAAAAAAAATGGGATTGAAGATCTTATCACAATTTTTTCTATTGATTTTGGGACAGCGGAAACTCTAAGGACTTCCGTGACTCAGTGCGGGCAAAAGTTCCCCTTGACTTGCTTGCACTGAGAATAGATTTCCTTCTTAATACCTTAAAACAGAAGACTTGTTCATTGAATATGCGCCTTCTAAAAAGACTTTTAAGGTAAATAAGCTTAGGTCTTTCCTTATAACTGAGAATTGTGCAAGAATCAGGCGCGGTATATACGCATCTGTTAAATAATTTTTATAAAACATTTTTTACACATTTCCAAGCATATATTGAAATTTTTTTGTAAACGGACTTCAAAGCAGGCAGCAATACTCCAATAATGGTACAACATATGACTTGCTTTTGGTATTTCTAAAATCAAAAACAGAGGAAAAAGCTTTTCGTACAGTGGTTTCAATATGACTTCTAAAATTTAGCTTACGATAAATGAAAACTCCTAAATCACGGACCTCAGATACAGAGCTGAGAACATAGTTGTTGAGACTGCGCTCAGCAGTATCTAAGGTACCAATATGGAAGACAGGTGTTTTGGAGATATTCACAGGTATTTGCCAAGCATAGGTCCACTTCATCACAATATTGACAGATTGAGATAAGGCTTGAGAGATCTGATCCTTGTTGCCACTGTTGTATGCACCATTTATTTTTATGTCGTCAGCATGTAATTGTACGTTCCCTTAGTTAACAACCACTAGTCCTGCAGAAAGATCGAAAGTGTATGCAAGGAGCAGAACCGTTGAAAGTATGCCTTCCTGGGACACTCCACTTTTGCAATCGTAGCACCTTGAAAAGGAATTCCTATTGTTAACACGCATATGCCTTCCACTCAAAAAGGAGTGAATCCATCCTACCATTAGAGTAAAGCCTCGAATACCAAGTTGGTGCAGAATATTAAGGAGCTTTTTATGACACACCTTATCAAAAGTTGTGGACAAATCGAAGTAAATGACGTCAACTGAATTTATTTTTCATTATTTATTATTTTTCTCATTATTTATTGCAAAATTCCAATCAAAGACAGAATCTGCCATCTGAGTGAAAATAGACTCTTTCCAAATTTCACGAACTTCGTTATAGTTCAGAATGATATTAAAAATCATTGACAAGGGCCGAAAAAGTGAATAAGCACATTTTTGAAACACAATTTGTGAGATCCCATTGAATGTTGCAGATGTGGATCTTTTCAGCTGCTTCATAGCTCTAAAAACCTCACTGGCCTGTTTCACTCTCATATTCTCCGCCTATATCGGACCTCTCGGTCGCTTCTGATTGTCTGAACAAACTACTGAAGTCATTTGTCAAATCTGCTGATCTTGATGCAAAAACAGAAGCGAAGTCATTGTGCAAATGTTTCAGCCTTTTGGAAGTCGTCTTTGTGAAGGTTTGCTTGCTCGTTCCTTTAGCTACACTCCTGCCTTAACTGATATTCTTGCTGCCGTCCCCAGAGGTGATGCCGCGGCGGACTCTAACCTTGCTGAAAATGGCAGTCTCGGAGCCTCCAAGAATTTTTAAGGCAGTAGCCCAATAATATTCGACGGAAATACCACCTTCACCATACGGGTACGACTGCGTTCACATCGACCCTTGCGGTATACCTCCAAAGGGCTGCATTTGACATCTAAAAGATTAAAGACCTTACTTACCTTACCTTAAAGGTCCTGCTGTTTCGCTGATAGAGGAAAGTCTACTGCAGCTTCAGGAAGACACTCAATAACGATGATTCGCTCATTGTTTCTCCATCTCTATTCGTTCTGACATCTCCTGAGGAAGTTTGGAGATTACATCATCCGCTCGAAGACAGGTCTTTACTTCTCACCAGAACTGTGTTTACAAGCTCCGCTACTGAAAGCCTGGGGAAGTCTAATAGAGGTGAGCAACTCACGCTGCTGCTAATCAGCTTCTGACTCTTAATAGAGGCTTTTGCTGAGGCTCAGTAGTCTTCTTGCTGGATTTAGTTTTCTGAGACATGTTGACCTATTTACACCAGAGATGAGTCAATCAAACGCGCCGAAAAACCCAACTGTGGACAGGAAGAAGCACAGAGTAGCCCAAAGTTAGGCAAGTAACGGAGCTAAACACATGTTAAGCAGCTTACAAGGAAACGAAGCGCCTATGAAAAATCAACGCAAGCAAAACTAGATATAGCACGAAAACCATTTTATTCGGAACACGATGACAAAGGTCGCCGCTCAATGAGCCATAAATCAGGTAGTTTGTGGATGCCACCTCTATAATCTTCAAGTCTTAATTAAAAAATCCCCGACGCATCTATTTATTTATAAAAGGTTCCGAACGCTTTTCAAACCGATATGCGAACTGCTAGGCAGAGTGGCGGTAGACCTTTTGAACAACCTGAAACATAGAGGGAGAGGAGCGTTGGTGGTTTTTGCATGAACACGCTCGCAATTTCCAGGGGTATTTTGCTGGCATGCTGTACATCTGTTGTTGTTGTTGAATGAACCCGACTCTAGGCGAAGCCGGGGACCTTGAATGAATTAACAATTTTTGTTTTATTTCATAGTAACTTCAGCTGGCAGGGTGCCATCGTGCTTTATTGCGCATCTGGATGTACCTGGCTATTTTGTATCGCTTAACGTAATCCGATGTTATTAATTCTGCCTCAAGACTTGCTCTCTTTATGTTAGAATAAGCACTGAGCACACAAGGCTACTATATCGCTTCTTGCCCAAATCGTACAATGTCAACCAATAGCCTTTTTCGATTTGGCAGTGCTCCAAGGGTATTTCAGTTCTGCAGACTAATCGAAAGTTTTTGCAGTTTTCTGTTGTAATGCAAGTTCAGTAATAAGTGTATCCTTCATCAGCAACTTCTTCAGTTCTTGAAACAATGCAGCTTCAGCATTGTACCCGCCTATATGTACTTCAAAATCAGAATTTTCAGAAAAGGTTCTTCAAAAGATGAACACAGGGCTGTTGACTTTGTAGTAGTTACTTGTTTTATAGAGCAGTACAATTCAAATTAATCTTTTTCGCTTCAGTACAATGTGTTCTAATTCAGGGAACCGTTTGATGAAATCGCAATTTTTCTTCCACTTTTCCATGCTTCCCATTTGTAAAAATACTAACTAATGTTGATAAGGCGTTATGAAGCTGCCAACTTAACTAAAGTAGCGAGACACAAGGTGGAATTGCAAAGAATCCTAAATTAATTATGGAACAACTTACGTAGTATCAGTATAGCTCTGAAACTGACGGTTTCTGGTGTTGTATTGTAAGGCTGTACAATTTTGCTGCTCTAAATGCAATGCATACAGAATCGAACCTATCAATCGAGTGGCGCTCGCGCCCACTCGATTGATAGGTTCGATTCTGTATGCACTGTTTACGGCGCATTCCACAGGCGAGCTGGACAGTCCTAAGGCAATTTCTGAGTAGGGCGGCTGGGAATTTTTTTTTCTAATAAAACTCCCGAAACTGTCTCTTTACAGGCTCTCGCGCCCACTCGATTGATAGGTTCGATTCTATATGCATTGTTCTTGGCGCACTACAAAAGCAAGCAAGACAGGCTAGAGCATTTCCTAAGTGGAACGACTGGGAATTTCGATAAAACTCCCCAAACGGTCACTCTACAGGCTCTCGCGCCCACTCGACCTCACTCTGCGCCTGGTCGCGCCCACTCGATTGATAGGTTCGATTCTATATGCATTGTTCACGGCGCACTCCAAAGGCGAGCTGGACAGTCTTAAGGCAATTTCTGAGTAGGGCGGCTGGGAATTTCAATAAATTTCCCCAAACTGTCAGTCTACAGACTCTCGCGCCCACTCGATTGATTATGTCCGGCCTATATGCATTGTTCAACTCTATTGATTTATTTGTCAAAAGATAGAGCTCGGCCTGTTGAGTTCAAATATATGTTTCTTTTCACAAGTGCTTGATTTTAAAGAAAGTTATTCAAAAAAGGCGCTTTGGAACGCTCCAAAGCGGCTTTTTCGGGAATTGACCAAAAGACATGCGCGGTACTGTACTGAATAGGTCACGCAGGCAAATTAGACTTGGCAACTTTTATTAGACAATGGTGCAATCAAATAGTGCTATATTCGAATTTTCCCCCGCAAGCAGTCAATCTTGATCCGCCGTCGATGCCTGATGAAGATCCTTTCAATTGCCGTTACTCTGCGCTTCATCTCTGTGGAAACTTCCTATAAAACAAATAACTGGAGCTTCGCATTGTCCACCTGACTGCATTCTAAACTGGAAGCCTATGTTTTGTAGCTGCGTTGAAGATCGCTCACGTTGAATGACGAATACAAATTGTTCAGTTGTTCGTCGAGCTCCCCAATCTGCTTTCTCATGCGGCTCAATTGCTCGTCCAGCGAAAGCATGGAAGGTGGCTGATCGCTTGACTCCATGGCTCCTTCTGACAGCAGGTTGCGGGACCGCAGCATCGCTCGCGCTAAATTACCACAAATTACACAGCAGACGAAGTACACACGTTCCATGTTTAAGGAAGGGCTGACAGGGAAAGACTCTGCTCTTGCATTAAAGCAAACGCTAAATGCTGAGGGAATACAACTATTTCATTCGTTTCAATCAAAGAAATAACATCAGATTGATTTCCATTTGCTGTAAACTCTGTTACCATACAAGCGTTAGGTGTAACCATCTACATACACTATCGATCAGTCAACCCGCGTCGCGATCACAATGCTGACGGCGAGTTCATCCCAGAAATTCATATCCACACATCTGTAGCTTATCCAAATCTGCACGCTTCATTGCGCATTGAGTAACTTATTCCTTCGATACTCAGCTCAAGCGAACCGGCCTCTGGCCTTGTAAGAACGACCTAGATATGGATACAGATAAGGAGTGACGGGCGAATTAGCTCTTTTACAGTGTGCGGCAAAAGGCCGCGCCGTGCACACATTTCCTTTTATCGCTTGATTTCTGCAAAATTTGCGGGGTAGAGCTCTAGATTGTCCTTCATTTTTCATGACAATTCCGTCACTGGGTGCTTCTTATCGGCCGTTTGCTACAGGATGGCAGGTCCTCATATCAACAGTATTAACAATTGTAATGCTGCCCGAAGAGACAGAGGCACACCATGACATGAAAAGAGTGTTTCGCATGCCGTCACCAAGTAAGTGCTCGAGGTGTTTTGATACTTTGAGAGGATGCACACAAGATTGAGTACATATAATGTTGAGCGTATGATGAAAAACGCTTTCAAAAAGGTATGAAAAGCATTAATACAGCATACTTCATTTGCAACAAATATTTGGCATATTCAATGCGCCTAAAAATCAGCACTCTATGAACATAGATGTCGGGTTGTACCCGATCGGCGAGCCCCTGGTACTGATAGCAACGCCATGCTATGGGAGTCACACCTATGTCGCCTAGGCCAGGAGGCGGACAGCTGCCTGGAAAGGGCCCTCTGCCCTCTCACACTATCCCTTTTCCATCACCCCTTTACTGTATGCTATCTTATAATAAGGATACGTACTGGGTATGTACTAGACATTGGAACATATATTCCGAAGGATTCATCAGGTAAGGCGTCATGACCCTTTAGCTTGATATAGAACGAAGAAGAGCAACGTGCTGCAGAAACGATACACACCGGCACGTCTGCGTCAGATTGTTTTCTGTGACAAAAAGTGGGTTACAGTCAAAAGAAGTTACAACAGTATGAGTGGTGAAGGATGCTGTGTAACGAAGAAGCTTAAGACAAGGAGAGAGTTCAAAACGATTCTCTATCGGTGGCAGAATCAATGCTCAAACAGTAGCGCAGACCTGTGAGTCTTTTACATTGAAAAGAAACTAAAGCGCATGCAAAGATAATTGGGTACATGCAAAGGGTCGCAAAGACGCAACGCGGGGGTGGGTGCGGGAGCGCACGGTTGCTCCTACCGTGATCGCGGCAACCAATCATGTTTCCTCCCTGTGCTGATGATCCAGTTCCTGACTGGCTGCAGTGGTACGGCAAGAGTAAGGGAGCATTCCCTCACCCAAGGCGCGTCTTCGCAACATCTACCAAAAACTGAAGTGCCAGCGGAACTGTGGTCCTCAGCTTAATCAAAGCGACAACTTCAAATAGCAACCTTCAACAGAGCAGGATCTGCGCGAATATAATTCGCGCAGATCCTGCTCTGTTGAAGGTTTTACAAGTAAGGAATTAGAGAGTAGACTTCGAAGTGCACGAGATAAACCTTCAAAGTGCACGCGCACCGCAGTAGACTAAATTGCATATCGTCTACGGACCTTCGCTGAAAACGTGGGAGGAAAGGGAAGTTGAAACGAGATTTTGGAACGTGACCGTGTACTATGTAGCAGCATAGCACGTAGACATCAAAAACCAGCTCAGCTATGATCGGCTTACCTTTTGTCAAAGTAGATAACCACTACTAAGAGTGTCTTATGTTTCACATGAATAAATGAGAGTTCAAGCATACGTACCTGTCACGTATGTAACGCTAAGGCGTATGTTATACTCCCACGGGAGCATCCGCGGACGGGCGAGAGTCGCGACGGGATCCCTGAGCTGGCCAATCGCCGCGCCCCGCCATGCCCGCCGTCCTCGGATCGCCGCCGACAGAAGACGAAAGGGCTGTTATACTTCCCGCCCGCGAAAAGGCAGCCGTCCGCGGAGCACTGCACCGCGGACTGGTGTGCTCCCGCGAAATCCGGCGCCAAAAATGCGCTCCAAGGCAACGCTAGCCGCCCGGGACGACGACGACCGTCCGCGGTGCACCTTCCGTACACGGACGTCCCGTGGATGCTCTCGCGGGAGTATAACATAGGCCTAAGGTTGCTTGTTTGTATAGGAATCAAAGCGGGAGAGTAGCAGCACGTCATTTAAAATACGTATGTAAAATGTATTCGCGATATGATTTAGTTAAAGAGAAGGGAAAATGCGTAGCGAGGAATTTTCTACTGGATGAAAAATTGCTATAATTGCGTAATGTTCGACCGAAATCAATGTGTACATATATATGCTACACTACTAATGTCTGCGACAAATTTGCAGAGAAATGCTACATTGGGAAGCGTGTGCTACTTCTTGTAGCACATGCCGTTCGGAAGAAAACTGCAGAAGTACATCAATCACAAGCATATAGCTCCCTTGGTTCAGATCGAACTAACATTTCGGCAGGTCCCACCCCCCCCCCCATTTTCTCTCTTCCAAACTCGCTGCGCCATTCTTATGTCACATACCTATCTGGAAATGACATGCAACAGAGACAAGCAGGTCCAGAAATTCGCCTCTCACCATTAGCGATCAGCCTTTCCCTGTCCGATGGATAGTCTTGCAGTATCGTCGAAACATCGTCTTGATTAAGAATATAGACGTCCGCATAGCCTTCGGAACGAAGCGACACTGCTCGATGGTCACCGAGTTGGTTGCCAGCGATCAGAATAACTGACATCTCGCCGAACGTCGCACCATCGGTGAGGGTCTAAAAGGACATCCATTTGTAGTAGCATTCTGTTGTGGCATGTTTGCTTCAAATTTTATCACAGTTCATTGGTTAACAAACGGACGAGACGTATTAGTAGCTGATTTCACTCAAAAAACAACGTGGTTTAGAGACAGAAAACTCTACACAACACATACAACTCCGTCAACCCCGTATATAATAAAACCTTCAAGGAAACCAACGGAAATGATTTCGAAATCGGTAGCTACCTCTTCGATTAGATTTAATTATGTAGTGAATACTCTGCTATAAATATGTCCATTGGATCGGTAAACCCCGACTGTTACATGTTCTATTTGTTTAGCATAAGTGACAGAGAACAATATTGGTTTGAACCATATCGGCCTACCATTGCGGGTGTCGAAGTTTCCTCATCAATAACCCGAAGTGTTCCACGTTTAACAATGAACATTTCCTGCAATAAGTCACGATTAAATAAGTCTCAGCGAAGAAGTGCTATGAAGACTGAACTTGCTCTTGATGTTTCCTCGAACTGCTTTATTTTGATTGGAAAAATAAATATATGGAAATTTCTATACGAATATCACATGGATCAAATTGAGAACCTTGGCACTCTATAACATCTTTGAAGCTTAGATTCTGCGCTCTGTGTTACGTTTAGAAAGTTTTGTTGAGCATTAGTTTTGTTGAGCATTGCTGAAAGAACTGACTGCGGCTTTTTAAGGAATCCAAAACGCGGAAAAAAATCCTAGCCAGAGCATTGCCGTACTTCAGAAAACAATTATTTGGAGATTTGGTCAAGCACTGCTAACAGTGTCATCTACGAGATCCTTCTGTTGAATCATAGTCCGGAGTTTTCTGAGTCGACGCAGTCCAAGCAATACCTCTCGCTAGAGAAAGGTTTCGCCCTCCCATGGAACTTAAAGTTTAGACCAGAATAATTAAAAAGAACTTGGAATGCTGATTACGAAAATGGGTGTCAAAATTGCAAAATGAAACTCCTGAGCGAGTTATTGCCTGCCGAAATCGGGTGGCCTCGCCACAGGCTGGCCGTACGGGAGAGAGGTGAGTCATCAGGGCACCGTATCCAGGTCCCGCCAGCTGCGGCGGTGGCGCAGGGGTAGTGCACCTGCTCGTCGGGGGCGGCGTCGCTGGTTCGCTTCCCATTGCTGGTCTTTTTGCAAATGATAATTTATCTTCGAAATGACCTTTTGTTTTGAATTATGACATGTGTCTGATTTAAATAGCCGGTAAAACTACCATACACGTTTGTAAAACTGATTGGAGGCAAAAACCTGCTCCGATGAGATTTTTATTTACTATAAAATCAAATTCATATATTGAACAAGTAGAGGTGTTTCAAACATCCTTGGCATTCATGGAACAAAGCAAAAAAACGTGTGAAGCAGACATGTTGCTCACACACTGCCCATCCTATAAATGCAGCCTCTCTACAACAGCAACAACACTATCAGTTGTAGCAAGATCAAAAAAATATACTCACCAAGAGTGGCAAGCACACCTGGGTGATCATCAATTTAACCTTCCTTAAGCCATGAGTATTTCAAAAAGCTTGAAAACCTAGGGGCACAAATCAAATCTGCGATAGAACCTTCAGTAGGTTGTAAATCTCCGATAGAACCTTTAGTAGGTTGTCTCTCTCGGTCTTGTTGAACTCCACGCTATGTGCTATGGCAAACGACTTGACCCTTTAAATAATGTTTTCCATCGGAGCGAAGAAAAAACTTCTAGAGGTTGAATCAGCGATGGCCGGGATATTACGACAGTAATTTGGCAGCCTGCAAAGATGCCCACAACAGTAAATCAGTAATATTATTTCATTAATGTGTTGAGAGATGACGGTACTTATGAAGCAAAGGGGCCGTGGTGCCGTGGGGCTGCCGGGAAACATGTTAACGCGGCAACGGCGACGGAAACGCGGCAAGCCACGGCACCTGAGGACGGGTGCTTCATAAGTACCGGTCCCGTGGTGCCGTGGGCTTGCCGCGTTAACATGTTTCCCGGCAACCCCACGGCACCACGGGCCCTTTGCTTCACAAGTACCGAGATGACTTCCACATCAACCAAAAGTGCAGTAGATCAACGACAATTTGTTCTTCCTCATTCTTCCTACATTCTGCTTACTTTCGTACTTTTCTCCTCACTTTGTTTCACGAATGCAAGCTTGTTAGAAACACCTCTAGTTGTTCAATATATGATTTGCACTCTATTTGTGCAAAATAGTAAATAAAAATGTCACCGTAGCAGTTTTTTGCCTTCAAGCATTTTTACAAATGTGTACGATAGTTTTCCCCGTTATTTGATCAGACACGTGTCATAATTCAGAATAAAAGGTCGTTTCGAAGATAAATTATGATTTGAAAGAATCCGGCAATGAAGACCAGCAATGGGGACCAAACCAATGTCGTCGCACTTAACGAGCAAGAGCACTACCCCTACGTCACTGCATCTTGAGGACCTTTCTTACGGAGCCCCGATGGCTCACCACTCTCAGTAAGCTGTGTCGCACGGCCAGCCTGAAGTGAGGCCACCCGATTTCGTCAGGCCATAACTCGCCCAGGAATGTCATTTCGCGATTTTGTCACCCATTTATTCGTAGTCAGCATTCAGCGCTTTTTCTAATGATCCTAGTCTCAAAGTGAAGTTCCATGGGAGGTTAAAACCCTTCTCTAGTCAGTGTTACTTACGTGAACCTACAACCAGGACTCCTTATCTATGAGAAGTCTGCACCAAGCAATGAGCGTGCTCAGACACTGCTCCACATAAATTGCACGCATTCCATTCATATCAGCACTGCTTCTACTACTAGGGTGAAGAATTTTAATAAATTTTGGGAAAGGGATTAAATTTGAATTGATTCTTTAGGAGAATTCAACGCTGGACGATTTAAAAAACAAGCACCGAGAGTCGAATCTTCCTTTCATCACAGAAAAGCTCAAGAAGCATCCATCCTTTAGAAACAGAAATAAGTAAATCACAAATTTTCCTTCGAGGCCAGTGTAACGACGTCAAAAGACGCCAAATTCAGCACATTGGAATAATAAAGAGTCAGACCTTGGCTCGCTCTCCAGCTCTGAACAAATAATCATTAGGGCTGTAGATTTGCTGCTTGATTCGCAATACGACCTCGTAGAGAAAACCGGCACTACATTGCTGAAAAGAATTCTTATTGGAACGAATTCTGCATAATCTTTGCTTTTACTTTCCAAGCCAGCGCGGAAACTAGACATGATAAGGACACATGCCTCTTATCTCCACCACTATGTTGAATAGGTGAAGAATTTCTACCTTTTACCCCCTTCGCACGGAGGAGTATAACTTCCACGTATGGTGACATCGTTTCTCTGGGGGGTGGGTCGTGCTATTTCTACACTATCCGGCCCGCCGCACCACAGCTGGGCGTGACGTCGCCCAAGAACTGGTGCAATATCCGCCTCTCGAAATTGACAATATCCACGTGAATATGTATGGTTAATCGAATGAAGTTTTTAAAGAGGAAACGAACAAAGAGCAATTTTGAGAGAAAAAGCGGCTGGATAACACAAAAAGGGACACGAAACGAACCACAAAATATGAAACTAAGCTTGAGTTGTCTGCTCGCTTGTAAATAGCTGAAGGTTTCATAAACAATAAGTCATTTCTGGCAATTAGACTGTGAGCTTTCCTGAGGAGAGATTTTTTGTGAAAAGATAGATCAGAGGATTTGTGTCCTATGATTGCCTCAACACATCCTGGTCTCGAATAATTTTGTGGGCAAAAATGTGTTTTTTGATCGAGGTCTGAAAAGTAGAAAAAAAGCATAACACAATTCGACAGAAAAGTTTAGATCAGATCAAACAGATTACCTGCTTGTTCAGACCAAAGTTCTCCGAATTGTTTCCTTTTTATATTCTTGTAGTGCCAAATGCTCTTCACGAGCTTTTTTGGTGGAATTGGGAGATTCGATTCTCGTGTAGCAGGAATACGTGATTTTCAAAGGAATTAAAGAAATTTAGCATGCTACTACTGCATGGCTATAACTGCCTTGCCACACTCATATTGATAATATGGAAAATAAGGAAAGTTGCTGTTGAACCCAGAACTTGCTGTTTTCGGAGTATCTCAAGCATGACGTACGTCGCCAGTGCTCTTTCATGCCAGGAATCCCCAGTGTGCGCCACGCACAATGTATATATTATCGAACCTATCAATCGAGTGGGCGCGACAGCTTGTAGAGTTATCGTTTGAGGAGTTTTATAAGAACTTCTCAGCCGCCCTACTCAGAAGTTCCTGTACTCTGTTCCGGCGAGACTTTGGAGTGCGCCGTGCACAATGCATATAGGATCGAACCTAACCTATCAATTGAGCGGGCGCGACCGCTCGTAAATTGCACCGCGGGCGTGTTCTGACCGCAATAACTCTGTCAAGTTTGAATTTTTCCGGCTGCAACTTTTCGATTTTTTAGAAGTGGAAAGTTCAAGAAGTGTGCTGAAATTCAGCGAAGTAGCTTATGATTGAACGAAGCTCCAGCGGTACGAAAATGCCGATGACACCAGCAACCTTCAAGTCCATATGCAACGTATCGGACCAGCGCTGCTTTGGACGCCCTCTAGGACGATCTTAGGGACACCGTCTTCTTCTCTACGCAGAGCGTGGACGTACCATCTTAAGGGAGCTTCGCGCATCTTGTCAGATGTCTGCACGATACCGAACATCTGCTGAATGACGTCGTTTCGGATGTGCTCCGGGCGCGAATTCGCTCAAAGATCTTCATGCTGTGCGAAAGCAAGCGAATTGGACGGTAGCTGGAGCAGTCTGAAGGACACCTCTTCTTTTTCCAAATCGGAATCGTCGTGCTTTGGCGACAACACTCAGGCACCTTCTTCTCCGCCACAAGCTGATGAAAGAAACTCGCCAACCACTCAGCATGGTACAGTACGTGGGCTTCCATAAATCAGCTGTCACGTCATCGGGCCCAGTTGCTTTGCCTGGCTTTATCTTCTTCAAAGCCGCTTCGATCTCCTCCACGGTGATCTTCTGAACGGGGCCGTGGGTTGGAGCCGTTGAAGGGATGGCTGGATGAGGGAACCCTACCGTAGAGATTTCCTCAAAGTAGTCGCGCCATCGCTTTAATGCCTTCTTGCGGTCCGTAAGGAGATGGCCGTTCTCATCAATGATGCCAAAAAACTGTGGTCCTAGGACTGCCGCACAAAACGGCCTTGAAGCCACGGCCAATGTCCCTCGACTTGTAGCAGGTCCACCTCGTCTACTGCACAGCACAAAAATCAACTCTTCTACGCTCGACTGCTTCAACCAACTCGCACGAGCGGCCCGCCAACGTACCCACATTCAACGTTGCCACGCGGGTCCTGCTCACGTTACGGGACTTTCGGACTAGCTCAGTTGCCCCGTGATGCCGTCCTCGCACCAGGGACCCTCGCATACTTTTCACACTCGCCGGGCTCTGCGAGTGCGCGTCCGCTCCCACGGACGCCGTAGCACTATCTCGAAAACTTGCACTGTTATGAACCATGTGATGTGACATGGGATCTTTGTACACTGGCCTGTCACAAGGGCCTGTCGCCTGCAATCAAGTGTCCGCGCTTAGCTTAGCTCACAAAGCGAGCAGTTTCCAGTGGCACCACGTGGAGGAGTGGACATCACCATCCAATGTGAACCTTACCGCAGCCATTTCAACAAGTGCACCAAGGAATTTTCCCGATCTTCTGCTTTGTGTTTCTGATACCACCTCGTGAATCATTCGTTGAGTCAGCACTCATTATAAGGAGGCAGCACTGCACTGGAGACCATATGCACGTGTGCTGGGTAATCTCGTCGGCGATTGGCGGGTCGCCACGCTCCTCGTCCCACCGCCTCCCGGGATGATGTGTAGAGAACGCGATCCGCTGTTTTTCTGGCGTTGGCTTACATACTGCTCTAAACTTTTCCTTGAATTGCCTATGAATTTTCCATTCAGAAGCCTAAACAAATGCTGGCAAAATAATGTATTTGAATTAAACATTTTAAAGGTCTAGGTTACTCGATTTCTCTTACCAGGAAACTATCTCAACAGTAGGTCGGAACGGCCCAAGTGTTGCATATGGGCAGAATCGCCTCTCTCTGGGAAACAAGAAAATGGAGGTATCTCGACACCATTACAATTCTTCGCAGAGTTAGGGGCGAGGGAAGTTGGGCCGTTCACGGCGTTAGCCCTATGCCTGCATGCGGAGGGCGAGCTGAAGTTGGCTGGAAACAGCGATGACGAGCGAGCGATGGTGGCGCAGTGGGTAGTGGGATGGGGTAATCCCCATAATCGCTCTTCCCAGCCAACTTCAGCTCGCCCTCCACATGCAGGCATAGGACTAACGCCGCCAGCGGCCCAACTGCTGTTATTCCTAGCTCTGCGCAGAGTTGTATTGGGTCGAGATATTTGCTTTTTTTTGTTTCCCAGAGAGAGGCCATTCTGCCCATGTGCAACACATAGTTTCCTGGTTAGCCATAAGCTGATGCTCAGAAGTTCTATATTATCACGGAGTATTCAGCGGACAAAATGAATAGAGGAAGTATAGTTTCCGCCTCTCATTTACCTTAAACAATTCAACCTTCTTGAGCGTTTCCATATGTAGGTTGACAGCTATTTGTCCCTGCAGTCTTGGTGGCAGTACGTATAAGAGATCCTGAAAGCTTAGGTATCAGAAGAATTTTTAATGGTGGAATCGATGTATCTCGGTCTGCGTGGATTTCAATACCCTATTCTACCCTCTAGAAGAGATTTCTTCCCAGATGTGAACGGGGTTGAAAGTTGTATCAGTTCAATACGATACATTGTGCCAGTGGCGCGTGACGAGTGCAGAAAAGCTCTCTTCCTGAATTCTCCTATCTTTTCTTCAGGTCGCACGTTCCTTAAACAAAAAGAAGACTCTTATCCAGTCAGCCCAAAGGATCAAACTGCTTCGCTTTATCACCAAGCGTTATCTATTCAGTTTCCTTTACCAACATTCGTGCGAACGCACAAAGTCGAAAACGCTCCCTGTTAGAACACTACGCCGAGTCATCAAAATACATAGGTCTTGACGACTTCAACGGCTTCAGTTCACAACCTCACAACCCTCACAGCAACGACGAATGGATTGGGTGGTCTGTCACTGGTAGCCACGTCTCTTGGTATAAACATAAGAGCAAATAAATGCACAATAACCCGCCTGTTCGTCGTTCATTTGGTGCTGAGAGTGCATGTAAGTGAAGCATGAGATGACTCGGTCCTGAATCTCCGGTGTCACCATTCTGAAAGTGTGTCTGGCGATGTGAAGGTGGACGACATCTAGGCGTGAAGGAAGGCTCACCGATATTTCATGTAGAACTTGATGCCGTCCATCTTCTGGCGGAAATCATAGACGTCCACGTTCATTTGCGTAACTACGCTACCCACGCCTCCTATGATCGTAGCGAACACCAGCACGCCGATCAACGTGTCTATCACCTCGAGCATATTCTGGGGCGAGGACGAGGGATACGGCTGCAATCATGTGGGCTTCTGAGCGACTGGAAAGAAGGCCTGCGGATTTTCCTAAGAAACATAACCGAAAAAGCATACACGACTGAATAGTAAGGCTTCCCTGCGATCCGAATACGTTTGAAGAAGTCAAGAATCAGGTTTTTGATTCTACTTCTAGTTAGACATAAACCATCCATCAACTGCGAAACGAACCCAAATGTATTCTTCCTCACTGGAGCCAAGTGGTGTATTAAAATGAATAGAAAGAAAAAAGCAGTTATTTATCAACACCTAACCTGCATAATCAGACAAATTTTTTAATAGCTATTTAGATCGTTTATTTGCTAATGTAGAATGAAGTGAGCTAAGCAAAAATGGAAGACGGGCAATATTCCACAAACAAAACAATGTGGACCAGCAACAAACCAAACAACGCCCTTCGGTGCAGTCGTATTGCAAAGTAAATTTTTGAAGATGGCAAAATCAGTTGTTCTGAGAAACTGAGTTGCCGAGAGGGACTGTCATCAACAAGAAGTGCGAAAAAACGCTAGAGTACGTCACCATCTGTGACATCTGCGGGATGTAAAGAGATTCATGAGATCCGATTTTAGAAAGATAGGTTTCCCTTAGCCCCAACAATACTGCCTTATACCCACAAAGTTTAGGAAGTAAAAGCGCTGTTCACATGTTTAGTTTCGATGACGATGGCTTTCAAAAATCAAAAGAAAATCGTTGCAGAGCTCTGGAATATCCATAGGTAGATGGACAACTGATGCCTTTCCAAGGAAACTGGAAGGAGGGTTTAGATCGCTGGCACCGATGCAATGAATATCTGCCGTCTGTAGAGAACGAAAGGCCGCTGATGAGGGTTCCTTCCCGTACCGAATAAGTCTGGCTCTCTTCAGAGCCTGAAGGGATAAAGTAGTGATGATAACTAAATAATGCTGGTAAAAATTTGCTGCTGCTCTTCGGTGTCTGATACTAACAGCAACTCTTCTGTGTAGCTACTACCGCTCGGTCGCCACTATTCCTCCGCCACTACGCCGCGAGCGGTGTGCGTCGCTCCCACGTGACAGTCCTCGAGAGCGGTGACACCACGGGCCGTGCACATCGCAGACCGTCGTTGGTCGGTCGGTAGGCAGCCATCCGTTCCCGGTGGTAGCTCGTCCTCGGACGAAGGTCCGGGTCAGGGATGGGCGGAAATTTTGAAAATTTTCCCAGAAAACAGAAAACAGAAAATCGCTTTCGTCAGAAAACAGAAATCAGAAAACAGAAAAGCCAAAAACGCCAGAAAATCAGAAAACAGAAATCAGAAAACAGAAAATTTCGAAATTATCACATGACCTATTATTATACCCAAAGATCTATATTTCCAGTAGCAAATGCTTTTGTATGACTAGAAATGTAGTCGTAAACCAGCGTACCCATAGATCTACGATTATACCCAAAGATCTATATTTCCAGTAGCAAATGCTTTTGTATGACTAGAAATGTAGTCGTAAACCAGCGTTTTAATTTGCAAGCGTTTATAAAAATTTCTATTACACTCCAGTGCACTGCAAGCAGCAGGTTGTAAATGTGAACTGATAGATCCTAGGAATCTCGACCCTTGAAGTACACAACATTACTCATCAGCTCCGTTTCACCGCTTAGATAATGGTCCCATTAGTAAGGAGTTGAACTTTTAGAGTACCGAACACGATGAAGGCTCAGTGATTACTGTTTGCATGTTTCAACACAGTTGCTTGAGTTTGTAGACACACCCTCGCAACATACTCTAAAGCTGTGCAGAGATTCGTTGGTATTACTGGCTCCGCCAGAATCTGTATTCCTAGCTCGTTTCGTTCCTCGGGAATACCTTTCCTTGCAAGTGGCCTAGCTGAAAATTTTCAGGCCAACATAAATGCTCTTTACAGCACCTTACTACTTAGCCGACTAAAGATGTGAATTTCACAGAACAACACGAGATTGTGTCTGAGGGGGCTGTCAGCACAGCAGGTCTTGGGCGGAGGTGCTTTCTTGAATGCGTAGACACCATATAATGAAGACCGAGCATATACCCTCTCCATCACATTGTTATTATTATTATTTCTCCTTATATCTACATATCATATTACATCTCAGTGGAAGACCAGAAGAACCGACTTGGTGTACAGGGGAGTGCACGGCATCTGCCTGATGCTCGTAGTCTACAAGCTGTTCACTCGAGTCATCCTGAATAGGCACAGCCATGCGAACAGACAGGAATTCAGAGAGGATTCAGCACGATCCTCCACACACACACCATTACGAAGCTCATCGAAGTGTCGCGAGAGTACAAGCTGCCGCTGTGCCTTACGTTCGTCGATCTGAAGAAGGCATTTGACTCTATCGAGACTGAAGCGGTCATCGAAGCCCTGCTCACTCAGGGCGTTACTACTCTGTACGTCAGAATCCTTCGAGAGCTGTACAGTGGATTCACGACAAAGGTTTCGCCATTCTACAACAAATCGATGCCAACGTGAACAGATAGGTTCGATGAGGTTCGATGAGAGGGTATCCCGGTTCTCTTCAGCACCACCCTCAAAAACGTCATTCGCGAACTCGAATGGGAAGACACGGAAGTGAAAGACGACGGATGGCAGCTACACCATCTAACACCGAGCGCTAGTCAGGCGGAGCGAATGCTGGCCGACTTCGATCGTTTACATATGTGGGAATGTTGGACTGCAGCTGAATCTTACGAAGACGATGTTCATGAGGAACGGACGAGTTTCGGATGCCTCATCCTCGCTCAACGGAACGAACATCTTCGAATGCTCCAGATACGTGTATCTGGATCGCGAAGTCAACATGACCAACTAACTAGCGCCGGAGCTGAGCAGGAGGAAACCAGCGGCTTGAGGAGCTGTCAAGAGTGTCGAAAGAGCAGTGGAGAAGACAAAGAACGTCGGGGCTCCGTACCTAGCTTTTCGACTTCACTGTTCTTCCTGCCCATACGTATCAGAGACCTGGGCTCTACAAAGGCAGGATGAACAAGCAATCAGTATCGCGGAATCTCGGAGTGACACGACTCACACAAGTGAGAGAAGGCCTCCGGAGTTCCGAGCTTCGCCGACGTTCGAAGATCAGAGATGCTGTAGCATGTCCAAGTCGTCGAAAATTAGGTGGGCCACGTAATGCGCTTCGCAGACACCGACTAGATTCCGTGGAATGTCAAGAGAACACCAGGATGCCCAACAACGCGTTGGTCGGACTTCTTCGCCAAAGCCCTGAACAAACAATATGACGCTCTTCGTGTCCCTCGAGCGAAAAGGATCCATGGAGCACCCTGGAGCACGGTCCAAACTACTGTTAAAATCGAAAGAATACAAAGCCAAATTATGAAAGTCGAAAAATGCCCTACGATATAGTCCTATACTCCTTGCCAGCAGCACTTACACAATCAATCAAGCAGACAAAGCGGCATAGTTCATGAGCATATGGCGCAATTACTACTATTCCAAAAAACGCCACATGCTTACCATGTAAGATACTCTAGAAACATTATTTTGGAATAAAGCTCACTATTCTACGATACTTTTGGATCCTTTTTATTGGATTTCTGTGATAAAATTTTGTTCGCAACTCCATTTTCTGTTTTCTGGCCAATTTTTGGCCATTTTCCCAGAAAACGGAAAACAGAAAATTTTTTCCCAAAATGGCCAGAAAATCAGAAAACAGAAAACAGAAAACAGAAATTCCGCCCATCCCTGGTCCGGGTACAGTCGCTTTCTATCTACCAGGAAAGAGGGGGGGTAGCTTGGTAGGTCGATCCACTGCCCGATTTGAGGTACGCTGCACGCTTGGTGGATTTAGAAAGGGGATCATCATATAAGGCGATTTTGTCAGCAAAGCGGCCTAGAGGACGCCCGAAGCAGCGTTGGTCCGATACGTTGCACATGGACATGAAAGTAACTAGCGCCCACCCTGATCAAGCGCAGGACCGGGAGAGGTGGCGTCACGACACCAGAGGAGCGGACCCCGCTACGAAGCGGAACAAACGCTGAAGAAGAAGAAGAGCATCATATTAGACGATTTGGTGCTAGACTAGACTGAAGGGAGGAGGGGAGGGGGCAATCCTCTTCCTAACATTCACAAAATTTGCACAGAAACTTTTGAGCAGAAACGCTGAAATCCTGTAACTGCGAAACACCACCCAGACTTGCGGCTACAATAAAGCTGCAAGTTATATGAATATTATGAGTATTAGTGTTAGTGTTATGAGTTAGTTATATATGAATAGCCCCAGGTAGAAATTCTCACCCTTTCTAGACGTACTTCACGTGACATGTTTTGATGCAGGAAAATGGAAATTTTGTACAGCGTTAGTGTGAGCTAGAGTATGCTAGAGCATTCCGCCGCGAGCGGATAGCCATTTTTCTTTTTATGAACGTAGATCATTACTGGACAAGGTAGTTTAAGGGCCTTCATTTTACCGTAGCGTGCCACTGAGGAGACGGAATCAGCGAAAATTGAAAAAGAAACATGTGTTAAGGTGATATTAAGACGGCCTTTTCTGTTCCAAAAAGGCTATCATATCACATCAAAAGTTTTTTTGGGAAGTTCTCATTTTATAAGCTAGAAGGTGAAGGAACAGTTTCCCGAGGCCCAGCAAGCAGTTAGTGTCACTAAAAATGCACATTTACCTATGATCGCACCCTCTATTCTTACGGTGTCCAGGAGAAACTCGTCCTCGGATCTATCCTAGTCGCATCGCTGGAACAAATAGCAACTAACGTTACAAGTGTAATCAGAGTGGCTTCTTTTACAGTACCGGACATGTCTTTTGGTCATTGGCCGAAAAAGCCGCGCCGGCCAACATAGGCCGCTTTGGAGCGTTCCAAAGCGGCCTTTTTGAATAACTTCTTTAGAAATCGAGTACTTGCGAAAATAAACATATATTTGAACTCAGCAGCTCAAGCTCTATCTTTTGGTATATAAACCTCAGTGGAGTTGAACAATGCATATAGGCCCGACAGAATCAATCGAGTGGGCGCGACAGCTTGTAGAGTGGGTGTTTAGAGATTTTTTTTTGAAATTCCCAGCCGTCTTACTGAGGAATTGTTCTAAGACTGTCCAGCTTGCCTTTGGAGTGTGCCGTGAGCAATGCATATAGAATCGGACCAACCAATCGAGTAGGCGCGACAACTTGTAGAGCGAGTGTTTGGGGAGTTTTATTGGAAATTTCCAGTCGTCCTAATCAGAAATTGTTCTAAAACTATCCGGCGAACCTTTGGAGTGCGCCGTGCACAATGCATACAGAATCGGACCTATCAATCGAGTGGGAGCCCCCGCTTGCAAATTGCACACGCGGCCGTGCTCGGAGCGCAATAACTCTGTCAGGTCCGAATCGTTTCGGCTGCAACTCGTGGGTCTTGTAGGCAGTGAAACGTTGTATTAGTAAGCTAACGTAGAACGGTGTAGCTTATTATTAGGTAAAGTTACAGGGGCGCGAATATGCAGGTTAGCCTTGTGTTACACGATTTTTTCGGAATTCAGACGACCTCTGCAGGAAGACGCGGAGACCTAACGGCCTACAAACGCCTAGGCGAGCAGTACAATTAATGTACTTTATGATGACTTGCTCAGAACTCCCTAGTTTCCTGAAGTGCCTTAGCCCCATCTGCCAATTTAGAGTGGCGGAAGATAGCGGTTAGCGTTTCTTGAGTTCTTGCACGCCCAGATTTTAGTTTTCGACACTCGCAATGGTACTGCTCTGTTCAGCGTGAAAAGCGCTATCGAACGGTATCAATTTCGGCCGATTTTGGAAACATCGATTTTTCGACAATTTCGCATCGAGGACGAGACCGCTCCAGGCCATCGCAGACGGACGATGACGTCATCGAAAATCGATGTTTTCGAAATTGGCCAAGCTTGATACCATTCGATAGAACGTTTCCTGCTGATTTCAACGGTGTTACTACGAGTATCGAGAATTGTGATCTGGGCGAATAAGAGCGCGGAGAACATCGACCGCTACTGTGCCAAATAGGAAGCAAGGGCATGTTGGGAGCGCAGTAACTCTGTCGAGATCGAATCGATCTGGCTGCAACGCGTCGATTTTGTAGCCAGTGAAACGTTCTAGTAGTATGCTAAACAACACCGATATAGCTTGTGAATGGACGAAGTAACAGCGGCGCGAATATGCAGATGAGGCTTGCGTGACGTATTTTTTTCCGATTTCGGTGGACCACTGCGAGAAGACGCGGCGAGCTAACGGCCTCAAAACGCGTACG
>OX377201.1:43850424-43902180 GCA_947396885.1 Heligmosomoides polygyrus polygyrus
ACGAGCGAGGACAGCGCCAAAGTTTTGTGAAGATACGAAGCGGAAAACGATTGCGTACAAATGTATGCCATATAGCAATATGGGAATAGGGAGGCTGTCGCAATTATAGCGACCAAAACCTGTCACCTGTATCACCTGTCGTCCCGTTGATCATCGACTTGCTCGAGCGGGCGCCAGCAGCGTCTCCATTCGTCCCTGTCGCGTGCCAGAGTGGTCCAATGGAACCTCCTCGCTCGAGGGACACGAAGAGCGTCATATCGGTCGTTCAGGGCTTTCACGAAGAAGTCCGACCAACGCGTTGGTGGGCGTCCTGGTGTTCTTTTGACATCCCGCGGAATCCAATCTGTGACGGCTCTCGTCCAGCGGGTGTCTGCGAATCGCATTACGTGGCCGGCCCACCTAATTTTCGACGAATTGGCCCATGCGACAGCGTCTCTGATCTTCGAACGTCGGCGAAGCTCGGAACTCCGGAGACCTTCTCTCACTTGCGTGAGTCGTGTCACTCCGAGCATCGTCCTCTCGATTCCACGCTGCGCGACGCTGATCGCGTGTTCATCCTGCTTTCGTATAGCCCAGGTCTCTGAGGCGTATGTTAGGGCAGGAAGAACAGTGGAGTCGAATAGGTGGGCACGGAGTCGGACGTTCTTCGTTTTCTTCACGACTTCTTCGACGCTCTTGAAAGCTCCCCAAGCCGCTCGTTTCCTTCTGCTCAGCCCTGGTGCTAGGTCGTTGGTCATGTTGACTTCGCGACCCAGATACACATAGCTGGAGCATTCGGAGATGTTCGTTCCGTTGAGCGAGAATGGGGCATCAGAAACCCATCCGTTCTTCATGAACATCGTCTTCGTAAGATTCAGCTGCAGTCCAACGCTTCCACATACACGATCGAAGTCGGCCAGCATTCGTTCCGCCTGACTGATGCTCGGGGTTATGAGCACGATGTCGTCAGCGAAGCGAAGATGGTGCAGTTGCCGGCCGTCGACCTTCACTCCCATGTCTTCCCATTCTAGTTCGCGCATGACGTTTTCGAGGGTGGCGCTGAAGAGCTTCGGGGATATGGTATCCCCTTGTCGAACCCCTCTCTTCACGTCAATGACGACGTCGTTGTAGAATGGTGAGATCTTGGTCGTGAATCCACTGTACAACTCTCGAAGAACTCTGATGTACTGAGTAGGAACGCCCTGGGTGAGCAGGGCTTCCATGACCGCTTCAGTCTCGACGGAGTCGAATGCCTTCTTCAGGTCAATGAACGTAAGGCACAGCGGCAGCTTGTACTCTCGCGACACTTCGATGAGCTTCGTAATGGTGTGTATGTGGTCGATCGTGCTGAATCCTCTCCGAAATCCTGCTTGTTCGCATGGCTGTCCTTCGTCCAGCGTTCTGCTGATCCTATTCAGGATGACTCGAGTGAACAGCTTGTAGACTACGGACAACAGGCAGATCGGGCGATAGTTGCCAATGTCGTGCACGTCTCCCTTCTTGTACAGCAAAACGGTCTTGCTGGTCTTCCACTGAGATGGAACCTTGCATTTGGACAGGTAGCGTGTGAAGAGCCGCGCCAGGGTGTTGATGAGCGCTGGCGGGAGGTTCTTCAGGTGTTCAGCTCTGATCCTGTCAGAACCGGGTGCTGTACGTTTCTTCACCGACGAGATGGCGTGTCGGATCTCGGAAGGGAGAACAGCGAAGAGATCGGAGTAGAAGTCGTGGATGACTTTCTCCATGGTCCTTCTGGAAGAGGTGATGGTTCCGTCAGGACGTCGGAGAGCGGTCATCTTGGTCTTGAAGTTGGCGAAGTTCCGGCGGGCATTGCGAATGCTCAGCCCTGCCTCTGCTGCTTCAGCCAACACTTCCGCCCTTCTCTCCTTGAGGTCTTCCTTTATCGCCGCTCTGCATAGCTTTGCAAGCTCGGACGTCAGTTGGTAGTTGCCTGACGCTCGTGCTGCTCCACGCTGGCGTATCAGCTCGAGAGTTTCCGGAGACAGGCGTCTCTTGGTGGTCTTCAAGCTCTCGGCTCCCTTAGCACTATCGTGGAGATGGTGCACGAAGCGATCGTATTCCTCGTCGACGTTGTCCATAACAGCATCTTCCCAAAGGCCGACAAGAGAGGTGTAAAGGTCCCAGTTGATGGTCGTTCTGGGATTCCTCTTCTTGAACTTCGCGGCCTTCTCTCCTTGACGCGAAAAGCGGAACCTCGCGCGAAGGAGGCGGTGGTCCGATCCCGTGTAAAACTTGGGGACAACGGAGACGTCGGTCAGGCAATACTTGCGATTGAGGATGATGTGGTCGATCACGTTGTGGAACTGGCCACCGGGAGATTCCCAGGTCCATCGTAGGGAGGGAGGCTTCTGGAACTGCGAGTTTCCATGGATGGTCTTGGTCGACATGATAAACTCAGACAGCCTTTCACCTTGCTCGTTCCACTCCAAACCGTGGGTTATGATGTGAAGTTCTTCCGGCGACCTTCGCGGTCCGATTTTGGCGTTGAAGTCGCAGACGATCACCTTGTAGAAGGTGTGATCTTCCTTGTAGAACTTCTCCAGCTCCACGTAGAAGGCTTCGACCTCTTCGTCGTCGTAGTCGGATGTTGGGGCATACGCGACGAACACAGTCAGAGCTGGCACGGAACCACATCGCTTCAGTCGCAGACGTCCGATTCGGCTTGTCAGAGACTCGTACGAATCGATGTTCATGGCCAAGTGCGTGTTGACGAGGACACCAACGCCGCCTACTCCCGTGCTGTCGCATGTTCCGAGGAACGGTTCTTCTCCGGAGTCGTAGGCGGCGTGCAGGGGGTGGTGTCTTCTCGTCTCGGTCAGTCCGATGACGTCGTACTTGATCTTCCTGGCTTGCATCATCAGCTCCTCGACGGATGCTTCCGACGCAAGCGTGCGGGCGTTGTAAGTACAGATCGTCATTCTAGTCCTTCTCAGTTTGCGCAGCCTGGTTAGGCCCTGAGATTTTAGCAGCCTCTCCATACTCGTCCTTCCCATCGCTGCAGAAATGAGGGCTCTTTCGGGGTCAGGGGAATGAGGCCCTTTAGTGCTGCTGTGTTTGACTGGAATACAACACGGGTAGCTAGTCAGGCTCTGTCGTGCGGGCGGGGTACTCCGGGCAGCCAGCCAGACTGCCCGAAGGGACGGGGCGAGACTTAAGGCGGCCTCGAATCGCCTTACATGTACTCCCAGTCTACCGAGTGCAAGCTTTTGGCCGAGCCGACACAGTTACAATCCGCACAGTCACGGACACATCCACGCACACTGTGCACGAACATGCCGCTCCCACGCACAAGGAACGCATCGACCCGACACAGCAGGAGCAAGGAGTCCATCCCCTGCATCCCACCTGCGTCTCTGGGCAGTACACGGTCGCATTTGGTTCGCGTTCGCGTTTTTTTCCCCTATCCACCACCCGGGGACGCGCCACGTGGCCCTGCGACAAGCGGCCCGAGATCCCTCTTAACAAGAGAGCCCGAAGGCTCTCTATCGAGGGAGATCCGACCAAAACATCGCTATTCAAACATCCCTATTCTAAGGTAAAATTAAATGCAACAACTAACCAAACATCAAGAAGAGAATTCAGAAGATAAAGGGTAGCGGAAACAGGAAGTGTGGAATTTGCAAAAAAAGTAAAGCGCCGAAAGCGAATAAAGTGCTACATGCACAGAAATAAGTACATATTCGTTCGTCGCGTTTCGCCTTTGGGGGAAGTTCATGTTCCAAGGGAGGCCAATGAACTTGACCCAAAGATTCTCAACGCGAACTATATGATCTTTTAGAGCATCAGACGAGGATCACAAAACTTTGTTTCATTTTTGCTAAATTCCCCTGTGTGATCAAAAAATAGCAAAAAATGGTATCACTTCAGGGGAAAGGGGGGGGGGCTGATAAGGCAAACGTAACGCCTGGAATGGGCTGCCGTGCTCTGAATTTAACTTACAAAACGTTTCGTGCTCAGATTAAAGTTAGATTATAGTAACACGATAATTTCCTACGCCTTCTAGACGAAGCTGCAGTGTACACTCAAGTGATTCATTCGTAATGGAGGGTGCAGCGACTGGATGGTCGAGTGGATAGCGAGGCGGACCTGCGGGAGGGGGTCGAAGGTTCGATTCCGGTGTGGGTTTCTGCGTCCCTAGGTGGCCGTTAGCATCTTTGCAAATGAAGATTTCATTTTGGCTCCGGTAGGGTACCTGCTCTGCGTCCTAACCCCGCTTTCAGCTTGTCGTCAGATATGGAAGAAGCTGGTTTCGTTGCGTGGGGCGATATCGCGCATTCATTAAACGATGGTTGTCTCGCTGAGGAAGTTTCCGTTTGATGCTACCCCCATCTGACCTCTTTTGAGTGTTCTCAATTAGTTTTGGAAGTGTTTCTCGCTGTTACCTCATTTGCAAACCCGATCGACATGTGTTGACTTGGCCCATCATCAAGACAAGCTCATCGTCCTTCGGATTTCTTAATGGATCCTTTTTATTCTTCTCTAATTTTTATTCTTATTGAAACTTCCACTATTTCAGCTAACTGTTACCAAGTACAGTTTATACACCTCGTGTGATTGGTCGCCTTGCCGTGTATTTCTTTCCACCGCTCTTGTACATATACACTTACGGGAGACGGGTCGAGGCACTGCAGATAGGAGCACTTGTATTCACTCCCTTAACTCTAGATGTCAAAAAAATTGTCCCAAATACATCTGTAGGGTCGTTAGAGATTACCAATGTGACAAACAATTTCGGTGAAGCGGCATATTACAGAAGGTTGCGATGGGTATGTGCAAGTAATGGGGTGTACGCAGAATAACCGGCACTGCTGCCCTTCACGACTCCAGAGCTCGAGGAGAGGTCGAAAGAAAAATTTCAAACATTGCCCATGGGGTGTTTGGGGTGCTGATCACGAGTATGATACATATGTATTTTTAGAATTTCGGTCGACCACGGTAGGTTACAGTAGATATGGGTGACTAAATCTGTCTGCGTTAGTAGAGTCGCGTTCTTCTCCAATGTGGTCTTCTCGAATGTTATTTTCCAATAAAACAAACTAGATTCAAACTTTGATCTGAGCTCCATACCTTTTGTAGGTCAAGTTCTGAGCACATCAGGCTATTCTAGGTGTCACTTTTACTTTGTCAGCCCGCCCTGAAGTGATACCATTTTTTGCCATTTTTGGACCACCCAGAAGCATTTAGCAAAAACGAAACCCAGTTCTATGATCCTCATCCGATGCTCTAAAATACAATATAGGTCATGTTGAGAATCTTTGGGGAACTTTCTAGGCCTCCCTTGTAAGGGCAGGTTATAGACCGAGTTAGGAGCGGCATAACTTTCGAGCGAATTCAAACCACTGCTGCTTCGAGTGGTCAATACATTCCAGTTAAGTCCAGAAATGTTAGCACTAAATTGCGCTATGCTCTAGGTCTAGGCATACATTCTGCGCTGAGAGATTGCCTGGTTTTCCGCCCTTCAGTCGGCTTGTCTTCTCGAATAATCTTCTGGGTATTCGGGTGGTCCTTCATCTTGACAGGCTAGGCTCGGGCCAAGAGATAAGTGGCAAAAACAAGTGGAAAACGACCAGTTGACGGATGAGGAGAAATCCTGCGTTAATGGCGCTGCCTGATCGCTCCCCTGTGGATAGCGGCCGTTCTGGGGGATGGAAGTGATGCATCAGCGAGCGGAATCTGATCAGCAGATACCTACTCGCACAGAGAGTGCAGCCGGTTGAAGTACGGCGGGGACAGAGTCGATGTGTATTTTGCTAATCGTACAAGAAGTTTCGCCCCGAATGCGCGTTATGCAGATGCAGCCTAATCCCCTGTTCCCATAAGGAGACATATCGTTAGCTTCCAACCTAATTAATATTTTATGTTGTCTTGTAATGTATTTTTGCATTACAGATTACTATGTTAGATGGCGTGCTTAACGTGAGTGCTTCACAATGAATGCATTCGAGTTCCTAAGTTTCAGAAGGAAATGTCTACGCGCAACTTTTGTACTCATCTTTTGAGAAAACACTTTAAAAGGAAACATCGAAAGCAAATTAAAGGTAAGCATTTTGCGAGGCACCAGCTGCTTAATACAACATCGCACTTGATTGTTTTTCAGGTTCAGTGAGATTCAGATTGATGTTTACTGAGGAACTCGCCACTGAAGAGCTGCTGCTTTTGATTTTTTGACGATTGTTCCGCCAAAAAATAGTGCCGTTCACACCCTTAATGGAATGCATGATAAGACACGGCGGCAGCTAGTGACCTCCACCTCGAAGGTGTTCCTGGCGGCTTCAGGTATACATGAATGATGTGACATGGTAGTGCGCTCCCTTACGGGAATGGTAGAAAATGTGAAATTTCTGATTGGAAATATTAGGTTGGTGCAGAAGAAATGCAGGTTTTTTGTTTTATTGGTTTTAACACTATCTTTTAAACTAAACTAAGATTTATCTACGAGCTGACATAGATTGTTGCGAAAACTTGCAATTCCGCTCGCTCCGCACGGTCCAAAAGATGGTTTGCGACGGATTAGTCCATCTCAAACAGTCGCATGCTCTAACTTCTTCAGTTTTAGATTATTTGAGAAACGGATGGTACCAGTCAATTCGTTTCCTTGAGATCTACACAAACTTATATACAACTTTAGCAGACCACCGCACTTTAGCCATGGGTGGCCAAAAAATGACTGGAGCGGGCCTTTGAAGCAGCTTCTTTCCTAGGACATGCATGTTTTCGGAGCATCACAAGCGCAGCGTACGCTGCTCTGTCATGCCATGAATGCTCCGGTAGCCTTCAATACTATTTCTAAGCGTTTGAACAATTTTACAAGAAATTTCCAGCCGCTCTAATTAGTAATTGCTCTAGACTGCCCAGCTAACTTCTGGAGCATAAAAAACAGCTCGGAGTGCTGGTTACTGCTATGGGTGTCAAAGTTGTAAAATGAAATTCCTGAGCGAGTTATGCCCTGCCTGAGATGGGTGACTTGACCACAGTCTGGCCGCGCGAAGGAGCGAGAGCTATGGGTCATAGAGGCTCCGTAAGAATGGCCCGTCAGACACGGGATGGCGCAAAGGGAGTTCTCACGCTCGTCACGTGTGACTTCGCTGGTTCGGTCCCAATTGCTGCCGACTCTTTTCCACATCATGATTCATCTTCGAAATTACCTTTTATTCCGATTTATAACACGTGTTAGATTAAACAGCCCGGAAAACTGCCATACACGTTTGTAAAAATGCTTGAAGGCAAAAATCTGCAATGATTACATTTTTATTTACTATTTTGTACAAATAGACTCGAAATGTTATACTAAACAACAGGAGGCGTTTCTAACAACCTTGTCATTCATTCAACAAACCAAAAAATTGTGAAGCAGACTTGTTGCTCACACACTGCACATCTTTTACATGCAGTTTCTCTACAACCAGCAACAAAACAGGCATTTGTAGCAAGATCAAACAAATATTCACCGGGAGTGACAAAACACTTGGTTGATCATCAATGTATCCTGCCTTATGTCATGAGCATTTCAAAATTTTTGAAAACCTATGCCCATTCACAAAACATACAGTAAATCTGGGATAGAACCTTCAGTAGGTTGTCTCTCTGGATATCTAGATATAGATGGCACAATGGAGACTCTTCCGATATTCTTTATTGGCAAGCTTTCACTGCTTAGCAGGCTCCTCAAGCCTTCAATAACATTACATATAGTGAATACCATCAAAACATAGAATAATAACGGTAAATACTAACCAAGCAGCGGGTCTTGCTAACAGAGCCTTACCACAGCGATGCTCGTTACAAATAAAGTTACTACCGTTATTATTCTATGTTTTGGTGGTATTTACTATATGTGATGTTACTAAAGGCCTGAGGAAGTTGCTAAGCAGTGAAAGCTTGCCGATAAAAAGTATCGGAAGAGTCTCAATTGTGCCATCTATATCTAATTACGTATGAGGCTCCGGGATAGCTCTATTCTACAGTTTCTCTGGGTAATATTGAACATCAGCTTCACGCTATTTGCCATGGCATACGACCTCACCCTTTTCATAACGTTTTTTTATCGGGCCGAAGATAAAACAATGTCACTCTAGCAGCTTTTGACTTCAAGCGTTTTTTCAATCGTGAATGATAATTTTTCCGGCTATTTAATCAAACACGTGTCATAGTTCAGAATAAAAGGTCATTTCGAAGCTAGATCATGTTGTAAAAAACGCTCCAAGCAATGCACCGAACCATTGCCGTCACAAGTGGCGACCAGGGAGCAGATGATTCATCAACGACTTACAGCAACTTAACAGAGAAAATTACAGCAGAAATCACTGATAGCGCGACTTATCAAGCGCTATGGTCAGCAGTAACCCGCGTTATCTGATTTCTCGCTGTGAATTCTCTGTTGAATTTATGTAAGTCATTGACGAATCCGACCCCAGGAGCACTACCCCTGTGCCACCGCCACAGCTGGTGGGCCCTTCTTCCGGAGCCCCGATGACTCACCAATCTCGCGATATGTGTGTCTCACAGCCAGCCTATAGTCAAGCCACCGATCTTCGGCAGGGCATAACTCGCTCAGGAGCTTCATTTTGCAATGTTGACACCCATGCTCGTAACCAACATTCCAAGCTCTTTCTAAAGATCCTCATCTCAACTTAAAGTTCCATGGGAGGTCGAAACACTGCCCTAGTTATGACCTGCTCCAATCTGTCCGGCAAGCCTTGAAGTGCGCGGCGAACGATGTATACAGAACCGAACCTATCAATCGTCTGTGCGAAAGTACATATATCATCTGCTCCTACATCTTTCCTCATTGGCTAAACTGAAGTGCAATACCGGGCACGCCACTCCGTCCAACAAGCATGAGCGGTGCCCTTTTGTGCAGCAAGGCGCTGCTTTTAGTAACCCCCTTAGAATTCCATATTTTAAAATAAGAAACATATATTTGCATTCACCAGCTCAGATTATCCCTTGACATACATATCTCAATAGAGTTGAGCAATACATATAAGCTAAACAGGATCAATCGAGTGGGCGCAACAACTTGTAGAATGAGCTCAGCTTGACAAAACAGCTTATCTATATGCGCGAAAAGTATAGCAGACCAATTAGCTTTTACATGTCTAGCATGTAATGAGTTTTGCAATTAGACTGAATATGCCGGACGTTTCACGGGTATTGCTAAATTGAACGAACAGGCGTGTTGGGAGCGCAATAACTCTGTCGACTTCGAATCATTCCGGCTGCAGCTTGTGGATTTTGTAGGCAGTGGAGGGTCCAGTGCAGCAAAATACTGTCGCACTGTAGCTTATGATTGGACAAGTTAGAGCGGTGCGAAAATGCAGGTTAGGCTCGGGTGATTCCCTTTTTGCGATTTCAGTCGAACACTGCAGGAGGACGTGGAGAGCTAACGGCATACAAATGGGTAGGCTAGCAGAGCACTCATCGTACTTTACGAAGAGTGCTCACATCTCTCCAGCTGCCTAAACTGGCTTAGTTCCAGCTGCCATTCTAGAACGGCGAACGGCAGCGATGAAGTTTCTTCTGCCTTTATTCACCCATATTTGAGTTTTCGACACTTGCAATTAAACCATTCTGTTCAGGACGAAAAGCTCTATCGAATGGCGTTGATCTCGACCGATCTCGGAAAGTCGATTTTCTCACAATTTTGCATCGAGGACAAGACCACTCTAGGCCGAGCCTGCGCGGACGCAGGCGGTATTGTATTGTTTGCGCTCAAACCGCTCGAAATAGTATGGAGCCAGTGAAGTATAGTTAGTATACGAATGCACACTACAAAAAAGTTCCAAAAGTTGGTTCCAAAAGTTTCGTGTCGGCAACACCAGCCTCAAAGGCGAACCACACGGTAGCCGTCCACCAACAGTTGATAGCGATCCATCGAAGGCGTCAGTCGAAGCTGATCCGCGCAAAACCACGCGAGATATTGTCGAGGACCTCGACATCGATCACGCTACAGTTATTTGCCATTTGAAGCAAACTGCGAAGACCAAGAAGCTAAATTGACCGAATGTCAGAGACCTCTTCGTTTTGAGATATCGTCGTGTCGATCCATTTCTGGAACGGATTGTGAATTGTGATGAGAAATGGATAACTTATGGCAACAGGCGACGTCTGCCTAGAGCCTGAACCGAAAAGAGGCCCCCTCCGACATCATCCAATGCCGAAAAACTTTGCGAAATCGGTTTAGACATCTTAAAAATGAACGCCAAATTATTTTTTAAATAAGCGACTTGAATTAAATTCACATATGCACATATTTAGGAAGGGCATATAACAGCTTTTTTCTAATACTTTATAAAAAGTTTTAATTCATTTAAAAAATAGTGTTGAAACCAATAAGACAAAAAACTGCATTTCTTCTTCACCAACCTAATAAGTTTAGAGGAGTCATTATATTTCAGAGGAGCTTTCAGATGAGATCGAAAATTGGAGGAAGATCGGTAGGTTAGTGCGCAGCAGTGTGAGTAAGCTCAACGAGATCGCTGCCTCGAGTTCTCGCTACCCGTATTCTGGCTGTGAATGCAATTTCGAACGGGGGTTAATTTGAAGTTCTCTAAAGCATGGTTATTTCAGCACTACGAACCTGTTAAGCCACCATATAGTTATGTTGATCGTCACAACAAGGCCTTAGCTAAGGTGTTACGACGTATGGCACCCGTTTCTGTTCTGAAGGCACAACATGCTGCACTATCATTGATAGCTTCGCTTTAATCACCCGGGTTTAAGATGACCTATCAGGTTCTTAACCAAGTCAACATAGCTCGATTTGTATTAAACAGGACACTGAGCTGCAACGCTTACAAAAGCGTATGCCTTACCCACGGAAAGAAAGGACGGCAACACACAATGTTGTGTTATAGTAACATCACACAAAACGGTAGAAATGAGCAGAGTGGAAGATGTTGAGCTTCAGAAGCTGCATAGAGCTGTCTAGTTCGAGAGAAGGCAAATCTAGGGGCTAGGTCGCCGTCAGAGGTGAAAACATTAATGATGGTTTTGTGAACCTCTCCACACTGCTCTTGGCGAGTTGGCTAGTTTTATACGGGAAACGCATATTTCAGAGGCGGAAACGCAAACTCACGCTACCGGGCGGCTCCGACGAGCAGCGGGGTGCGAGACATGTCTCTAAGCATGTAGGGGAGCTAACCTTCAGTGAATAAGGCGAACGTGAGCTGCTAAGGAGCAATGAGAGATGCTGAGGGACGCAGAAATCAGATCGTGTTGGCGTCCCGGCCTATTGAAGAGCGCCTCCTCGTGGTAAGCTCAAGGCGTGCTGGCGTAGCGACAGCGGTCGCCACTGCCACCCGCGGCACCAGGTGATCGATACCGCTCTCCAGCTCCGTGCGAGTTCCCAGTACTCGGTGCGGCGTTACAATGAGCGAAAAGCAGAAGACGACCGACGATTATTGATACTGCTCTGTGCACTACCAATCACTGAAGTCATCGTACAATCGCACTGCTCGGCAACAATCCACAATGAGCCATCCACATTCTGTAACAGTCGCCGGAAAAGACATACGTACACACATATTTGCGCAACCTTGCCTCAATCGGCGCAGCCAGTCCGCGCGAAGAAGAAGACCGAGTTGATTGGAACAAGATCGAGAAGCCATTCATCTAGCTTGTTTTCCGCCTAAATACTTTGACTCTTGCGCCTTTCACGAGCAGAATAAACGGAAGAAGACAAAGTCATTGAGATATCAGCAACACAGACGTAGTTGTAGAATGTTACCTCTCTCTCTGCTATCCGGAATTCTGCATCGTGATTTGAAGCAGAAATGTGTATCACCGTTGAATCACGATGCTATAACTTGTACAGTGTGTCCCAAAAATACGTTCCCACCAATATTCTCCGTTACAGAAACGGACGAAAAAGAGATTGGAACATGAAATCTTTTGGATACCTTAACCAACATGTTTTCGAACACAATGACATGATCAGATCCCAAAGCGACTTTCTCTAGCACGTACACAAGCCTTCAGACGACGTGGAAGCAGCTCACGCTTGAGGTTCGGGAATCGAAGGGGGGGGGAGGTAACTATCACGCTGTTTGGGAGGGGAGGCCGTGCTCTTCCGGAATTGGCAGAGGATTCTCTCGTATTTTCCGGTTCTTAGGCGATGTTTTTAAATCTTATATACTGCTCTGTGCCCTAGCTTTTCTCGGGAGAGTCTAATATCAAATTTGTTTTATGTTACGTGTTAAAACAAAAACTTTTTGTCGGCAGATTTGGAGTCAATGAGAGGTTTCCATTTTTTCAGATTTTCTCCACAGAGTCCTGGACACAACAGTTTTCTTCCTGAAGGAATGACATCTACGTCCAAAATTGCACTCTATAAAAGTTGAAGTGTCATTTACTAAATAAATTAAGTGTTTTCCCTACAAGATTTTTTTGGAGCGCTCATCGAATCGATGACGGAATGACAACCGGAGGATGGACTTTTCACGGAATTAGTTTTCTCTCTTTTGCATGAGACAGCGTCAGAAAGTGAAGCTGTACCCTATAAAATTTCAAGCCACAGTTTGACATATGGTAATAAAACCTGTTTTTCTGAAGCGCTCTTTTGTATGAACAGACGTCCCGATCCGCATCGTTTGCCGAGAAATATCGACCCCGCTAATCACATAGAAGTTGGTATTTCTACAAATTGCTTTTTAAAGCGTAGATTCCACATTTCTTATAGTTTTCAAAGTTCTGTACCTTGAACCAGTCCGACACTGTGGATGCTGCACCTGGAAGGAAGAAGAACCTATTAAAGGGCACAAATTTAATATTAAGTCGCATAAAAATTTAAAAATTTCAATACAGATAAGAAATAAAATGTGATCTACACAAAGGAGGGAGTCGTACCAGATCCGCTCTGAGAAGGGGGTGAGGGCGGTCGTAAGTTTTCGCCAAAAATCGAACCCCAGGCTTGACACTGCGTAGACGGCACCCAGCGTGGCACGCACGTATTCCATTGACATTTCTACCAACGTCTTCAGAGGCTTTCAGCCAGTTGATTGGGTGTTTTTTAAGAGCAGGCCTCGTTCTCCAAGAAGGACCAAATATAGAAGCTCACAGGGTTGAGGTCGGGGCTATACGGAGACCATTCTTCTGGGCTGATAAAGTCAGGAAGCTTGTCGCGGCACCACTCTTGCACGATTTTCCATTTCTGAGTAGATGATGCTTCGTTGATGTGCATGTGATGATGGGAACCCTCAGACAATGAGGAGGTGCCATTCTGTTGCTGGTCAATATTGCAACAGGATAATTAGCATGTGAGATCTGGACGAACGTGCCTAGCACGCGAAACCAAAGAGTACGTTCTTGACGCGTAGGTCAAAAAGAGTGACAGGTCAAACGTGATAGAACAATCTTGTGACACCCTGTAATATTTTTTGTAGATCAAAAAAATATTTCTCCTTCAGCACCTGTGTGATTCAATACTGAGGCGGAATTATAGAGCAGGAAGTTCTCATAAGCAGGGCGTGCTCAAAAGCGTATTCTATTTTTTCGAATTATTGAATTTTTTAGCCAAAAACTTGTTGCTGCTAGTTGCAAGATTTAGGCGAGAATGCCATTCTTTCAAACCTTCTGAGTGTCTTTCCTTTCTCCGCCCATTCCCCTTTTCCTCCTCCGCTATTATTCTGCTTTCCCTTTCAATGAATCTGAGGCGATGTCGCCGTGAGGATGGGCTAAGTCGGATAGTTGCTTAGCGACATGCGGCATCCCTCATTACCGCAATCATTGTACCGGACTTTCGCCTCTCGCGCCAACGCTAAGCGGGTCGATTAGTCACTCATTGTGATTTATTGCTCTACGGCGGCCAGATCTTTGTCCTTTGTCAATACTACCAGATACTCTGTTTCCCGAGATTGAATGGAACCAGCTAACGACGGAGTTGAGAAGTGCTTCGGACACAATTTCGGACAACCTGCACCGTTGGAATACCGAGGCGGCTTGGAATTTTGCTGCTGCTCGCTATGGGAAATAGGGAATTTAACATTTTCCATTCTAGACATTCCATTTTTATTCTATACCACTGCAAGCTCTTTTCTTCGAAAGGTTGTGGTTGTGTTAAAAGTGTAATGGATACGGAAGGATGTTCAACCATGGAGAAGAGAGTGGATTTCCCGCGTTTTCACACCCGCATCGTATTTGGTTGCGTTACATTAGGTGTCTCCCATTGCTGTAGAAGGCGGAGCGATGCGCTCCATTACCATAGGCGGACCTGGTGCCGCTCCCGCCACGGACGAGAGGGAGCGAGTCAAGCAGAGCGCGTTGCTGCCGTGGAGAAGATTCCATGCTGAAGCAGGCCGGACCTGGTTCTTTTCTGCACGCTTTGGGTCTGATCACATGGTAGTACCTCTGAGATTACAGAGACGAAATGGAAAAACGTGTAACACATCAAGTTTCTTCCTATTTTACACTTCTTTGATGCACGATATCTTCGTAGCTTTCGCTCAGGTCATGTCCTTTTTCCGGTTTCTCCCAAGTGTATTCTTTTACGTGCTTTATACTTCGTTAGTTGAGTACAGTCCTCGCTAGTACGTGGCTAACTCAATCTTTACTGCCTTCGTTGAAGTGTGTTATAAGACGAAACCCCCCCCCCCTCCCCAGCAGGAGTAACTCAGAGCCCAAAGCGTATGAAAACTATAGGTGCAAAGAGAAAAATAGCAGAAAACGAAAAAACTCGCCAAACGTTACCCTACGATACGACAGGAAGTCTGCTCCACGGCGCATGGTCTGCTTTGCTCTTCCGTTGCACCTCGTCCAAGGCGGGCTCAACAACCCGCCACGCTTCCTTAATCGGGGGCGGTGGCGCGCTACCGTAACTCAGGGAGACACCTAACGTACGAACCGAAGGCCCATTCCCTCTAAAGTGCTCGATTTAGCTGATAGGTGTTCAGCGTTAACTACTGAGTAGAAAAAGTGAACTGCTCTTTTATTCGTAAAGCAGCTTTGCTGTCTCAGTATATGCGCGTGAGAAAGTCTTCTCAGCGTACAGTTGCGTCCATATGCTCGTGAACACTTACATTTTTTGCAGTCTACGAAAATCTCACGAAATCGGGTGAAATGTGGATTTTGGACATTTTTTACGCTAGTATCGAATTTCAATAGAGCAATGGCATCTGAAAATGCTGTAGAACTTTGCTGGGACATGAATCATTCTTCACGTTTTACAGATTCTCAATTGTTTAAAACGTGAGAAGAATTGTGTAGAACCTTTTTGCAGAATTTCAATTGCGTAAAACACGTACATAAAACACGATGATTTACGAGATTTTCACACAACCATCTGTGATACTCAAGATCAAAGTAAGGTTTTTCTTTATAGGAAAAACGTGAAACAACGACAATAAGCTACTGGTAAGAATGCTATACGCTACCATAGTTCCACCATCCGAGAGGTTGAAAAAAATCACTCAAAATTTGCCTACCCTGGGTGAGGTTTACTGGAGATGTGCTGATTACGAATCTTACATAGGTTTTGAAATCTCGACCGATTACGATAGGCTACAATGGGTAAGTAAAAAGGTAGCGAAGTCAGGATAATCGGTTTCCCCAAAACCACCTAGTTCGACATTCTTTCGTCTCGAATGCGAGTCCCCATTTTGACATTAATGTGTGCTATGGAAGCTTACATAGGCATAGCTGAAGTGAGGGTGGGGCGGAGGCAGGAACTCCGATTTCGTCCAAACCTTGTCAAGTACAGCTACTTGGGGAGCCGATTATGAATATAAGGTTCGCTTTAGGTGTTGTGGCACGTGAGTATAGTTACACTAGTAACTTCTTGTGCTCCTGACATCTTCTTCTTATGCCTGCCATAATCTACCGTACTCCACTGCAGTAGTAAAAGCGGACCTTCTACACGGCGAACCTTTCCATCCGCACTCTTCTTACTCACCAGCTACCGTGAGCGCAACCGGGTTCGTTTTTGTGATCTGCACCCTGGATAATCTCGCCGGGGCAAACATTTGTCTCGACCTCTGAAGTCGTGGAAGTACGATTGTGCCAAAAACGACTGCATACAGATTCTCCCAGCAGTGGTGACGTCAGAGGCGGCACAGTTTGAGCGCGCAGAGCAACTCCTCGGCCAATGTGAGGAAACAGTTGCCTCTTTGAGCCGTGCTTGCTGTGATCAGCCGTATTCTTTCACTTACTTCATGTACCTGTGTGCCTTCCTGCTGAAAGTGCAGTATAAATATTCCATCAATCGTCGTGCTTCAAAGATTTGGGATACTGGTTATGAACCACCATTTAACTCTCCCCCACCTGATTTTTGCTATGGTGAAAGCTTTTTCTTCTGAACCTTTTCCATGCTCTGTTAATCATAAGCGATCTTACCTCATCGAAATTTCTAATGTTGTGCAATAGAAGCCACTGTATCTCTTCCTTCTGACTCTCTTCAGGAAGATCTATGCCAATTCTTGACAAAGTTGCAAAGCGGTGTACTTCTCTGGGCGTGGTCACCCTGATAAAAGCATTTGATCGAAGAATTTGATCGAACGCCTCAATCTTACACACCCAAGCTTGGTCTGACTTAACCAGATTCCGGAGAGATGTTTTAAAAAACGAAAAAATGCGGGTTCGACATCACATGGACACTACTGGATCTCTGCAGAGAAGAGCGCCATTCTGTCGCCCTATTCAGCAAAGTTCTCGTAAAGCTCTAAGATCACAGAATTCCCTTAGCTCTAAATGCTTATCACTCCCCATGGTGACAGGATACAAACAGTGAGTGGTGCACACTGTACCTACATACTCCCCACTTCCACGGCGGTTTGCGCAGACATGATCTGTAGACGATGAAGCCACTGGGTATCCTAGGATACTCGTTGCGTAGTCCGTTCTGAGCAGGAGTTTTATCGTGGCTCCAACCGAAAGCCGGTCTATGCTGCCTTTTTGAAGATTTGCTAAGCTCGTCTCGAAAATGTCTGTTATATGCATGTGCTGCTTTACTGACCTAACTTTTCGGCTAACGTTTCAGCTTTTTTTCGTGGGGCTATTCGAATGCGTATTTGTCCTGTGCACTCACTTTGTACGTAGCGGGCTGCGGATGGACAAGTCGGCACCTTACTTCTCCCAGACAAGTCCTGTAGCAACCGCGGAGGGATGAAAGGCCTGGTTTGTTGAGGTGCGACCTGAAGCAGTAGCCTCGATCCGTAGTGCACAGGGCAGTCCTCGGACTGCGTGACCATGCCCCTTCTACTTCTATAAAATTAGATGCTACGAACTTTTCTTAGAAGCGAAGATTGTAATAAGAAAGCGGAAACAATCGTGCAACTCTGTGCACAACGACTTCGTGCAGTCGGAAGCTGCGCAGGCGATCGGAGATCGTGGTGTTGAAATTTGCTGATTCTGCAATGCTCAGTGACATTTTTCGAATTATCAGAAAGATTTCGCTTCTGTGCTCCGCAAAGAAAATCAGACAGTGTTAGGGAGGAGGGTAAATCGCAGGAACAGGCCATACAACGAGTGAGCGTAGACTGGGAATGAAATATTATAGAAATGGTATAGGATACGCTACCTTTCAATAAAGAGCGCTGGAAAGTTAGTTAGATCGAACTACGCTTCTGTTTACTCGCTCACATGTCCACCTTCACAAGTAGACCACAGCTTGAGCAAAAAAGCTTCTCAAAATCGAAAAATAACTGCCGAACCGTCTCTTAGGTAGTTAATTACTCGCCTTATTTCAAGGGTTTGGAGCGACAAGGCTTCCATAGCATACCAGCCTTTAGCTTTAAAGTGGTGCAGTTATCACTATTCTTCAACTCGGATTTTAAATATGTTTTTCGAACCTTATCGAGTGACTATTTGTCTCCAGAACTATAGGGAGGCTGATGACGATTTCTAGGTTGGTTTCTACGATGCGCCCTAGCCGTCCCTTTCAGATAAACTACTGAACCAATCCAAATGTCAGCAAGTTCATCAAGAAGATTGATTTACGAAGATAAGTCAGGCACGTCTTCAGGCCAATTAATGCGTATTCACAAGCCCTTTATGGTGTCCCCGTCTTCGGCAACGTTTACGTCTGATTTTCAGAAGATGCTGCGCCGACGGTGTCCACTCTGCGGCAATCCATTCCGCCGAAGACCACAACACCAATAAGGACTGAACACTCGATTGTAAGATTTCTTCTGTCACGCGTCCCGCAGTCCGCAGTCCTTCGATGTGCACTAGAGATGTTTGGACGAATATTAGCCACTTACGTTCCTCCACTTTGTTCGGATGAATGCGGTTGAATGTGATATGAAAACCATCTCAGCCTTTGAATTCGATCAAACCGCTGCAACCTCTGGTGCATCAGTCGTCACGGATCGACGTCAACCAAATGGAGAACGTCGAGATGGCGAGGACAATGGCGAACGGCGAGATGACGAAGAGGAGCTTCTCAAATGTGGTGAAGACCGCAATGGTGAGATTTCCTGGTGTTGAGGTAGTGAAAGTGCTGCGAGGTCTAGCGGTGTGAATACGGCCCTTCCTTCGTCTCGAAGCATTTTTGGAATAGCTCGAACTGATAACTATGTTTTGTTGCGATCAAAACTTTAACGTCAGGAGAGACTCGAGCTCGCACTTCCTGCTGACCGGGCGGGAATCTCAGAATCTCTTACAGTTACTTTATTTGTAATCTATCTCGATAGAATTCCTTGCTAAATGCAGGACACTGTTGCCGAACTCAAACCATACAATTTTCTTTCGTTTTGTGATGCCGAGTGGCAGAGAACAGAGCAAGTTTCAGTTTCTGTTTGAGCTCCACCTCTATTATTGTTGTTTTTCTACCATATCCTTTCCACATGTGTAGGACAGTCGGAGGTGATGCCGGCTATCTCGTGCAGGTTCTTGGTACGGGTTTCCCGTCCAGGACAACAAAGCCTTCCATCCTTCTGGCGTCGGTAAATTGGTACCAGAGTCGTTTGGGAAAAACAATGCGCTAGTTTGTTCATCGACTGGCCACCGCAGCTCATTGTATAGGCCAAATGCGCTTGCACAACATCGCCTCCACGACATCCCGTACAAGCAGAATGCGTGGCGCATCCCAAAAGAGATTGACTGACGCCATCCCCCATCGTTTTATCCTTTATCTGTTCAACACTACATGTTTGTATGGGAAACTTGCCAACACACCGGTTTTATATCCTAGGATAGTAACAATTGTTGAAGCAGCAGTATTTGTGTTCTAGTGGATAACCTATATGCCCAACGGGATTGTTTCCCTACAGTGTGCTCCCCTTAAGACCGATTTTCCCTCTCTCTGAATACACGCCAATTGTTTCTTCTATTTTATATATCGACACAACTCCACCATGTATTGTTAAGATGCAAAATAGTCAACTTAATTAAGATGGTACGTCGCAGATGGTACGTCAGCTACTCTAAAGTTGAAGGCAATCTTAAAGCGTGCTAATGGGGAGCTGCTGGAGTTTCTGTTTTTGTGAGCGAATATCTTTTGGTTTGAAGAGCAGGGTCTGATGCCGCAGTTGAAATTGTCTTATGCTTCGATCACAATTGTGTGCATGTTCGATGTAGTAGGACCTTTCCATGAAGCAGACGAGAGGCTTCCGCGGTGGTCGCGATTCACCCGCAGTTGGAGATAGAGCGGGATGTACAAGTTTTGATACCATCGCGATTAACTGTCTGCTGCGTCCAATGGGAATTATTTTCTTGCTAAGGTGCTTGCGAGTGTGGTTTCATGACGTTATCGAGAATAAAGGGCGCCAGGGAAGCCGGAACGTTAGTGTGTGAGAAGTTTGATCAGCAACTAAACGAAAACGCCGGAATCACTGCATTCCATCATTCCAAGGCTCATCTGAAGTCGTAAAAGGTGGAACTTAGGATATTAATACCATCTGAGAACCCTGTACAAGCTCCAGTAGTGGAGTACGTTTTCTGAGTTTTCCAAGTGGGAATTACACCAGAATTAAGACTTGTTCTCCTCGCATTTTTAGTGTAGTGGGACTATTAATCTGAGCAGCACTCTTTTCTGATTTTAGGTTAGTTTTATGAGGTATTTTAGGATCAGCCTAATTTACAAAAGCATCAAAACCTTCCAGTTCAATACTTATCGTTAGTTGTGTCGCGGTTTTTATTAATCCGTTATTGATCATTCCTAGTTTCTTTTTCCTTTCTTGATATCACGATGATGTTTTTCTCTCTATGGATTGTTACAGATTTCGCATTGTGGCATACCTATGAGTGTATGATGTAAATAAATAAATAAATAAATAAATAAATAAATAAGCAACCGCTAGAATCTTACTGGCGCTAGTCACGCCGCTAGCTTGAGCACCCGGTCTCAATCACAGGTGCCCGCAGCACAAGGGAACTGCTGTGATGTGCATGGGATAGGAGATAATGTCCCATACAGAGGCATCGTGTCACTGAGGGATTTCAGCGATCGATTCGGTCTCCTACGCCGACAATCTGGAGCAGCCTATCCGGATAACCACGGTGTTCCTCCGCTAATCGGTGCAGCTTGTGTCAGCGCCTAGCCTCACCGAGTCCTTACAAACCCAAGGTACCCTTGAAATCTGCACTCTTGGTTTGATAGTGAGCCGCCAGATGTTCGGAGGCGTGAAAGACATTCGCTTGGGAAGACACTAAGTCAAACACTTCTTTCGCTTGCGTTGGGGAAATAAATATCTCGCGTTGTGTTCCTTGTCCACGCCTAACCAATATGATGCAGCTGTGGTGGTGCCAAGAATGTCTAGTATAAGATAATCGCGCTTCATGAAAGTCATCCTTAAGTACCGATTGTAGCTTCCATATGTTCCCATGAGAAATGGCCAATTCAACAATATTTACTTATTTATTCTCAAGTTAAGTTTTTATCACAAAATCGCTTCGTCAGTAAACTGCTGACCAGATTTGCCAGTATTCACAGTACTTTTTTTATATACAGGGAGTAACTAGTATTTTTTCATTTTCCCCAAGCTTTCTTCCGTAGAAGACAGCAATGAAGAGTTTCAGATCGTTCGAAACTGGATGATGTCGGCGAACGACGAAAACAATCGCACTTCTGACATCAACTCATCCCTTGTCTTCGAACCGGTAAGCGCCGCAACCTATTGCTGACTAGCTTTGTGAGTAATCAGTATGATTCTTGGGTCTCTTTACTATGACAGAATCTTATAGCAGTGAAAACTTTCTTCAGAAAATCTTCTTTTCTGAGTAGCAATCTACTCTCTCTATGTAAATAATATGTCCATTCCTTCCTTAGAAGCCGTCTTGTCTTCGAGTACCAATTTCTTGGCAGCTGTTCATGTCAATTGTTTAAGAAAGAGAAACGATTACTCCCAAAGTCTTAAATATTAATGTGGTTCCGTCTCAACCTAACTCCGGCTAACACAGGAATTCAACTCGGGAATGGCCAAGAAATACTCATCAGCTCGAGATTATGACCTTATCGCTGTGTCTGGTCTCTTTCAGGGTTATCTCTTTTAGAAGCATATAATTCGTGCTTAGTGGCGGGCTGATATCGTATGCAGGTGTTAACATCGGTCTCCTGATCATTGCAGAGCGAGAATCACCACGGTCGCAAGTGTCTGTCGCCTTCCTGTAGCCTCTTACCATGAACTGCTCTCAATAACCGCAGTATTCCTCACATAATTGATAACTGAAATGAATAAGCAGCAAGTTGTGGCGCTTTTAGGGGTCTCATCCTTTACGGATAGCATTGTTCACGTACCGCATCTAACATAAATCTTCATCGAATGGCATGTTTCAAGCTAAAAACATCCGTTGCTGAACACATTTTTCTAACTTCTCCAAAGAGTTACATCGAAATAAAAACTTGAAAAGGAACTCTAAAGAAGAACTCGCTTTTTCTCTTTTGATTCAATCGCAGTTAATCACAATTTATCACAGAGGAATAGAACATCAGTGATATGTATGGTGAACGAGAATGTGTGACCACTGCTGTCCAGATTTGACCCAGCTGGCTGATTTGGATAGCAGTAAACACATCACTCTTCAGCCGTTGAATCTTGGCTACGCCATATGCATGAGCTCTATTTAAAGGTAAACTACGTTTGTCCGAACTCGAACAATGGGAATCGTTTTCACCAAGTCTCTCTTTATTGAGCTCTTAAACTCATCTATGAGGGTGTTCCAACTTAGGAAGCTTTGTCGCCTCTCAACTTCAAAGCTCCTATTCAGCCTGCTCGACCCGAGAATGTGCCGATACTCGCCGAAGCAGAGGACGTATTTGAGATAGAGACCACTGGTTTGGACATTTTGAAGGCGAAGGCTGCCGAGTGGAGCAGGTTTGTTGCTGTTTAGGCTTCAGCGCTCTACCTACCTACAAAGTTTCATTAATTACTCGCCATTAGAATCGCGAACCTTTGCTCTGAAGCTTGAGGACTGTTTGGGAATGCACTGAATACGTCCTTCTTCTGCCAGCGGGAGATTGGGCTGAGGGAGGAGTCAGATATGAAAGAGTGCTAGAACAACAAAATGGAGCAGAAAGCAGGGATAAGCGAGCAATAACGAAAGGTCTCACTACCTACTATGTGTTTGGCGGAAGAAAGGGGCATCTAAAAAGTAAGAAGTAGACGCTCCTCTTTAAGAGCTGTGGCAGCCTCTCAAAGGCAGGATCCTCACGACACAACATGAAGTTGTCGCTGTCGTAGCTATAATGTTGCAGTGAATGGATGAATGTCACCAGCAGCGCAAAGTTGACAACATCCTTGTGTTCACCCATGTTGCCCCTGTGTTTCACCGACCTCTACACAACCTCTTTGTAGGAAGCTGATCTACTTCTACGTGTCTCCGAGCGGGTATTTCTACTACTACTGGACTTGCGTCGTCTCACTAGGCATTCTCTACAACATGATGGCCATGGTGATTTTTATATTCGACGACGTTTTCAACGGCTGCTTCTTCTACTGGTTGTACCTCAATTTATTCTTTGACTGCGTATTTCTGCTCGACATCCTGGTCCAATCAAGAGCTAGTAAGTTCATTTTTTTGAATTGAATAAAAGGAACTGTCAATTTAAGAGAATCTGGAAAAGGAAATTCACAAGCTTTACACTTCTACGTAATATTGTAGAGGAAAAATGGATACAAATGTGGTCTAGACAATGACTTGCAGCGGTCAGAATATTATTAAATCACTACTTTGCCCCTATTAGACAAAAGTCGATAGTAAATCACCAACGTCTGGCGCATCTGCAACGCTTCGTTGACCTGGGCCGTACCCTCCCCAAGAACCTCTATTTTAGATGAACAAAACAGCCGACACCTCTTCCGACGGGCAACACGCGTCTACTCTTTTCGTAACAAGCAGGAAATACGTAGTAGGCAAGAGAAAGTGGTTCCTTTGATGTTGGTAATTCCTTTTTGCGATTTGTTCAGCGACCTTAGAGGTGGAGGTGTTTCTGTCCAGGGATTTGGGATTAGAGAGCTTTCGACCTGAAGTGGTGCATTGGACAGTTTCGAGCTCCACAATTGAGAATGAAGCGATATGAGTACGGAGCACAGTGAACAAAAGTCTTAAGGAGTCTGGAGCTCCTACAAAGTCAATTCGATCTGCGTACGAATACATTTTATAATGTTTAATTAGGTTATCTTCCACCAGTATGCACAGGAGTTCGATCCATCTCTGGAATTCCTGGACGAATGGATTAACACCCAAATCCATTCGCTACATGTTAGCACGATTTCCCAAGAGTCCGCGGAGCAGTAATGATCTTGCAACGGCGCCTTCTCGACCCTGCAATGGCCGAAAAGAGGCGACTACAAAATGAATGTATTAGAGGCATCGTTTATCTGGACACGAGCTTGAAAAAATAAGGGAAAGGGATGCTGGCGACGTCCTGTCGACTGCCACAGCGCCAGCTGCGAAACGCTTCGTTCGCCCGTGGCACAGAGACTGCAAAAAAAGTTCATCCAGCTGAGGTCCTCAACGTCGTCAATCTTCATAGTACTCCACTTAGCCCACCATCACATTGTATCATCACTGAGGACGATGTTGAACTTAGGACCAAACTTTTGTCAGACCAAGATTTTTGGAAAATTAAAGATGACACGTCTTTGCTGTCCATAAATTTTCGTACACGGACCACTCGAAAGAACAAGTTGATGGAACTGTTCCCACTCTTCAAGAAACCCTTCGCAAGTCTCTACCGTTCCTTTGCCCCATCTCCGTATCCTGAAACGACACCGGAACTTTTTTTTTCGAAATCGCTGCGACGAAGCTCGAGCTTCTTCAAGAATTTGATGAACACAGAAACCGATTATAACCGATAACACAAAAAAAATGACAACTAGCGCCAATGTATGGAAGCATGTCTGCTTACTACCAGCTTGTGAAAACGCACAAGCTGCCGAGGAAGGGGAAACGGAGCTCGAATGGATAATACTGTTAACAAGACAAGGCCTATAGTGTCTTCCTGGGGAGGACCAACTGATCTAATTAGTTGGTTCTCGCAAAACCTCTTGTCCTCTTTATTTTCGTAAGTTCCGGCACACCTTAAGATGTGCAGCAGTTTCTTGAACAGTCGAGACAATGCCCTACTCCTTAGGTTTAACTAACAAGGCAAGGGTCAGAGGCGTCTGTTTGAACGGGATATCTGGCCATACAGGGAATCTTCCTATACAGGATCTGTATAAGAAGGTTTCCTCCCCTCAATTATTATAGAATAGAAATGTGTTTCTTTTTGCCAAGTCGTTAAACTCAAGGAGTATGGGGTGCTTGAACTGACAATGGAATCGGCGCCTCAAGAGCTCTGGAGTCTTTCGTACGCCCATAATGCCCCTGCCGGCAAGCGAATCGGAGCGCAGTGGATAGTGAGGTTGCTTCATGCGAAGGAGGTCGGAGCTCCGATTCTTCTACGCTCTGGGTTGAGATTTGAAGTAACCTGACGTCTATACCATTTTCAGACTTTTTCTGCGCATTTTCCAGCTGTGCTTTAGAGAATAACCTTCTTGCGACTTGTTTATTACTGGAGGCTTTTTAACCAAAAGGCAATCAGAAAGCTATTTAACATAATGGAGTACAAACGTTCAACACCGGTGATACACATTTACAAAGTGCATGAAAGAGAAGTACTGGTCACAATACTGACAGCACATAAAAGCTACTGGCTACTCAGGATTTGCTTCCCTATATGGACCAATGGACATCGGGAAAAAAACATCCACAGACCTCGTTTCACACAATAATGTCCTCTGACGTTTCATCCTGTCTCTTTTGAAAATCAGAGCAGGATGGCTTTTCCTTAGGGCATCTGTTCATGAAGGGAAACCAACTGAGGGAGCCTGTAGCCTTTATACGCTGTTCGTATTGTGACTAGTGCTGCATCATGCACTTCGTGCCTGTGTATCACTGGTGTTGAACGTTTATATATAATTATGTTGAGTACCACAGCAGGCAGCTGGAAAACAGCACAAAAAACTTTGAAAATGGCTTAGACTCCTTGAAATCACAACCTATCATTTGAACTGAAAAAACACGGCATTGAGGAGAATCGACCCCCGACTTCTCTCACATGGAGCAACATCAGTATCCACTGCGCTCCGAATCGCTAGTCGTCAGCGATATCACGGGCTACAAGAGACCCCAGATCTCCTGAGAAGCCAGTTCCATTTTGACTTCAAGGACCTTCTACTCAAGAAAAGGAGAACGACTGGAATAGCAACGCTTTGATATAGTTGTTTTGTTCACGAACGCTGACACTCGAAGAGCTGTTAATGCTTGTGTGAAGCGGAGCTTCTGCGGCTGCATCACAGGAACATTCAGTTGCTTGGGGTACGAAAAGAAATAGAAAAAAACTTCTATGTTATGTGGCCGATTCTCGCATTGGTTTTATGGATCACCTTGAGCTCACTTCAAAAGTGCTAATGTACATCGGGCAATACATCGATGACATCCTCATTGTTGGGCAAGTTGCGTACAGCACTAAGACAGGCGCTTGAGCTGCTGAATTAAGCAATATCTACGATTGAGTTAACATCAGGTGCTCTGGCTCCAGATGGAGTTGGGCCATTTTTGCATACGAAGATGAGAATACCGGAAGGTAAATCAGTAGTATGTGGCATAGGAAGTCGACCCACAACATCATTCTACATTCGTGGAGATGCCACTCTGTGCATATGAAACGAAATATCGTTCATCATACAATAAATACATCTACTGCAATGAACTCTACGAATTCTCAAGAGATGGAAGATGAGGTCAAGGAAACCTTCTGGTAGAACGGGATATGGCACCTTGTTTGGCGTTGAAGGAATTCTCAACGATGCTCCTGTGGTTCTCCTGTGAATACACCTTTCATAACGGACTCTTTTGGTTTGGACATCAAAAGAGTGGTGGCGTGGTCACTGGGTTGTATTTGGACCGCATGCATCTTCGCGACGCCTTCTCACAGCGTCGCGTCGTTACGAGAGTCAGTCACTGTGAATAGTTGGACTGCTTAATCTGAAGACAACTATATTTTCCAACTGAAGTGTGTGGCATATAAAGTGATCGGAATGGTGTGCGATGGATCCTGCAGAGACGAAACAACCAATAAGAGAATGGGCGAGCATTTAAGAGCGATGCACTGCCCAAGAAGCTACCCAGATAATCCATTCTCAAGGCACCTCACACTCAGACATGTACGAACTGCGAGTCTCGACACTTCGCAGAAATACTGGCAGATACTGTAGAGAGAATAATCAAGAAAGCCCGGAAGTTAAAGCACTGGCAACCACCACTCAAAAAAAGAAAAAAATCAAGCACGCAATGAGTCTTATCAGTCCCTTGAGGAAGCCCGGCGTGACTGCAGAGCATGATGGCGACATCGAAACATGAGAGGCCGGTAACCGTCCGTGTATATATTAAAGAGCCCAGAGACCCTGCACTTTGTTTACGGCCAAACCGTTCAACAGGAAGTCCTTGCTCCCTCCCCCTATTTGGCATAGTATTTTAGACCTGGAAAGGGGCTCAAGGTTCTAAACACTGTCAATAAATACAGGACATCTTCGAGTGTTACAACTGAGTGGAAGACGGCTTTGGAATTGTTGAAGAAATATTAGGCTGTCATAAAATTAATCTCCGTCTCGAGGTGTGTATAAATAAATAAGTTTTAACCCTAAATCGTTTCGTTCGAGGGAAATCCATACATACCGTTCGATAGGGTTTCCCTGCTCGTTCAAAAAAAAAATATCTGGATGTCGTTCTAGTTCTTCTAGCCAACCTTCTCCAGGGCTCCATAAAATCATGAACCGACGCGACTATCGAGTCATCATGCTTTACGAATTTAAATTAGGCATTCTGCGGCAGAGGCATCCCGTAACCTTAGCAGCGCTTTTGGAACGGACTGCCTTTGCGAACGAACTGTGAGGCCCTGTTTCGAAAAATTCGCTTCTCGCGATTAGGATCTCGAAGAAAAACCGGGTCGCGAGCGCAGGGTGTCGCTTGGCGGTGATGTTTTGAGGAGAGTCATCGAAGCAAATCCGGAGACGAATACACACGTATGTTATTGGAGGACGGTGAGAATAGGTAAGGTGAAGAAGATGTCGAAGCGGATGCCTCATGAGCTCACCGATTATCAGCTTCTGGCACGCACCGACACTTGCTCGAACCTGCTAGTTCGCTTCAAAAATTACCCTTTTTGTGCCGTATTATAACTATGTGCGCGTGTAGCGCAGTCGAAGGAAGTGCCGGGTGTCGCGTGCACCCGATACCAGGTTCCTGGTTCGGATATCCTCCCCCAGGCCAACCAATCCCATCCCTCCGTGGTCGGTGAATTTGGTAACAGACTTGTCTGGGAAGGATAACGCACTAACTTTTCACGGCTGTCCACCGTATGTCATTGTATGGCCAAATACGCATTCAAATCACCTCCGGGACATCCCGTAGAAGTAAAAATGCGTGGCGCATCCCAAAAGGGATTCAGTGACGCCGTCCTTTGTCCTTATCGTAAACACTAGATAAATGCATCTGTGTTATCCTACTATATATAAAAGAGTAAGCGGTTGTCCGTCCGTCTGTCCGTCCGTCCGTCTGTCCGTCCGTCTGCCTATCCGTCTGGCCTTTCCTATCCTAGACGTCGAGTAACAGGCGTCCGGGTTCAGACCATGTGTCACCCATGTCAGGTCGAGAGGGTCAGAAGGCGTGTCACCGATGTCGCGCAAAGGGCTTTCGTACTCACCATCAGAAGACATGTCACCGACGTCGTTCTACAGGCGTCCGAATTCAGAAAAGGTGTCACCGACGTCGTTCAACAGACGTCCGGGTTCAAAAGAGGTGCCACCGACGTCGTGCAACAGGCGAACGGGTTCGGAAGAGCTGTCGCCGAAGTCGCGCAAAGGGGGAAGGGGGGGGGGCAGGTACAGAAGACATGTCAGCGATGTCCTTCAAAAGACGTCCGGCTTTAGAAGACGAGTCAACGATGTCGATTAAACGATGTCCGGGTTCAGAAGGCATGTCACCGATGTCACGCCGTGAGCGTGGGAGGACAAGTTTGGGGGGGGGAATATCTTGAAAAGTGAAATTCTTGAAATTCGTGAAAGTGACCTGGAAGGGGGAGGGGGGCTGGAGGTGACACGGAGACGGGGAACCAGTAATACGGGATCCCTAAAATGGGGTCAGTAGACGGAACCAAGGGAATGGGGAAACCAATAATGGTGTTCAGTAGACGGTTACCAATAAGGGAACAAGAAAGGAGGAGTTAATTAAGGATGGTTACCAATAAGGGCAATCAAAAAGAAGGGGTCCAGCAGCTGAAGCGGGCAAGAGGGGACCACTAAAGAGTGACCTGTTCGAGAGAGCCAGTAAGGTGGGGTGGGGAGGGGGGGGGGGGGTGGCGTCCGGATTCAAAAGATGTGTCAGTGTTGTGGGGCAACGGGCTTCCTCGTTCAGAAGACGTGTCTCCGATGTCGGTCAAAGGCCGCTTGGGATTGCAAGACGTGTCACCGACGTACAGAGGCAGGCGCGTTCGCTTATCCGTTTAGTATCTCTTATTATTGACAGTTTTGAGGAAAACATTTTTCTAACACATAGGAGAGAGGTTATCTCCTCAATGGATGATATCTGTGTGATTCTTTCCATCTTCTAACAGTGACTTTATTGGGAACTTCATTTCAAGAGAGCAGTTATATGAAACCAGACGCTCAGCGGCCTAGCGGCCGCCAACGTCTGGTTATTGAAGAACGCTGTTAGATAGTTTGATGATAATAGATGATACGGCAACGAGCCGGAAGAAATGCAATACTCAACTCCTTACATAACCTATTATTTATTATTCGGTTTCTATAAAAGTTTTTTATAGAAACTACAAGGTGTTCTTAAATAAAGTAAGAGTTGAAATAGACAAAATGAATAAAAATATCAATTAAATATTAGGTCCGTTTCGCCACCTCTCTTCAGACAAACCTTTTTTGTTGTACCACCTCCCCGGACTGAATCCTCCCCGGTGGCTCATCAATGAAGAGGGAGGCGCTTAAAGGCCGCAAAGTTAGTACATACATAGAGGACTCAGCTATGAGGAAAGAGTATAGAAAGGAAAATGTCTTAGCGTAGTTAGATTGCGTCGCTTCAGCTGTTATTTATTCATCTACCGCTTCATTTGATCAAGCATTTCTCGAAGCTAAGGCATTGTAGAAAGGCCAAAACAATAGTGTGCTTAATGCTGGCTTTGATGGTATACAAATAATGACTGTGCTTGGAAAATTACGTCTCCCACGACTTTCTAGACGTGTCTCCACATACTCCAAGGGTTTCCTATAAAAAGAGTGAAAATCGGTAAAACCTTTGTCCAATAAACATAAAATTATAAAAATATTATAAAACTACGTTTCTCATAAATCTTTCAAATTAAACTGCTATATTTAGAAGCATAAGGTACATTTCGGTAATTCAAACGACACGATTACTATATTGACAACAAAAGAAAACGACGTACTGGGCTGTCCGTTTATCCACCCAACTTGATACCTGCAAATGTAGAGGAGATGTGCTGCTTGTTATTGTACAGTAACACTTCTACAGTCTTGCCGTTTAGATTGTTATAAAACTTACAACAAACCATGTGGCTCATCAGATAACACGGTACCGCTCGTTGGCGTATTGGTGGTCACCATGGGTGGTCACCGTGGACGGTCACCAATACGCCGACAAAAGGCGCGGGAAAGCGCCTATAAAAGGTGGCCGGACCACACACCACCCGAGTTCTTCGTTCGCCAGTTCGCCAGTCCCAGTCTTCTCTCCTCGAGCCGCAGCCGCCGCCGTTCTCCAGCCGCAGCCGCCGCCGTTCTCCAGCCGCAGCCGCCGCCGTTCTCCAGCCGCAGCCGCCGCCGTCCTCCAACTACAGCCGCCGCCGTCCTCCAGCCGCGGCCGCCACCGTCCTCCAGCCGCAGCCACCGCTGCCCTCGTGCTCCAGCCGTCGCCTGTCTCCAGCCGCCGGCCAGACCATCGCCGCCGCCGCTCAGCCGCCGGCCAGACCACCGCCGTCGCCGCTCCAGGCGCCGACCACCGTCAACCGCCGGCTCCACCAGCTACCGCGGCTGCCGTGGCCTCAACCACCACCATCTTGTGGACGAAATAAAGGGAGAACCCGGAAATCTTCTGGCACATCGCGCCCGCTAGGCGCCACATGGGGGCCGAATTTTCCCTTTAGGTCCACCGTAGGAAAAAATCGGGTTTTCTAGGGAAAACCGGGTTTCTAGGTAGGAGGCAGTGGGTGAAATCATTCATTTCACCTACTGGAGCACTGGGAAGAGGAGTTGCCCTCCGCCTTCCAAACAGTGCACACAGCTCTAGTGCCGCTCATCGCGGTTGAGCTGTAACACTACCGTCGGGTAGTACCACTGACTCTGAGTGGTAATCCACCAGAGAGATATCAGTGGAGCGAATTGAGTTTCTGCAAGGCAGAACTCTGCCCAAATTTTGAAAAAGGGTATATTTCGCTAGGGGCAACAAAAGCACCCGTTTCCTGCAAGCTTAGGGTCCACCAAGCTAGGGAATACTACTCCACAAAAGAGAGAGGAGCCAGCCGAAGAGCCAAAAAAAAAAACAGTGGCGGATAAACTGCGATAGAATAGTCGCACTCTTCGGTTAGCCTACCCTTCACCTGGAGTTCCAGCAGCAAGAGGGTCCAAATTGCTGTTTCGAATTCGTTCCTCGGATAGCATAGTCTCGCTAGTACACAAAATGATGGAAAGCGAGAATTTATACTTCCAGAAAATGGAATGTAAGCAGGCTATCGAAGAGGAGGTGGAGAGAATGCTCCAACTAGAGAAAGGCGAAGGAGCTCGTGTACAGGCTCGTCAGTCGCAGGTGACGACACTAATGGAGCAGGTACAGAAGCTCATGCAGCAGGCAGCTCATGTGAGAACCTCACTGACAACGATAACAAAAGGACTGCAGGCGTTGCAAAAACTACCAGAGCGTGTTCACGAAAAGCTGTGGAGTGATAGCGACACTCGCCAAGCAGCCAAAAATCGAGATGAGGTGACGAAGAAGCTGCACGAACTAACCGACGAAGACTGTGAAGTCGTTAGTGGCGAGCTTGAAAAGGTAGAACAGTTTATGATCCAGCTTTCTCAATGGCAAAGCCACGATTGGGATCAACTCATAGCTGAGCAAAACGAGTTCTACGAGCAGGCGCAGCACGATGATCAGTGCATACGGCGACTAGCGAAACTTCTGGGGGTAAATTCAACGCAGATACTAAGCGTAGTGAAACAGCTCCTAGAAAACTCCAATAAAGCTGCAGCTCCTATCCAAAACCTTACACGCGCATCTGGGTCACCTCTTAATCAGCACTGCAACGATAGGGAAATGTCGTTACAGAGGGACCAACTGCAGCATGCGGACGTGGAGGCAGTGGGCTTAAGGAGTGCTATGAGAAATGTTCGAGAAGGGAGCACCTTCGCACACACCGAGCTCCCACAGTTCGATGCAGGCCAAAGGCGACGAAATTTTGATAACGTCTCCTCTTTGCAGTGTTGGGAGGACGTAAATTGTCCCATGGCCAAGTCAAGCATGTCAGCACAGAGGCCGCAGAGGAGCCAAGGGTTGGAAAACTTCACTACACCTCAGTCAATTCAAGATTTGAGTGTAGGGGCGACCTTAGCGGCTATGGCGCTACCGGAAGTTCCCACCTTTTCGCATCCACAAGGGAAGGGATTTGAAAACTTCCTGACTTCGTTCAATATGAAGTACGGTAGGCTTGGTCTAGAGGACGACATGCTCATACATCTCTTCTGCTCTAAACTCGAAGGCCAGCCAAAGACAATTGTGGAAACATTACCACAGTCCTGTAAAAATGGCGATTTCAAAACCTTCATAAGAGCGGTAAAAGAGAAATTCAAAACTACAGAATGTGCGAAACGCACCGAAGCCTATGTAAAACTTAGGCAGTTGAAGCAACGTTCCACCATTTCGGATTACTGCGTGGAGCTTGAAGAGCTAACACGCTGGGTTTACCCCGATGCCAGCGAAAAGGAACTTTCAATGATCCGCGCTGGAGAGTTGATAACACAGCTCACAGAATGGGATGAATATATCCAGCTATTCAGCACTATGGAGCAATCCCAACAAGAGGAGGCCTATGAAAGGCTTAAAAGTTTAGCGCAGTGTATCGAAAGAAGCCGACAAGTGGCTAACACTGTAAGAGCCTTAATGAGAGATCATGGTTTTAGGCAGCCCAATAGTGCAAACATCAGAGCTCATAGTCCCACTAGGAACCCAGAGGTTCCAGAAGGTGACGACCACGAGAGAATGGAACGCAATCAGTCTATACAAGCAAAATGTTCATACTGCAGAAAGAAAGGACATTTTCGGAGGGACTGTTGGAAAGCCCCAGAAAACTGCAGTGAGTCCCAAAAAGCAAATCTGACAGAGGCCATAATGACAACGAAGTCCTCAAATACACGAGTACCACGTGCGGTGGAAGAAAATGAGCAAAGTCCAGCTCGCACTTTCACAGCAACTCTTGACAAGTGGACTTGTGGAGGAATTAGAACCGGCCCAACCAAAAGTGATCTGTTCGGAAGACGGACACTAGAGCAAGTAAGCTTACTGGGCACTACCAAAGCAGCTCTCATGGACACAGGGTTTCAAATTAGCATTATGCCCTTAAAAGTCTTGTCAGAAGCTAGGGAACTTGGCTTTGATCTAGACAGAAATGTCGAAGAAATCCCGTTGTCGAAGCAAAAGTCAATATATGACGCTTCGGGTAATAAGATGAAATTTTTGGGAGCGATTCGACTGGAAGTCAAAACGAAAACCTCTCAACCACAAAAAATTGCCATGTTTGTCAGAAAGTCAAAGGATGACATCGTAATTCTCGGCACCAACGCTCTGAGCAAGCTAAACATGGTGTTAAAATCGAGCGAGAGACAAGATCAACTGAGGGGTCCGCACTTCAAAAGTGGCATAGAGCCTTCACGGCCAAAACAAAAAGGGAGATTCAAGAAGCCCGAAGCGAACAGCACAGACACGAACACTGCGATCGTAGTGCGACGTGTGTCCATACCACCGACACAAACAAAGGATGTACTCAGTTCCAGGCCGGAAACAAATACCAGAAGAGTTTTTCGGTCAAACTCGGAACTCATTCCGGACGTGGCATGTGGCTCAAACGAACCCAGTGTCGAAATTCTTGCCACGAATACAGGCCAAACGCACAAAGTATTTCGGGCAGAAGATAATATTCGACATATGGATGAGTTGAAGAGCTTGGAACAGCCTTTTTCTGTAGGAAAGAGGGTGTACATGCGAACCCCCGAGAAACGATCCGGAGCCAAACAACCAAAATGGGTCAAGAAATGGAATGGACCTTCTAGAATAGCAGAGCTCACTGAAAGTAGTGCAGTGATCAAGCCTATAGCCGATAATGTCGAGCCGCTAAACGTCCAGTGCGATGCCGAGCCGCTAAAGGTTCATTGCGATTTCTTAACAAGGCTGCCTATAGGTATGGACAATGATCCAATTCGAACAGCGAAGCAAAGAAGAAAAAGAGGCAGACCTAAAAAGTCATCTAGACAACACAATGAAAGCATCTGTTTCAGAATCGAGGCCGGATTGCCACAAGAAGATCCGCTTCATCTTTCGCGTACTTACGATTGTGGCCTCTTCCCTACGAAAACCCAAACAGCTCTGCTAAGCCTTCGCGATCGACGAAAAGAGGAAGAGATCATGGCAATAGAGTCAGGGCACCTCACAATCCTTGAACCAGCAAGAGGAATTGTGGCCAAAGTGACCGACTCGTACGAAACGATAAACGACAGCGTTCCACTTGGACACTCATCAACATTGGAACTATTCCGCGCCGTGGTGATGCAGAGGTCCATCCGTGGTAGATGCAGTGTTTCTAAGCCAAGTGCGGAAGTTCGCAATGAGCACTTTACCACTGCTAATATTTTCCGCAACAATAAGGCCACAGAAGCCAACGACGATGAGCCACAAAGTGATCAGTACAAGCAGAGTGCAGGACCGTCCAAAAGGCCGATCAAAACTGCGAAGCCCAGTGTCTTGTACCTACATGACGCCAAAAAGAAGCGCCAACGCCATGCGCACCTCAAGAGGCAGCAGTTCAAATGGAAATAGCCGTCAGGAGCCTGGCTGCCCAAGGAGGGGCGTGTAGAGGAGATGTGCTGCTTGTTATTGTACAGTAACACTTCTACAGTCTTGCCGTTTAGATTGTTATAAAACTTACAACAAACCATGTGGCTCATCAGATAACACGGTACCGCTCGTTGGCGTATTGGTGGTCACCATGGGTGGTCACCGTGGACGGTCACCAATACGCCGACAAAAGGCGCGGGAAAGCGCCTATAAAAGGTGGCCGGACCACACACCACCCGAGTTCTTCGTTCGCCAGTTCGCCAGTCCCAGTCTTCTCTCCTCGAGCCGCAGCCGCCGCCGTTCTCCAGCCGCAGCCGCCGCCGTTCTCCAGCCGCAGCCGCCGCCGTTCTCCAGCCGCAGCCGCCGCCGTCCTCCAACTACAGCCGCCGCCGTCCTCCAGCCGCGGCCGCCACCGTCCTCCAGCCGCAGCCACCGCTGCCCTCGTGCTCCAGCCGTCGCCTGTCTCCAGCCGCCGGCCAGACCATCGCCGCCGCCGCTCAGCCGCCGGCCAGACCACCGCCGTCGCCGCTCCAGGCGCCGACCACCGTCAACCGCCGGCTCCACCAGCTACCGCGGCTGCCGTGGCCTCAACCACCACCATCTTGTGGACGAAATAAAGGGAGAACCCGGAAATCTTCTGGCACATCGCGCCCGCTAGGCGCCACACAAAAGACTAGCTATGAAATTTGTCCATCTCTAGTTTTTTTCTTGATCTATTTATTACTTTATAAAATAAATCCTGCTTTACACAATATAGAAAAGTAAAGTCCAATATCTTCTCTGGAACGAATTAGGAGCAAAATTCCTTAGGAGGTGCTCTGAGGCGTCCGGCAAAGCTACCCACACGATCTACTGAAGACTCTATTCACTCCAGGAGTGACCACTCATGAATAATATACTGTTCCACTGCCATCTGCAGTGCATAAGGAGTGCTTCAAGCTGTACCACATTTAGCTCATTCTTACCATTTTACACGACAACTTTTTGTTGTTGTATTATTTACTACCGACCCCTTAGCGCAAATACTTTCTACCAGAATATCATCTCGCTTATTGCATTTTTGCGGTCCCTGCATTTTTCCCGCATAAATTTGTACAACGGTGCTTAAGAATTCGTATAACGGAGGACAAGCCACCGCGCTAAGCTATAACATGTAAAAATCTCGAGAAGCTCGTTGCCGGTGCAGTATGTATGTATGTACACGTCTGCATATGAAACGCTTGACCCCACTACCTGCTGTACACCCAAGTTTTTTTACGGTTGCCTCGCTGTCATATCCTACGTAGGATTAAATTAAAACGAGAGCTGTGCTGCCATATAATGGTGCTTCTGATGACAACTCGGCAACCCCGTAGTCAAATCTGACAAGTTGCTCTTTGCTTATTCACACATTTCAGCGTATATGTTTGACGGAAGTGAAGTGAAAAATGTAAGAATGACAACGAAGAACTACTACAAAAGGTGAGTATGCAGGTGCTCTACCGGCTTCACAGAATTGAAAAAGTATTTGCGTCAAATGAGCCAATGTTGTTCTTAAAAGTTTGTAAAAGTAAGCGAAAACGTCTTCGGAAGTGTGACGACCGGCGGTCGATGGTCGTTCAGCGTTTTTATACGACGAACATTGACGAAGAGCAAGTATGTAAGAGATGATAAGAGATAAGAAATGCCGGTGAGTGACTTGAGCTGGAGGATGTGCAGAAACATCCTGTACATATTGCGCTGTTATACGAACAAATAGTTTTTCAATATCGTTGGTTCTCTGAGCTTCGTATTTGCATTAACATGTTTTCTTATGAGTGAAGTTCTGAATAGCTAAATATTTATCGGCAACGTTTCAGGCCTCAAGACCTTCACCAGGCCTAAAATAACAATGATACATATACAAACAAGGCCAACGGACACGGAACGTCACGTCACAGAGCTGGGTTCGACAAAAAGGAAGGGAAGCAAGGAGTTGCAATGGTGCAGTTTGGTCCGAAATAAGGTGCAGGGTCTCTGGAGTACTTACATGGAACAGCGAGCCCGTCTCTCGTTTCTCAATGATGCCATGGCCCTCAGCATTCACGCCGCGTATCCTCGGAGACTGATCAAGGCTTCTTCATTTCTTTCCTCTTGCTAATAGGTGGTTGCTAGTGTTTTATTCAGCTTCGTTCCTTGAAACCTCAGATATACCCTTTTGACCTCCTATGATTATGCCTCCTTTCATCACAGATTCTTTTGCTTTCGACGGCAACCATGTAGCAAAACAATCTTCCTATAAACCTCGTATTTAGACCACCAACACCAGGTCAGTACGAAAATCAGTGCGGAGGGTGAGGTTGATTAATCTGTGAAGAGGGGAACCAGCTTTGCCAGATGAGGAGTTGTGTTGCATAGGAGGCGTTCTTTATGTCAAGTGAAGAATGAACGAGCATCTGAGGGCACTGCGTAGCCCTCAGGTTATTCATTTAATCATTCTTAAGGCAACGTACCTTGCGGCACGCACAAGATCCACTGCCGCAATTGCGAGTTTCGATCTTGCACAAAATCTGGCATATTCAGTGAAGGAGAGAGCAAAGAAGCGCTGAAGATAAAGCATTGGCATCCACCTATTAACAAGAGGGAGGAAACGAAGTATGCAATGACAGGAACGAGGAAACGAATTATGCAATGAGTCTATCAGCGTCTGAGAATACGCAGCATGAGAGCTGAGGATGATGGCGAGAGAGACCTGTCACTGCCCGCGAACATATAAGTAGCCCAGAGACCTGCACCTCATTTCTGCCAGACTGCACCATTGCCCGCTCCCACTTTCCTGTCTGTGGATGCCAATACTGACACGCAACGGCGCATCTCAGGCCTTGAGCCAGGTCTGTGGTGCGTCGTTGCGTGTTTATTGCTCTTGTTTGTATGAGCGTCATAGTTATTTTAGACCTGAAGAAAGACATAAAGCTCGAAACGTCGTCAATAAATATTTTGATATCTCGGACTTCACTCTTTAGAAGAAGAACAAGTAAAAAGGGAACAACTTGCTCTAAGTTCACCCGCTGTTTCTTACCCTGCTGCAGCTCACAATTTTCAGCTATCGCATTTATCTCGACATAGTGTCATTGTTGCCAACCGACTTTTTCCTCATTTTCTACCGAACGATATCGTTAGTGAGAACGATTCGGCTTTTAAAAAGTAAGTGATACAACATAGAATTCTTTGCCTTACTAAAGGCGCTTCTGGCTTGTAGAGTATTGTGTAACTTTAACGGTTTGCCGATACAGGTGCGTCAGTCTGCAAAACAGTTATGCTATAACAACCACTTCAATACTCAAGAGACCAACTGAAGCTCCTTGATATCTTCATAACATCCCTGGAAGAAATCAAGGAGCGTCAGTTGAGTAGCGTCCACGATGCGGGACCATTCTTCCTAATTCATCCGAAAAAGAATTCGATGCAGCGATGGCTAATTAGATTTGGGTGACTAAATTACTATACTTGTGCTTTTTTAAAAATTTTCGAATGAACGAATAATCGAATAGCCCCATTTTTTCGGTTATTCGAATTTCCGAATAATCGAATAACCCCATTTTTCTAAAATTCGAATGAGCGAATAATCGAATAACACCATTTTTTTAGTTATTCGAATTTCCGAATAATCGAATAACCCCATTTTCCGTTTATTCGAATTTCCGAATAATCGAATAACTCCATTTTTTGGTTATTCGAATTTCCGAATAATCGAATGTTCGAAAAAATCGAATAATCGAATAAACTTTATTATAACTTAATACACCCGGTGCAAAATAGGTTCACCCCTGGTTTGTCCATTGGTACCCGAATAACCCGCTGCCGAGGTTCAGTAATGTTACCATCGTATTCCTCACTATGGAAAACTTCTATAGGAGAATTCTAAGCAGTTTATCTTATCAGTGCAGTATCAGTGGATACCACGAACTTTAACTGAAAATTTAAGAAATGGAGACCGGTGCAAAATATAAGCTCGCTTCATATAAAATCTGATTAATCACAAAAGTACCTACAAACAAGGTAAGACTACTACTTCGTCACATCACTTTTGTTGCAACCATATCGAAAATTCTATTTTGCATGCTACTGATTAGGTTATCAATAACAGTTTGCTCAAAATTAGCCCATACATGGAGTATGGCGTTCTTCAGATCAGAAACCGATGTCTCAGCGGTTCTATTTTTGTACACTGTGTACAAGTATGTCCCACTAGCTTTCTAGTTTTCGGGTTGAGATCTGAAGAACAGCTAGGCCACTTCAAATGTTGAGTTCTGTTGGAGTTGAGCCAACCTGTAGTTGACTGCGATACGTATATGGATGCATTATCTTGATGGAAAATAAGGTTGTGCCTACGAAATCTTCTGAAATATGGCAGAAGGTAATCTCCGAGCAATTTCTGGTAGTTTTCAGTGTTCATCCTACGCGAGACGAACTCCAATGCAACAAGTTCGTATCCAGAAAACGCAGCCGAAACCAAGAGACTTCCACCGACAAAGTAGCACCTGTAGAATACTCGCTTCTCGCTCTCCTCAAATCTCTCAAATAGTGTCTGTACCCGTCGGGCCCATCAAGATTCCACTTCTTTTACACTACTGGAGAGATCTGAGAAAAGAGGAAGAGTATCCTCTAGGCGCAACTTTGGCGGTAGAAGTCCATAGTTGGGCTGCGTTTTCTGGGTGCGGACTTGTCTCGTTCGTTTCGGAAGTTCGTCTCATGTAGGATAAACAGTGAAGACTACCAGGAATTGCTCCGAGATCACTTTTTGCCATATTTAAAGAGACTTCGTAGGCACAACCTCATTTTCCAACAAGATAATACATCCACACACGTATCGCAGTCAACTGCAGGTTTATTTAATTTAATTTATTTATTTATTCAATACGTTCGCGATAAGCGCAAGCGGCAGAAAAAAGTATTACAACAACACAACAACACAACAACACAACACACCTAGAGCGAGTCAAACCAATGTCCTATGAGGAGAAAGGGCCACCTTCAGCTTACTCCTAGGTCGACTGATAGGAAGCTTCTCAGGCTCCCCTTTTGTTTGAGGCGCACGTAGATCAAAGAATTTGGAGCCTGCGAAGCGCGAAAAGTGGATTAACTTATAAACCCGACAAATATCAAAGAATTTCCTGCGAGAAGCCAATGTGCGAAGACCCAGGTATTTGTTCTTTATCGATGCTTTAGGTTCCATAGAGTAAAGGATCCCGCCAATGCGAAAGAGAAACTTGTAGTTAGTTATTCTGTACCTTTTCCACAAGGTTTATAAGAGGTTGGCTCAACTCTAATACAATTCAACCTTTGCAGTGGTCTAGTTTTCCTCCAGATCTCACCGCTGATAGAGAACTTGTGGGGCATTCTTGTACACAAAATGTGCAAAAATGGAACCACTTACACTTAGCTTTCTGCTCTGAAGAACGCCATACTTGTGTACCACAAGTTGTGTTCAGGCTAGGTAAACCTTCTGAGGGTAGATCGCGTCTATTGAAGGTTGTTTTGCCAAACACATTATCAGAAGTTATCACTCAGAAGAGTTTCTAGGCTCCGATCCTTTTCCTGCAGAGGGGTGCATATTCGGGTTCGCTTACTAAACAGGAAAGGGATCGGATCAGAGAGAGCAGACTTGCTACAAATAGGCCCGCAATAGACATTAAGCTCACTTCTCAAGCAACCCAATCTTCTGCGGTAAACTAACGAGTCTTCCTTGGGTACCTGCAACAAGCCTAAAATGTTTTTATTCTAATATCAGGTCTCTTCAGAAAAATATTTCGTATTTGATGTTTGCTGCAAGACGCTCCAACTATGACCTTATAATGTTTACTGAAACTTGGTTAAGTGATATTAATGACCTTGTACCAATTCTTGGGCAGATGAATTCAACCTATTACTTTGTAAGATGTGACAGAGCTCAAAAAAGGGGTGGTGGTATTGTTGTACTTATTAAGCGTTCCATAGCATTTGAGGTTGTCTGGTGTGAATCTTATCCCAATGCTTTTGAAATTATCTCCTGTGACTTGAAATTGCTTCAATCCACTGTCAGGACAATTATGGTCTATAGGACGCCTAGTTGCACCACTAGTGGTACGACACAGCTTATCAAGGCTTTAAGTGATTTAACCGCATTTGAAGGGCAATGCATTATAAACGGCGACTTCAACTTTCCAGATATTGACTGGGTTAAGGCTCCTCTGCATGCCTCTTCTTTTACATCACAAATGTTTCTTAATTTTTGCAACTCTAACATGCTTGTTCAAAAAGTCCACAAGCCAACTCGCGGTAGTCATACACTTGATCTTGTTCTTTGTAGCGACACTAAGCTAATACGTGATGTACTTGTATCTGCACCAACTGGGTCAAGTGATCACAACAGCCAACTTTTGGACAATCCAAAAAATGCTCCTTATTTAAGTTGTTGAACTCAAGGCTGAAGCAGTCAACTAAGATACCTACGCTAGTTGATGATGAGGGTAACTCAGCTGTCAGTGATTTTGAAAAAGCCTACATGCTAACCACACATTTTAAAAAATCATACTCCGTTGATGCTGATAATGAAAGCTGGTCTGAGTTAGCCCTTTCCACTCAAAGTGCCTCACCTGATAGCTTAGTTTGGTTTTACAAAGAGGACATTTTCAAGCATCTGAGTAACTTACCACTATCGTATACCACCACTCCTGATGAAATACCTGCCTACTTCATCAAAAAAGTAGCTGTAGCCTTAGCAGCTCCTCTTGAGCACATTTTCAATTTTAGTTACATGCATAGCGAAATTCCAAATCGATTTGTCACTCCTATCCCCAAAAAAACACCACATGGCTTAGTATCTAATTATCGTCCTATTAGTATCACATCAGTGTTTTCCAGAATATTTGAGAAAATTCTGAAAGTGGCTCTTGTAAACCATACAGAAGCACATGAGCACCAATATGGTTTTAGAGTCGGAAGATCGCTGAGACCTTGATGCTATCTACCTTAGATGATTGGACCAAGTCACTGGATGATAACACTGATGTTGATGTGGTCTTTTCTGATTTCAGCAAGGCTTTTGATAAGGTGTCCTTCAAAGAACTTTTTTTCAAGCTTCAAATTGTTGGAATTTAACCCAGAATTGTTAAGTGGGTAAAGAACTTCATCAGAAATAGATCCTTCCAAGTAAAGGTGGATGACAAATTTTCTCGCACGTACTCAATAACAAGTGGCGTACCCCAGGGGGGTGTATTGTCACCGATTCCTTTCATCATCTACACTTCCGATTTACCTGTCTTAGTTGAAAGGCGTGGCGTTAAGTGCAAAATGTTTGCAGATGATAAAAGTATACAGGAATATTACCATTGAAAAGGATCACTTTGCCCTCCAACGTGCAGTTTCAGATGTTGCCGATTGGTCGGACAGGTGGAAATTACCTATCTCAGCTCAAAAAACTCGGGTTTCTCATCTAAGCAATTCAAATTCGGTTAAACACATTTACAGCATTGGTGGTTGCAACCTACTCAGTGAAAACAGTCTGCGTGATCTGGGCTTCATCTTAAACAAAAAATTTAGTTTTTCAGAGTATTTCGAGACGATTGCAAAGAAAGCTGAAAGAGTTCCTTACAACATTTTTAAAGCGTTGTCTACAAATTCAAAAACTCACTTGCTTCTTGCATACAAATCATATGTTCGTCCAATATTGGAGTATGGCACCACTGTGTTCAGTCCTCACCCTAAGCGCTGCACACAGAGGCTAGTATCCGTTCAGAATAGCTACACTAGAAAGCTATGGTAACGCTTAAATCGCTACGACTACACCTCCATTCCATCAGCGCCTGACCGTAATAAAATATTCGAGCTGGAATCGCTCTATTCGTAGGAAGCAAAACGATCTAATTACGATTTTCAAGATGATGACTGGAAAAGTTGCACTTCCACTTACTGGGCTTTACACATTCCCTCATTCTACCGCCAGGGGTTGTAGATCTAAAATTCATTATTCTACGGCCAAAGTTGTGTTCGTTCCTCCTTTTTTACTCAAAGGGCCGGTTCTGAATCCTTATGTTTACCAAAAAACATACTTTGCCATCTTTGTTTAACCAATATAAAAAGCTCGTTGGTAGTTATCTTAAGACTCGCTAATTCACCGTTTCTTGTATTTTTGTGTTTATTAGCAATGTGTTGTCTTGCTAGTGTTTATTTCGTCGCGTGTTGTCATACACGTATAAATAAATAAATAAATACTTCATGCATGAGCCAATGTTGAGCGAACTGTTATTGATAACCTAATCAGTAGTATGCAAAACAGAATTTTCGATATGGTTGCAACAAAGGTGATGTGACGAAGTACTAATCTTACATTGTCTTTAGGGACTTTTGTGAATAATCAGGTTTTTTATGAAGGGAACTTGTATTTTGCACCGGTCTCCATTCGTTAAATTTTCAATAAAAGTTCGTGGTATCCTGCACTGATAAGATAACCTGCTTAAAATTCTTCTATAGAGGCTTTCGATAATGAGGAATACAACGGTGTATCTACAATTTTGCACCGGGGTTGTATTAATAAGAACGATGCGATTTTTGTGCTAGCCTGTTTCGGTTGATACCGTTTACTCACCCCAAAAGCGCATTGTGTAGGCTCAAGTAAATGTAGTAAAGTAAGTTCAACGACAATATTCGCCAGAGACAAAATAAAAGATTTGAATTCTTTAAAAAAAGCAAATAATGAAGATATTTAATATCTTCTCATAACCGTTGACAATACTCGTTAAATGGCAAGACATGAGAACTCTTTCCTGCAAACAAAATCCTACAAAAAAATTCCTACAGAAATACGGTGCAAAACATCTACGCACAAGTGCAAACCTTTGCGAAAAAAACCGTTCACTCCATTTGTTCATTTCATTATCTCACAGGAATCGTCAGCCAATTAAATTGTAGAGTTATACGGCATTTTCAGTCGATATTCAACGTTTCTGAAATAAATTTCAACGTTCTTCTGGAATCTTTCCCGTGTAACAACGTTGAATTTGATTTGAAAAACTTTGAATTTCAACTGAAAATGGTATATAGTCGTGTCATATATGCAAACTATGAGCTTCAGTCTCGAAGTAATCGAGGTCGCTGAACACGAATCTTAAGTTACTTTTTGCAGTAACGATTGCCATCAAGAGATATTAATCAAATTATCGATTTTTCGTAAATATCACTCAACAAGATCGAAACTTCAGGCCTGAGGTAATTGAGGTCACTGAACACGAATCTGAATTCATTTTTTAATTTTCCGTCGAAATTTGTGTTTATTGTGCAAACTCCGTAGAGTATTCAAGTGTATGACGTTGATGACAGTCGTGGTCACAAAGGATGCAAATGTGAGGTTAGATTTTGAAAATATCGACGATGACCGGTCATACAATTGATTCGCCTCTACGAATTCCCCATAGAAAATTAACAGCTCGATCAAATTCAACCGATAATTTCAAAAACGAACTTCAAATTTGTGTTCAGCGAGATCGACTACCCCAGCGGCTGAAGCTTCGGACCGCAGTCGATCGCCATCAACTGCGGTCAGTATCGCCAATACGCCATTTCCCCACGCCAGTTGTGATGGACTGATGGAAACACGCAGCACACACACTACCCTTCTATGTATAGTAGGATATTGAATGCGTTTTCGTTACGGTGAGCTCCTCGACAGTGTGCTATCTAAAACAATCGTCACCGAAATGAACCCCCTGCTCACAGAAATCATCATTATGCCACATTTGAAACAACCACGTATTCGAAATTCGAATATTATTCGAATTTTCGCACCTCGAATAATCGAATTCGAATAATTATTCGAAATTGCAAACCTCGAATAATCGAATTCGAATAATTATTCGAAATTGCAAATCTCGAATAATCGAATTCGAATAATTATTCGAATTTGCAAAACTCGATTAATCGAATTCGAATAATTATTCGAATTTGCTAAACCCGAATAAACGAATTCGAATAATTATTCGAATTTACGAAACTCGAATAATCAAATAATCGGAAATCGAATTCGAATAAATTATTCGGATAATTATTCGAATTCGATTATTCGAGCACAAGTATATAAATTACAACTAGCAGCTATCTCCAACTGCAGAGGTGTAGCGTGTCTCATTGGCCACCAGCAGGGATGTGCGAAATTTTTTTTTGGAAAAAGCGGAAGACGAAAGGCGGAACGGAAACGCTCAAAAATAACCGGAAACCGGAATACGAAACGCGGAAACGGGAATGACTCATATTCGCCATTTTCCAAAAGTGCATCTGAAACTGCGTTAGAGGCGGCTTCTACGAATTTCCTTGCTCAGAACTTTGCGAGCAGCAGAATCTTTTCCAAAGATTAATGCTCATCGTCATCATGACCTGGCATAACATAATAATGCTGTTATGATAACCTTTTACTATGGCTAGAGCAATAAACGAAAACGAATTCAGGGTCCTCCTTCACTATTTCTCACTATTTCAGCATGCAGTCTCCCCGCTGTTTCCATATCTAGTTCCTGAGACGGCTTTTCGCTGGCTTTTGGTTGCTGTATTTTTTGAACAGTAGACTTAACCCACTTAACCACTTTAGGTTACTTACAGACCAGCGTTTAAAAACTCTCTCGGTGAAGTCTAAAACTGGGGCAATCACCTAGATCATTTTCCGACCAGGAAAGACTTTCCTCTCGACATTTTTAGAAACCTGTGGCTTCATGGACGACGTGATGACTGCACAAATATCTGCATACTCAAGATTAGCAGTTACATTCTAATCACCAAAGCTATAATAATGGTCAGAATTCATTCTTCTAATTAATTTGATGATTATTGGATGGGTGATTAGTCACGGTAAGTCCACTGTCTACTTGGTACAGCTGGACAGTTCCTAGATGGTTCTCGAAGTAATAGATTTGTTTGAGTTCAATAAGTCACCCAGGTCAATCAAAATACCAGCTCATGGTAGATATTCGTGATGCTTGGAAAATGAATCGAATGAATGTGGATGAATGTCACACCTAGCGAAATTAAAAATTGAAATTTGCACCTTTGGTCAGAAACACTGGTGTAATCTTGAAGCACAAAACGCATGCCACAACCTTCCCAGAACTCTTTGTTTCATGATACTTACTAAGTTTTTAGTTTTTTTCTATATGCTTACTAAGCTATTTGTAGCTGATGGATCAAGAATTTTATGATCATTCAAATGCTGAGTGCATTTTCTTAGCATACAGTGCATACATAGCCTTTGTGGCACATTAATTTTGCCCTGCACCCAGCCGTTGTCATTTTTGAGTGCTTTTTTTGGTAGTCTAACCAATTTCAAGAATATTATTACTAGAGCTGTCAAACAGTATTTCTCTCACAATTATGTCAAGGAGAAATCTTTGTAACTGATACGCTGTGTTGAAGAAGCCTTTTTTATTTGACTGCTGTGTTCAATAGAAAACTAATGTGAAACAGTGCCCATGTCCGTTTCCGCCTTCCGGTGCAAAAACATGCGGAACACAGAACGGAGCGGAAGAGCCCAAAAGCGGAAGAGCCGGAAAACGCGGAAACGGAAATTCCGCACAATTTCTCCCATATCTCGGAACGTTGACATGACGGACCTACACAGCAGAGTAAGATGGCTTGCCTCAGTCCTAAACCGCTCCATTATGTCGGTTCCTGCACCGTAAACACTTTGTACAACGCCATACCACATTCTGCTACAAATTCCTAGCTCACTTCGCGACTATTTCTGGCATCCTCCTTCCCACTGCCACAATGTGGCTTTCTTGTTAGGTCGTTGCCGCACGGAACATTTGCAACAGCCTCAGTGATCCTCAGGTAGGTTCGATTCGTAGGTGATGTCAGCCGATCAAGGAAAATGTCGCGGAAATCGCATAGCGCGCCACGAAGGGCCAGCTTCGGAGGGAATGCAACTTAAGAGACCGCGGACAAACAACCGCTGTTGAGCGGAAAAGCAATAGAGGGACATCCCCTGCTCGATACTGGAGCTGAGGCTGTGCACACCAAAACAGATTTATCGTCATGGCCGACGCCTTAGACGCGGACAAGGAAGAAGCTTTAGGAAATGATTTATCTATCACTCATTATTTTCCCTCACAATTAGAACAGTACTATTGCCGCATCATAATTCATGAAACTTAGGTGCAAGACAGAAGAAAAGTGACTCTATAATTTTTCTTTGGCTGTCTCGAGCGCGGCAAAATTCGTAAATTAGTTCGTATTCTGCATTAGTTTTTTTTAGTTTGGCTGCAATCATCTCTCAGCGCATTTTGGTAAAATTTTAAAGAAAATACATGATGATAGCTAAAATGAATGAAAATAATTATTATAAGCAAAAATTTATTTAAATACAAATGCAGAGAAATCCACAATAAGTAAAAGTTGTGATTGATAGTTGAAATACTATTGCTACATGACAATAATTCTGACCTAGTTAGTCCTTAGTTGGTAGAAACTATATACGGCAACAAGAAAAAGTTTGTTTCGTTTCTGAGAAAAACCACGCAGAATTTTATTTGTTGGGTTTAATTCTAATTAAACGCTTCCAGTGTACCGTATCAACGACTTCATAGAGACGGCACAGAAGCGGACATCCTTTCCGCACGCCTTCAAAATCGCCTTGCTTATGACAGCCTGTTACATTCTTTTCCACTGGAACGCCTGCGTTTACTTTTTGTTCAGTCTCGCCGAAGGACTTTCTGGTAAGAACCTATTTTATCTCTTATTTGAGATCGTTGGTAGGAGGCGCATAGAGAGTAGAGCGCTTCATTCGATGTTGGTGAGATTTCTATCCCTGTGAAAACGAGCTCTTTGTCAATGCCGTCATCACCAGCGGACTGACATCCGCTCCATAACAAACGATGTGAAATACTTTTCCAAACATTCGGAAGCTGCTTCGGATAAACGAGGAGTGCTACTTTCGCCCCCCCCCCCCTCAATCAGGAAAGAACTGCATTTCTGGATTTGTCGCACCCCACGTCCGAAGCTTGTCCTCGACACGTTGCCACCCATTCTTTGCTTTTTTGACGTTTTTGGAGTGTCCTATAATCTGTATTGGCGAAGCACATATAAAGGCTGAGGAGTTTTGGCATGCTTCTAGGAGTTCTGTGCAATATAGCATTTTCTCTCTTCACACATATTATAGTTAAGCACATCAACCGAAAACAAAACAACGCCCGACAAGATAGTTAAACACTTTTGCAGAGGATGACACGAACGCCTTTGGATTCTCTTACTATAAGGTTTTCGACCCGAGGATACCCACCTGTTCGGTTAGTCCGATCGAGAATCCTTCTTCGAAATTTTCCAGTATCAACAAACTACCTTTCAGGTTTTTAATGATCAAAACTGCCAATTTAAAGAAAATTTCACTGTGATGGATATAGATGATCACCGTCCCGAATATATGGAGGAAATGTACCAATTTTGGGCTGGGAAGTAAGTGGTGTCTCTCTATTGAAACATGTCAGGATTCCACAAAAATAAGCCTACGACAGGAAATTTTGTAGTTAAGAGCCGTTGCTTCAGGTTCGTGAAATGGGAAATGGGTAACTTTTCGCGAGAGTACAGCATGAGCATATACTGGTCAGCACTAACAATAACTACTTGCGGTCAACAGGTAAGCTGAGCGGTGGTGGTACAATTTGGCTTTTTTCATCGATTATTTGTATTATAATTCATTAGGTAGACCCAGAAATGCGGAGAATTATGTCGCGCTATGCTCATTTGCCGATAGCATTGAGATTTCAAACTTTCTAGGAGCACTTTCTACACTGTATGAAACCGCGGAGGTCCTCTAACAAATACTTGATCGATGTTCAAATTTTTCCTCATTTTGCGCAACAGCAAGAAGCCACTTGTCGCCTGTTTTTAGCGACTACTGAAATTGTGTGTTTTACGTTGATGGGCCGTGCAGTAAAAAGGACTCGCCTTCATAAATGATTTTTAAAAAATCACAACAATGATTGCGGTCACTGTTTTAATGGAATCCTCCGTTGTTGGCACGCTGGAGTTACACGAAACGATCCTGCAGAGGTAGAACATAGTCGAGTTCTAGAAAATTCAGTGATATGGAGATGGCCGGACGTTTGGAAATCGGCTCTCCACAAACCTTTCGAACCAAAAGCGGGAAACGCTTGTACCTGTATTGTGCATGTTCCTCGGACCTCTCCGGAACTGAGAATCACGTAGCCAATCATCTCCTTAATTTCTCTCTAACAATATGCTTCATTAATTCATCACAACCGAAAGTCTAGGATTATACGCCCTTGGTACACAACTCATCCCCTGCGCTTCATAAGAGAAGAGTGGAGATAGTTTTTGTTGGGCTGAGAACAATCCGCCATTTATTTTGAACCAATCAGATATGTCCTACATTTAAGGCTTCGACAACACCGCGAAGTTTAAAAAACATTGAAGAAGAATCCTTCCTCCATTTCTGCTTTGATTGCCAATAATTTCTACAGACCAGACTTCTCAAAACTGTTTACATTATTTCTTCAATTATTGCTTGTTGAGCAGCTGTTTATGTCCATCATTACAGCCTTTGGTTTCGAACTGTTGGCTATTTTCAAATGGCTATTCCAAACTATTTATCTAGCACTAGGAAGTTCAATCAGGGTCAGTAGGGTTTTTGACGTAACCCTGGAGAATACAGCTACGCTTTTAAGAACATGTTTGGTGGCGACAGGTTTTCAACAGGAATACTAAATTTACAGAGCCCTGCTAGAAATCAGCTCTTGCCCCTGCTTCTTACCTAGTCTAAAAGCATGTGAATGCAGCGTCGACTTCTTTGTGACCTGTGCTGCAGCTGAAATTGAAGTTCTCCTTCTTTTGCTTCCCGAAGAAGTGTCATTCGCTGCTATCGCTGGACATCTTATTGCCTTCTCTAGAGAGCGGTGGGATCGCCGTTGTTCCTCCGTCTCTACGCAGCGTGCGGTCATCGTCCGCACGCACTTGCCTGCTTCCATGCGTTGAACGTCTCCGAGCACGTTTTAGACTGCGGGTGCCTTCCAAAACGTGCTCTCGGACATGTTACACGCGTGAAGGGGAGAACGAGATCTCCCCTCCAGTTGGCGAGAGGTTTCGCGGAGGTAAAGAGAAAGGAAGGCAACAAGGAGCCTTATTAGGGGAGGGGTACCCCGTTCTGGCTTTTTGGCAACGGCGGCAAATCCGATAGCAAACTAGCCTCCAAAGACGAGATCGTGATTTGACCTGCGAGTGCATCTTTCTTTACAATTTTCAAGCTACAGTACCGGACATGTCTTTTGGTCATTGGCCGAAAAAGCCGCGCCGGCCAACATAGGCCGCTTTGGAGCGTTCCAAAGCGGCCTTTTTGAATAACTTCTTTAGAAATCGAGTACTTGCGAAAATAAACATATATTTGAACTCAGCAGCTCAAGCACTATCTTTTACTATATAAATCTCAGTAGAGTTGAACAATGCATATAGGCCCGACAGAATCAATCGAATGGGCGCGAAACCTTGTAGAGCGAGCGTTTGGGGAGTTTTATCGGAAATTTCCAGTCGTCCTAATCAGAAATTGCTCTAAAACTATCCGGCGAGCCTTTGGAGTGCGCCGTGCACAATGCATACAGAATCGGACCTACCAATCGAGTAGGCGCGACAACTTGTGGAGCGAGTGTTTGGGGAGTTTTATTGGAAAGTTCCAGTCGTCCTAATCAGAAATTGCTCTAAAACTATCCGGCGAGCCTTTAGAGTGCGCCGTGCACAATGCATACAGAATCGGACCTACCAATCGAGTGGGCGCGACAACTTGTAGAGTGAGCGTTTGGGGAGTTTTATCACAAATTTGCAGCCGCCTTACTCAGGAATTGCTCTAAGGCTGTCCAGCGAGCCTTTAGAGTGCGCCGTGAACAATGCATACGTCATCGAACCTATCAATCGAGTGGGAGCCACCGCTTGCAAATTACACACGCGGCCGTGTTCGGAGCGCAATAACTCTGTCAGGTCCGAATCGTTTCGGCTGCAACTCGTGAGTCTTGTAGGCAGTGAAACGTTGTAGTAGCAAGCTAACGTAGAACGGTGTAGCTTATGATTAGGTAAAGTTACAGGGGCGCGAATATGCAGGTTAGCCTTGTGTTACACGATTTTTTCGGAATTCAGACGACCTCTGCAGGAAGACGCGGAGACCTAACGGCCTACAAACGCCTAGGCGAGCAGTACAATTAATGTACTTTATGATGACTTGCTCAGAACTCCCTAGTTTCCTGAAGTGCCTTAGCCCCATCTGCCAATTTCGAGTGGCGGAAGATAGCGGTTAGCGTTTCTTGAGTTCTTGCACGCCCAGATTTTAGTTTTCGACACTCGCAATGGTACTGCTCTGTTCAGCGTGAAAAGCGCTATCGAATGGTATCAATTTCGGCCGATTTTGGAAACATCGATTTTTCGACAATTTCGCATCGAGGACGAGACCGCTCCAGGCCGTCGCAGACGGACGATGACGTCATCGAAAATCGATGTTTTCGAAATTGGCCAAGCTTGATACCATTCGATAGAACGTTTCCTGCTGATTTCAACGGTGTTACTACGAGTATCGAGAATTGTGATCTGGGCGAATAAGAGCGCGGAGAACATCGACTCTCGTCTTGCCAAATAGGGCGCAAGGGCGTATTCGGAGCGCAGTAACTCTGTCGAGATCCAATCGATCTGGCTGCAACGCGTTGATTTTGTAGCCAGTAAAACGTTCTAATAGCATGCTAAAGAACATCGATATAGCTTGTGAGTGGACGAAGTAACAGCGGCGCGAATATGCAGGTGAGGCTTGCGTGACGTATTTTTTCCGATTTCGGTGGACCACTGTGAGAAGACGCGGCGAGCTAACGGCCTCAAAAAGCGTATGCCAACAGAGCGCTCAAGGTACTTTACGGTGACGGGCTCAGAACTTCTCAGCTGCCTAAACTGCCTTAGCCCCATCTGCCGTTTTAGGGCGGCGGTTGAAGTTTCCTGCCCTCTTACTTGCCCATATTTGGGTTTCCGACACTCACGGTAACACCGTTTTGTTTATAACGAAAAGCTCTATCGAATGGTTTCACTCTCGACAATTTCAAAAAAATCGATTTTTTGACAATATCGAGGACGTGGGCGCCCTAGGCAGAGCTGCGCGGGCGATGACGTCATCGAAAACCGGTATTTTCGAAGTTGGTCAAATTTCGTCGTGCAAACTTCGTCCAAAATCGTCTAGGGGTTATTTGGGGCGCTGATTAGGAA
>OX377201.1:43902380-44055139 GCA_947396885.1 Heligmosomoides polygyrus polygyrus
TTTTTGTTGCTATCAAGATTCTTACGTGAGACAGGATGCTATGTGCGGACAAACACCGTCGGTGGTGTAAGGCGTAGCAGCGTTACCCGGAAAGCAGAAGGCGGGTTCAGGTCCGTCCGGCGCAAGAGCTTTGATCGCAGCAAAACGTCTTGTAACAACATAGCCTCTATATCAGCCGCTTCAGACTTTAAAAAATATGCTAAAACATTATTACTGGCTCTTCTATCGGTTGACCACTCCAAGTCATTATATAGGCTAAAAGCTTTTGGGATGCGCCACGCATTCTGCTTCTACGGGATATCGTGGAGGCGATTTGGCTGCGTATTTGGCCACACAATGACTTGCGGTGGGCAGCCGATGAACAAGTTAGCGCTCTATCCTTCCCAGAAAAGTACCAATTCACAGAAATAAGCGTGGAAGAGTGCAAGGGGCTCCGATGAGTACATGACCACGAGATTCGCCTCAAAGGAGTTGGAGGTGCGTTCAAGTTTACTGGCTTCAAACACTCAAGAGCGTCCAAGACTTTGTGGTAGCTAGTAAGAGCAATGGCTCGAGGAAGGATCGATGACGTCCGGGCTATTTGGTGTCCTTAAGAGGTGTGAAGATGTCGAGCAGGCGGTAATGGACATCAAGGGGTAGCGCTGGGTCACTGCTCCTGTAGAGCGGCGCTCGGGCTAGTCACGCCGAGCGCAGCCTACAGTCAAGCGAGCAAATATAGATAATGGTTAAAGTAACGGCAAACCTTGGAATCCGGCATTAATCGACTGAGAATTGACTTGGAAATTCAACAGTGAAGAAAATGTTCCGTTCAAGAGCAACTTTTAGAGAAGATATTGTGTTGGGGCCACCTCAAGTTTTCGGCGAACTTTAACTACTCGAGTGCTTGGGGAACAGCGCTCAAGCGAAGCCAGTGAGCTTCCAGGTAGAAGACCACAAAGAGTTTTCCTAATGTCCTCACTCTGTGATCTATCCTCCTTGATGCGACAGCTCTAGCTGCCATTTAGTTTGGTAAAAATCGCTTTTTTCACCAACATTTTGCACTGTAGATGACTTTGACAGCCGCCAGTTTTCTAACCATGCTGCTATGATCGCTCTCCTTGAGCAACGTAAGAGATCACCACTAGGTCAGCTGAACTTCCTACTTTGAGACTTCACAGACATCGCTAGACTTACCAGGATACTATCTCAACGGTAGGTCGGAACGGCGCAAATGTTGTATATGGACAGAATCGCCTCTCTCTGGGAAGTAACAAACTGCAGGTATCTCGACCCCAATACAACTCTGCGCAGAGTTAGGGGCGACGGAAGTCGCAGGTTGGCGCCCTGTTGATTCACGTGCTCCACAGCTGACGGGCACGCGCGGGATGACGGGTGGTATCGAGGATCGGCACAGTGCACAGGTGGCGTAGTGTGGAAGAGCTCGGGCTCGTGTGCAAGGGGGTCGGGGGTTTGGATCCCGCAGACTGCGTTTCTTTTGCACTTTTGCAAATTCCATGTTTATCATATAGGTAATCCAGCTAGGAGTAATATAGTGTGTTTTAGAGCATGTTTACATATAACATATCACCCATACCGTTTTCAATTGTGGTCTAGGCAGGGTCACCGATTTCGCTGAAACTTTGTCTAGGGGGGGTTATTTGGGGTGCTGATCACGAATCTGACATCCGTTTTTCACGATTCGGCTGAATAATATAGATACAATATGGCACAGGATTACATTCTTGAAGTTTCTGCCGATGACGGCAGCTAGAGACAGAATCGTGAAAAACGGATGTCATATTCGTGATCAGCACCCCAAATAACTCCTCTAGACGAAGTTTCAGCGAAATCGGTGACTCTGCCTGGACCACCCTTGTTAAAGGTATGGGTGGTCTCCGACCGAATCGTGAAAAACGGATGTCAGATTCGTGATCAGCACTCCGAATAACCCCGCTAGACGAAGTTTCAGCGAAAAAATTTTTCTGACGGTGGAGTCGGAACTTTTTACTACTAGTGCCACAAAATATCTATCATTACATAACTATAGCTTCACACAAAATAGGCTTAAAATAAGTGACACACAGAAGTGAACATTTTAGCTAATCTGTTGTTTGAAGCATATGTTATATGTAGACGTGCTCTATAACACACTATAATACCCCTAGGTGGATTACCTATATGATAAACATGGATTTTGCAAAAGTGCAAAACGATCGCAGTCCGCGGGATCCAAACCCACGACCCCTCGTTCACGAGGCCGAGCTCTTCCCTACTACGCCACATGTGCACTGCGCCAACTCGCGATAGGAGCCCTCATCCCGCGCGCGCCCGTCAGCTGTGGTGCACGTGAATCAACAGAGCGCCAACCTGCGACTTCCGTCGCCCCTAACTCTGCGCATAGTTGTATTGGGGTCGAGATACCTGCAGTTTGTTACTTCCCAGAGAGAGGCGGTTCTGCCCATATACAACACTTGCGCCGTTCCGACCTACCGTTGAGATAGTATCCTGGTTAGATCAGACGTCACCAAATTCAAACATTTTCTGAATATCAGAAACCTGAACAAGAGGAATTTTTCGGAAAACTATATCATAATGATCACTTTTTATTGCCACATACGAAAAAGTGAATACTGCCAAACATAACACGGACTGAAGACGGAAAATTCAGCTAAAAGCTGCTGGTTCTAGTCAGTCGGGGAGGTATCCACTTTGAGAGCAATTATCTCGAGCGACCAAGGGAGGTCGCGCCGTCAAGAGCATGTAGGTCACCGAACCAACTTTTTTAAGAAGCACTGAGTGCTACCTACATCACTGGATAGATCACACAGAGTAGAGTCCAATGGTCGCAATTATTTTCTGATTAGAGCACTTTGAAGGAAGTTATGGAAAAGCGGCGGAAACGGCGGATTTTTCCGTCTATTCCGCCCAAAAACCAAAAGACAGGAGCGGTATTGTATCTTCACAAGGCTTTGGCGCTGTCCTCGTTCGTAAGCTGCTGCATCCCTCACTTTCTTCTGAAACTTATAAATCCTCTAAGACGAAATCCTTTAGCACAAGACAGCTCCCTTCCCTATACTGAAACTACAATACATCGCTAGCAGTCTTTTACCAATAGGACGGTAGCCTTTACTTAAAAACCTGAAGACAAACTGAAGACATTCAGCCTGAAGAGTTCTTTGTAAACAGCCGAAAGGCACAGGTTACACTCGTGCGTGCCATACAATACCGCCCCCTAATTCGTGAACAATCGACTCTTTGCGACAGGTTTTTCCGTCGCAAACCGTCGCAGCTCCACTCTACTTTGTTGAAAGTTATTCCTACAAAACCTAAATTAAACCAAACCATTTCCCTTTCTGTGACGAATCTATAGAAAGCCTCTAATCCGATTCTCCCTAGAAATTGACCTACTTACACAGCAATTTCCCTTGGAAGGCCGTTAATTGTTTTACGACCCCTCCAAATGCCTCTCCATAGCGCACTTCACTAGTGTTCAAAAAACTTCGGAATTTTACTTTTTTCTTAGAACAGTTGGTTGCAGTACACTAATGGGATCTTAGTGATATTAAACAGCTTTAAATTTAGCTGAATAGAGTGCACATTATGGTTTGCTTGAAAGCACGATTTGGTCGACTTACAAGGAAAGGTTCCCAACTCATGGTGAGCTTTTGCGATGCTATTTTGACAGGATGTAGGGCCCTGTGAGCGGAGTCCAGAGCCACAGTCAGTTTTTGCTGAACGTTTTTTTTTGAAGAACTGAAAAGCAGGTCTGAAAGCGTGCGCGCAACTATTATCAACTATTATCCCCCCTACGACACCCAACGAGATGTGCCTCGGTGGCGCAGCCGATAACACTGCCGGCTCATAGGAGCACACCGCCGGATTTTCCAGTTCGAGTCCGAGTGCTGTCATTATTTTTGCATGTATTTGTTTGTTGTTATTACACTTTTTTATGATCACAAGAGCCAATTTTAGACCACCAATGTTTACAACAAACGAAGGCTCTCTATTTGCGCCTTCATATGTGCTAGTTTTTCAATTATGTATATCCGTACCACTACCATATCATACCGTATCACCAACGATACCGTAACTGCACACAAATGCGCTCATCTTACGGCTGAATATTATAAAACCGAGTCGGCCGAACGGTACCATCCGGAATATGTTATATGCTGGCGAGATGGTATATTGAAAGTGGGTAACTGGTATGAAATATTATACAAAAAGGGTACCACCGGTGACTTTTCTTTTGATTACAGATTATAAACCAGACCTACGCTCCGGCGTTTCGGCCGAGTCTGTCATACACGTGGGTGGCAGTCGATGTTCACCCAGTACCCTTTTCTACACCCACAGATTACGCGTTCAACGAAGAAGAAGTGGTCATTCTTGCCAGGGAGAAGATTGTTCCTCACTCGCTTTTGTAAGATGCTGCTGGTGTGACAAGCGCTTGTGTTTTACTTGTTTCATAGTTTTGTACCATAGCTGTTGACTGGAAGGGAAATAATAAATATAAGACTTTTAATTTCCAGAGAAGTGATATGGTACAGATATGCATAGTTGAAAAACTAGCACATAAGACGGCGCAAGGCGCTGTTTAGTTTCTATAGAAACTCGCCGATGTGCTGGTTTTTCATCGTTTCTGTGGTCCATTGACTCAAATGGAAAAACGACTTCAGCAGTGTTTTTAAGCTCGTCGAGAGCTTCCAGGCGATATACAGTTGTCAAGATACAGAGATGTCGATATTTTTGACATTTCCGAGCAGTGCACTTCAGCCTGACCCTGTCCAGCTGCCGTAGCTCACTTTGTCTGCACGGCCGCCTCGGACCTGGGTGTGAGGCCCAGTGGTACTAGGACATCTATGCTGCCCAGCAAGGCGGCTCTGGATTGCCTCCATTCAAGATCTCGTAGTCTCTGGTACTTCTCTTTGCAGATGTAAATTAGCTACCCTTCGTTTATTCTAAGTTTCATGTGGACCTCTGAGCACGGTTAAACCTCTTTTTAATTCAGCCAACTGAATTTTCAGGTGTTTTTATAAATTGATTCACATTGCGATTTCCATAGAGGATAAACTTTGTCTTAAAGAGAGTATTTTTATTTTAGTGATAGCAAAATTTTTGCTTGCATCGAGTTTTACAATAGTAAACCATTTGTAACTAACACATATCCCCAGTTTGATGTTTCATCTAGGCAGCGTTTCATCGAAGAAAAATCGTAACGGGTTAGTCGAGTGTATGGCGCATGCTCTTCCTTCAGTGCACGAAGTGATGGTTGTATTGTTGCGTTTTGAAACAATTTACGATATTATATATTACTTTTTCTTAAAATATAAATTTCATAAAATCATTACACTCAATCGCGCACCTGAACTAAAAAATTTTGACGAATGTTATAGTAAACTTTCCTCGAACAAAAGATTCTAAGCATCTTGGAGAGCCAGTAATAAACTTTTTTCGATTTTGAAGGCGCTCACCTTAATTTCAGAAGCATCGAGTTTGTTTAGAGGAGTGTCTAATTTCATCTAAAAAATGTCCTATTTGCCGCAGAAGTGGTGCATTTCTAGGTTCGCTGCGGTTCTTTTTTTCCGGTTGAGCTCGTTCATAGAGGGAATATCTTGCCTTGAAATATTAGATGTGTTTTTTCCATTGTCTATGAACACTAACAATTTACAAGCAGTTCATTGCAATACTTATGCTACAACACATTTTCTGATTTTGGTAAAATATTGAGGTTTAAAGTGAGTTGCTGTTCACAGCATAACACCGAAGATCATTCGTGGAATGAATCGAAGCATTAAAAAAAGTCCGTTCCGTCAAAGAAAGCAAAACATCGCTAAATGTATAGCATGTTTATATAAAATATATATGATGCCAATTCTTATACAACTTCTTTAGTTCTCGAAGCGACATTCCGCCCATTAAAAAATCAGAGCACCTAAAAATTGAGTTGGCTGAATTCGAAAGAGGTTAGCTATGCTCAGAGGTCCACATAAAACTTAGAATAAACGAAGGGTAGCTAAATTACATCCACTAAGAGAAGCATCAGAGGCTACGAGATTTGAGGGCAACGGACCGCAGAAACGATGGAAAACCAGCAAATCGGCGAAGTTTCTATAGAAACTAAACAGTTCATAAAAATACTCTGGGAAGATTTCCCTGATTCCACTGCTGATACGTCAAAGCCAGTTAAGCGTATACATACAAATAATTCCGGCTTTTAACTTCCCTTATTATAGAGTTACACGACCATCAACTGCAGAAAAAACCGCAGTGCTGCAGTCACATTTTTCATGCATGTGGTGGGTTGCGGCTGAAATTTCTAGGTATTTCGAAGCGTTGTAAAAATAGATTTTACATTATTTTGAAGAGTGTATTCTGCTTTGTGTGCTTTAGTAGCTAGTCATCTAGTAACATAATTTGATTAGCAGAAGGTGGGCTGCTAAGTCAACCAAATCGTGCTTTCAAGCAAACCATAATGTGCACTCTATTCAGCTAAATTTAAAGCTGTTTAATATCAGTAAGAACCCATTAATGTACTGCAACCAACTGTTCTAAGAAAAAAGTAAAATTCCGAAGTTTTTTGAACACTAGTGAAGTGCGCTATGGAGCGGCCAACGGCATTTTGGAGGGGTCGTAAAACAATTAACGGCCTTCCAGGGGAAATTGCTGTTTAACTAGGTCTATTTTCAGAAAGAATCGTATTAGAGGCTATCTATAGATTCGTCATAAAAAGGGAAATGGTTTGGTGTAATTTAGGTTTTGTAGGAATAACTTTCAACGAAGTTATATGTAGATCTGCGACGGTTTGCGGCCTAAAAACCTGTCGCAAAGATCGATTGTTCACCTATTAGGAGCGATATCGCAGGTGAAGTAAAAAGCAAATATATATAATAAAGGATAAAGAGAGGCGTCAAACTAAAGCTGATTCGGATGCGCCCAGCGTTCTATTTTATAGGGCGTTGTGGCAAGTTTAATGCGTATTCGACCATACAGTGATTTGCCGTGGCCGAGCGCTCGACAAAGATACGAGGATCCTAATCCTGGGGTCTTCTCCTTCTCAGGCAGTGCTCGCACCAGTTCGGAGCCCAAACGAATTGTAGATGAAAGCTGTATGTGCACGAGACAGCTGGATCTGACAGCGCTACGCCACAAACTGGGTGAGATAACAAACAAAATAATTGTAAAAGAACGGCTTTTGGGTCGCCTGGACTATTTTCTTGCCTTTTCGTGTTGGCTGTGTTGTTCATTTTCAGCATTTTTTTTTACGGAAACGTTTTAATTCCATCTTCTTACTACATAACTGCATTATTCGAACACAACACTAGCAGAAGCGAACTGCGCGATGGCTGCTACTGCTTGAGTTGTCGATGTAATTTTGTCTCATGAGTTGCATTTAGCACGCTTGTCCGACCTCCTAATTTTTACCGCTAGTCGTGGATTGTATGATAATTGAATGTTCTTCATTAGCGTGACAGAATAGTATAAGGGAGAAACAGGCAGACAGCTCAATTACAGTCTCGGAACGAGTATCTGCAGACAAGGGTCCTGTGCTGGCTCTAGAGGAAGCACCTGAAGCTACACGTCGAGAATAACCAAAGGGCAGCGACTTGCGGATCAGCTCGATGCTTGTTAGGGAGTGGTCTCGAACTAATAGCGTTGCAGCAATCAGTCGGAGTCAGGTCAGGTTTTTGAGTTGCTCTTCGAAAAGTTGTCTATGAAGATCCCCCATGAAAATTAACGGCATTATCAAAGCTTTGCCGTTCTTCATGTTGATTGTAAAGTCTCGCTGTTACCATTAAACCACTACATTGCACGGCCCATCTGACTTGTGAAACAAAGTACTTACAGAATTTACTTAATTGCCAGTTTTTATAAAAACTTGGTCCTCAATGTTACCCTGCTCATCAGTTATGTTTGAAGGTCTCTGAAAATAATATCACTTACTGCCACCTTTCAATTCTGGACTGATGAATGTCGTGGAATGTGAACCCTGGATTTTGCTTATTTTTCGGTTCCTTCCTTGGGTCCAGAGTTTCCTCCTTTTGCATTAACCTGGCATTAGAAGATAATCTTCTAATCGTTTTTTGAGGGACCTTCTATGGGGCTGCTGCTTCAAAGAAGATCTGACTGCTACACCGCATTTGGGAAGCTTTCATGGACAGCCTTGGTCGAACAGCTACTGTAGCATCTTGGGAAGAAATTTGGGTCTGGAATGCACGTTGCGTGTTTTATCCGCTGCGTTGAACGCCCCCATCGTCGTAAAGGTCCACTTTTAATCAAACGGTGCAGTACGAATGAGAGAATCCATGTTGTTGCGTGGGATGGTGCACACCCCCTTCCCGCACTGCCGAATCGCCGGAGAGAGAGGAACATCGACAAAGTTTTCTATTCACCAACACCCATTTCCTGCGCGGTCTCGAAGGCGGTCCTCAATGGGTCCTTCCCATGGTTGTTTTCATCGTGTATTGTCCGTGAACTGTATTTTCCTCTCAAGAATTGGAAAAAACTGGTGCCAGCGCTGCACACCGCCATCTACTGTTCGCATGAATATGACGCTCTTGCTCTTTCTATTAACTTTTCATTTACATGCTTATTTTCAAAATTTTAATCAAGACGCTGTGAAGTCGAATACTTGTCATCCTCCGCAGAGCCACAAAACTTGTGAACCTCCAAATCACTCTGTGCAGTACGCGACAGTCTTCGAACATTTCTGAACTTTCCGAGAACCAAATATATGCCACTCTTATTTCGATCAAAACAAGTCACCAACAAAAGATTCTCTGATACGTGAGCCGATTTATGGGAGTTTAAATCAACTGTATACAATATATGCTCCTTCTTGGTGGCTTTTTCACTCGGCTGAGAAGTCTTCCTTGTTTCCTCAACGCGCTTCTTCATGACGCTGAGAGTATGCTCTTCATAATAATAAACATAAGCGCTGCATCTCATTCCAGAAACAAGAAGCGCTCTCGATCTCAACACAGCAGCCGATTTTGTTTTTAAACGATGGGTTGATGTGTGTTATTCAATTTTTGCATTTGCCTTCGTGTCAAACTTCTTCCCGCTATTGATCCCAGATTGCAGATGACGGCGTGCGCTGATCGGCGCAATTTTAGTTTCGTCTCACTGAAAAACGGATAGCCTTGCTCCGCCAAAGATTACCTGAAGGAAGCTCACGTTTCTAAAAGCAACTAATCACGCTTTCTGCAATGCAAAACCTCAAAGCGGTTGAGAAGAACATCTTTTTCTAAACTTAGCTTAAACAATTTCAGTGCTGTTCTTTATATGCCGGGCTTCGTTTTGTTGTTTTTTTGTGCGCGACAGTTCATAAAAACCACATGCGCCATTCTACATAAAAGGCCATAAAAGGTTGGACAGCAGGCTTTACCGCAAAGTGCACAAGGGTTGATGGGCAACACAACATTTTCCTATCTTTTCATCCCCTTGTCAAATCTCCCTCATTTAAAAAGAAAAAGCAAAGCAAAACCTTTTGAAGGAAGGCGGCAGAATTTTTATCTCATCTCGATCACTGACGGTTCAACAATTGTCTAGTGCTGAATTCGGAATTATGATCATGGTGCCAGAGAAAACTCCACCTTCTTAACTTCCTCAGTTTCCTCCATTATCTTGCAGTGCTCTATACAGAGAGGTGTCGAAAGCGACCGTTCCTACGATCCTGTAGTTAGTACGTGTTATCCGTGCCTCCAATAGGTGGCGATGTCCGCTCCTCCACGTGGTGCCACTGGAAACTGCCCGCTCTGCGAGCTAGCCGAACACGGACATTCGATTGCAGGCGACAGACCCTTGTGACAGGACGGCCTACGAAGACCCATGTCACATCACATGGTGTGTGACTGTTCAGGTTTATCGAGATAGTGCTACGGCGTCCGCGGGAGCCGACGCGTACTCGCAGAGCCCGGCGAGTATGGCAAGTATACGAGGGTCCCTGCTGCGAGGACGGCATTGTGGGGCAACTGAGCTAGTCCGAAAGTCCCGTAACGTGAGCAGGACCCGCATGGCAACGTTGAATGTGGATAAGTTGACGGGCCGCTCGTGCGAGTTGGTTGAAGCACTGGAGCGTAGAAGAGATGATTTCTGTGCGGTGCAGGAGACGAGGTGGTCCTGCCGTAAGTCAAGGGACATAGGACGTGGCTTTAAGGCCGTTCTATGTGGAAGTCCCAGGACCACCAGTGGTGTCGGAATAATCGTCTCCGAACGATTTCGTGACTCGATTGTAAGCGTAGAACGCTTTGACGATCGATTGATGAAGATAGTTGTCGCCGTTAGGAAGCGACTCTATCACTTCTCTGCGTATACCCCGCAGACTGGCTGCTCCGGCCAAGCCAAAGATGAGTTTTGGAACCTGCTTGATGATAAGACAGCAAAGGTACCATCGAAAGATGTCATCATAGTCGCTGGTGACCTCAGTGGACACGTAGGCTCTACGAAAGACGGGTACAGCTGTCATGGTGGTTTCGGATACGGGTCTCGTAACGCCGATTATGAGCGTATTCTTGAATATGCGGAATCGCATACTCAAGAATCGCACCATATCGCATAGCATTGTGAACACCATCTTCCGAAAACGCGACTCGCACCTTATCTCATACTACAGCGGGAGTACAAGACTCAGATAGATTTTGTCCTTGTGAGAGATCGCGACCTGATTCTTGTCACAGACGCGAAGATCGTGCCGCATGAGACGGTCACCCCACAGCACCGACCGCTGATCTGCACTCTGAAGATCGCCCCTCCGAGGCTGAAGAAGGTCGAGCGATGCGGTGCACCAAGAATCAAGTGATGAGAGAGAAGAAAACAGCTGCGATTTCTCGCGTTCGGTTACCGAGAGTCACGACTGTCGACGAAACTTGGAAGAAGGCGACCAATGCAATTCGTCAAGCTGCACAGTCGGAACTCGGCATTTCGAAGCCTGGCGACGGAAGGTCGACAAGCAGGCATGGCTGTGGACAGATGACGTGAAAGCAAAAGTGCGAGAGAAGAAGTCGCTTTATCACGTGTTTCTCGGCGAAAAAGACAGCCGATAACTGGTGAAGTACCAAGAAGCGAAGAAAGCTGCAATGAAGGCCGTGGCTGTTGCAAAAGCCACTCATTATAGAGATGTCAACGAGAAGCTAGAGTCACACGATGGTGAGCGGTATCTGTACCGACTTGCAAAGTTGCGCCATCGGCAGACCGAAGATATTAAGAAGTTTTTCGGGATCAATGATGAAAACGGCGATCTCCTCATGGGCCGTAAGAAGGCATTGAAGCGATGGCGCGATAACTTTGAGGAAATTTCTACGGTAGAATTTCCTCATCCAGCCATCAACGGCTCCAACCCACGGCACCGTTCAGAAGATCACTGGGGAGGAGATTAGAGCGGCTTTGAAGAAGATGGTGCCAGTGAAGGCGACTGGGCCCGATGAGGTGGCGGCTGGTTTATGCAAGTCCACATACTGGTACCCTGCTGAGTGGTTGTCGAAGTTCTTTAATCAGGTTGTGGCAGAGAAGAAAGTGCCTGAGTATTGGCGCCAAAGTACGACGATTCCATTTTGAAAGAAGAAGGGCAGTCCTGCAGACAGCTCCAATTACCGTCCGATTCGCTTGCTTTCGCACAGCATGAATATCTTTGAGCGAATTGTCGATAGACGAATTCGGGACATCGTACTGCTTTCCAGCAATCAGTGCGGCTTCGTGGCTAGCTGTGGCACCGTTGATGCCATACATGCCGCCCGCCTCCTGATAGAGAAGCATCGCGAAAAACAGAAGCCAGTGCATATCGCCTTCCTCGACTTGGAGAAGGTCTTTGACCGCGTAGCGTGTGAAGTGGTATGGTACGCCAAGCGACATCGTGAAGTTCCTAAAGAGTGGGTGCGAATTCTCTACTCTTGTCCAAAGAGTCGAGTTCAAACTCCAGCTGGAACCTCGACGGAGTTTCCCATCTCTGTCGTGTACACCAGGGTTCTGCGCTTTCCCCACTACTCTTTGGCCTGTGTTATACTCCCGCGGGAGCATCCGCGGAACGTCCGTGGACTAACCAGGGAATGCCGTCAGCTTCCCATGGAACTTCGGATTGAGATCTATATCACGTGAAAGAGCTCGAGACGCTGTTCACAGATATGTAGATCAAATTTGCTAAATGGATCTCCTAAGCGAGTTATGGCCGGCGGAAGTCGCCATGTCTTCCATGTGTTAGGCGCGCTCAATCAGCATTGGGCGCAGTATTGCGCGGGAATCAGCGGTTTGGCTATCAGCGCCGCCAGCAGCAGCGGTGGTGCAGTGGTAGAGTGCTCGCTAACAAAGATTGGGTTCAATGGTTCGGATCCCGTCGTTGTCGGGTTTTTTGCATTTTGTGATCTATCTTCGACGAGGACCTATAATCTCATTTTTAGCACATTTTTGAGCGAACGGCTAGTGGCGACTTGCATTTACGTCTATTTGAAGACGGAAACGTGTTTCAGGTTGAATGTTTTATTCATGACGTGAAGCAAGTCAGAAATTCACATCAAAACAGAACAAAAAGTAAAAGTAAAATCAAAAATCAACAAAACTTGATAAACATAATAAATAAAAAGTAAAGGCAATAGTTAAAAGTTCCGAATTTTTTATTCGACCGAAGGTGATATCACTGTACATTTATCACCTTCGGTCGAATAAAAAATTCGGAACTTTTAACTATTGTTCAGTGATACACAGGTACAAAGTACCTGTGTATCACTGAACATTTATCTCGAATAAAAAATTTTCGCTGAAACTTCGTCTAGGTGTTATTTGGGGTGCTGATCACGAATCTGACATCCGTTTTTCACGATTCGGCTGAATAATATAGATACAATATGGCACAGGATTACATTCTTGAAGTTTCTGCCGATGACGGCAGCTAGAGACAGAATCGTGAAAAACGGATGTCATATTCGTGATCAGCACCCCAAATAACTCCTCTAGACGAAGTTTCAGCGAAATCGGTGACTCTGCCTGGACCACCCTTGTTAAAGGTATGGGTGGTCTCCGACCGAATCGTGAAAAACGGATGTCAGATTCGTGATCAGCACTCCGAATAACCCCGCTAGACGAAGTTTCAGCGAAAAAATTTTTCTGACGGTGGAGTCGGAACTTTTTACTACTAGTGCCACAAAATATCTATCATTACATAACTATAGCTTCACACAAAATAGGCTTAAAATAAGTGACACACAGAAGTGAACATTTTAGCTAATCTGTTGTTTGAAGCATATGTTATATGTAGACGTGCTCTATAACACACTATAATACCCCTAGGTGGATTACCTATATGATAAACATGGATTTTGCAAAAGTGCAAAACGATCGCAGTCCGCGGGATCCAAACCCACGACCCCTCGTTCACGAGGCCGAGCTCTTCCCTACTACGCCACATGTGCACTGCGCCGACTCGCGATAGGAGCCCTCATCCCGCGCGCGCCCGTCAGCTGTGGTGCACGTGAATCAACAGAGCGCCAACCTGCGACTTCCGTCGCCCCTAACTCTGCGCATAGTTGTATTGGGGTCGAGATACCTGCAGTTTGTTACTTCCCAGAGAGAGGCGGTTCTGCCCATATACAACACTTGCGCCGTTCCGACCTACCGTTGAGATAGTATCCTGGTTAGATCAGACGTCACCAAATTCAAACATTTTCTGAATATCAGAAACCTGAACAAGAGGAATTTTTCGGAAAACTATATCATAATGATCACTTTTTATTGCCACATACGAAAAAGTGAATACTGCCAAACATAACACGGACTGAAGACGGAAAATTCAGCTAAAAGCTGCTGGTTCTAGTCAGTCGGGGAGGTATCCACTTTGAGAGCAATTATCTCGAGCGACCAAGGGAGGTCGCGCCGTCAAGAGCATGTAGGTCACCGAACCAACTTTTTTAAGAAGCACTGAGTGCTACCTACATCACTGGATAGATCACACAGAGTAGAGTCCAATGGTCGCAATTATTTTCTGATTAGAGCACTTTGAAGGAAGTTATGGAAAAGCGGCGGAAACGGCGGATTTTTCCGTCTATTCCGCCCAAAAACCAAAAGACAGGAGCGGTATTGTATCTTCACAAGGCTTTGGCGCTGTCCTCGTTCGTAAGCTGCTGCATCCCTCACTTTCTTCTGAAACTTATAAATCCTCTAAGACGAAATCCTTTAGCACAAGACAGCTCCCTTCCCTATACTGAAACTACAATACATCGCTAGCAGTCTTTTACCAATAGGACGGTAGCCTTTACTTAAAAACCTGAAGACAAACTGAAGACATTCAGCCTGAAGAGTTCTTTGTAAACAGCCGAAAGGCACAGGTTACACTCGTGCGTGCCATACAATACCGCCCCCTAATTCGTGAACAATCGACTCTTTGCGACAGGTTTTTCCGTCGCAAACCGTCGCAGCTCCACTCTACTTTGTTGAAAGTTATTCCTACAAAACCTAAATTAAACCAAACCATTTCCCTTTCTGTGACGAATCTATAGAAAGCCTCTAATCCGATTCTCCCTAGAAATTGACCTACTTACACAGCAATTTCCCTTGGAAGGCCGTTAATTGTTTTACGACCCCTCCAAATGCCTCTCCATAGCGCACTTCACTAGTGTTCAAAAAACTTCGGAATTTTACTTTTTTCTTAGAACAGTTGGTTGCAGTACACTAATGGGATCTTAGTGATATTAAACAGCTTTAAATTTAGCTGAATAGAGTGCACATTATGGTTTGCTTGAAAGCACGATTTGGTCGACTTACAAGGAAAGGTTCCCAACTCATGGTGAGCTTTTGCGATGCTATTTTGACAGGATGTAGGGCCCTGTGAGCGGAGTCCAGAGCCACAGTCAGTTTTTGCTGAACGTTTTTTTTTTGAAGAACTGAAAAGCAGGTCTGAAAGCGTGCGCGCAACTATTATCAACCCCCCCCCCTACGACACCCAACGAGATGTGCCTCGGTGGCGCAGCCGATAACACTGCCGGCTCATAGGAGCACACCGCCGGATTTTCCAGTTCGAGTCCGAGTGCTGTCATTATTTTTGCATGTATTTGTTTGTTGTTATTACACTTTTTTATGATCACAAGAGCCAATTTTAGACCACCAATGTTTACAACAAACGAAGGCTCTCTATTTGCGCCTTCATATGTGCTAGTTTTTCAATTATGTATATCCGTACCACTACCATATCATACCGTATCACCAACGATACCGTAACTGCACACAAATGCGCTCATCTTACGGCTGAATATTATAAAACCGAGTCGGCCGAACGGTACCATCCGGAATATGTTATATGCTGGCGAGATGGTATATTGAAAGTGGGTAACTGGTATGAAATATTATACAAAAAGGGTACCACCGGTGACTTTTCTTTTGATTACAGATTATAAACCAGACCTACGCTCCGGCGTTTCGGCCGAGTCTGTCATACACGTGGGTGGCAGTCGATGTTCACCCAGTACCCTTTTCTACACCCACAGATTACGCGTTCAACGAAGAAGAAGTGGTCATTCTTGCCAGGGAGAAGATTGTTCCTCACTCGCTTTTGTAAGATGCTGCTGGTGTGACAAGCGCTTGTGTTTTACTTGTTTCATAGTTTTGTACCATAGCTGTTGACTGGAAGGGAAATAATAAATATAAGACTTTTAATTTCCAGAGAAGTGATATGGTACAGATATGCATAGTTGAAAAACTAGCACATAAGACGGCGCAAGGCGCTGTTTAGTTTCTATAGAAACTCGCCGATGTGCTGGTTTTTCATCGTTTCTGTGGTCCATTGACTCAAATGGAAAAACGACTTCAGCAGTGTTTTTAAGCTCGTCGAGAGCTTCCAGGCGATATACAGTTGTCAAGATACAGAGATGTCGATATTTTTGACATTTCCGAGCAGTGCACTTCAGCCTGACCCTGTCCAGCTGCCGTAGCTCACTTTGTCTGCACGGCCGCCTCGGACCTGGGTGTGAGGCCCAGTGGTACTAGGACATCTATGCTGCCCAGCAAGGCGGCTCTGGATTGCCTCCATTCAAGATCTCGTAGTCTCTGGTACTTCTCTTTGCAGATGTAAATTAGCTACCCTTCGTTTATTCTAAGTTTCATGTGGACCTCTGAGCACGGTTAAACCTCTTTTTAATTCAGCCAACTGAATTTTCAGGTGTTTTTATAAATTGATTCACATTGCGATTTCCATAGAGGATAAACTTTGTCTTAAAGAGAGTATTTTTATTTTAGTGATAGCAAAATTTTTGCTTGCATCGAGTTTTACAATAGTAAACCATTTGTAACTAACACATATCCCCAGTTTGATGTTTCATCTAGGCAGCGTTTCATCGAAGAAAAATCGTAACGGGTTAGTCGAGTGTATGGCGCATGCTCTTCCTTCAGTGCACGAAGTGATGGTTGTATTGTTGCGTTTTGAAACAATTTACGATATTATATATTACTTTTTCTTAAAATATAAATTTCATAAAATCATTACACTCAATCGCGCACCTGAACTAAAAAATTTTGACGAATGTTATAGTAAACTTTCCTCGAACAAAAGATTCTAAGCATCTTGGAGAGCCAGTAATAAACTTTTTTCGATTTTGAAGGCGCTCACCTTAATTTCAGAAGCATCGAGTTTGTTTAGAGGAGTGTCTAATTTCATCTAAAAAATGTCCTATTTGCCGCAGAAGTGGTGCATTTCTAGGTTCGCTGCGGTTCTTTTTTTCCGGTTGAGCTCGTTCATAGAGGGAATATCTTGCCTTGAAATATTAGATGTGTTTTTTCCATTGTCTATGAACACTAAAAATTTACAAGCAGTTCATTGCAATACTTATGCTACAACACATTTTCTGATTTTGGTAAAATATTGAGGTTTAAAGTGAGTTGCTGTTCACAGCATAACACCGAAGATCATTCGTGGAATGAATCGAAGCATTAAAAAAAGTCCGTTCCGTCAAAGAAAGCAAAACATCGCTAAATGTATAGCATGTTTATATAAAATATATATGATGCCAATTCTTATACAACTTCTTTAGTTCTCGAAGCGACATTCCGCCCATTAAAAAATCAGAGCACCTAAAAATTGAGTTGGCTGAATTCGAAAGAGGTTAGCTATGCTCAGAGGTCCACATAAAACTTAGAATAAACGAAGGGTAGCTAAATTACATCCACTAAGAGAAGCATCAGAGGCTACGAGATTTGAGGGCAACGGACCGCAGAAACGATGGAAAACCAGCAAATCGGCGAAGTTTCTATAGAAACTAAACAGTTCATAAAAATACTCTGGGAAGATTTCCCTGATTCCACTGCTGATACGTCAAAGCCAGTTAAGCGTATACATACAAATAATTCCGGCTTTTAACTTCCCTTATTATAGAGTTACACGACCATCAACTGCAGAAAAAACCGCAGTGCTGCAGTCACATTTTTCATGCATGTGGTGGGTTGCGGCTGAAATTTCTAGGTATTTCGAAGCGTTGTAAAAATAGATTTTACATTATTTTGAAGAGTGTATTCTGCTTTGTGTGCTTTAGTAGCTAGTCATCTAGTAACATAATTTGATTAGCAGAAGGTGGGCTGCTAAGTCAACCAAATCGTGCTTTCAAGCAAACCATAATGTGCACTCTATTCAGCTAAATTTAAAGCTGTTTAATATCAGTAAGAACCCATTAATGTACTGCAACCAACTGTTCTAAGAAAAAAGTAAAATTCCGAAGTTTTTTGAACACTAGTGAAGTGCGCTATGGAGCGGCCAACGGCATTTTGGAGGGGTCGTAAAACAATTAACGGCCTTCCAGGGGAAATTGCTGTTTAACTAGGTCTATTTTCAGAAAGAATCGTATTAGAGGCTATCTATAGATTCGTCATAAAAAGGGAAATGGTTTGGTGTAATTTAGGTTTTGTAGGAATAACTTTCAACGAAGTTATATGTAGATCTGCGACGGTTTGCGGCCTAAAAACCTGTCGCAAAGATCGATTGTTCACCTATTAGGAGCGATATCGCAGGTGAAGTAAAAAGCAAATATATATAATAAAGGATAAAGAGAGGCGTCAAACTAAAGCTGATTCGGATGCGCCCAGCGTTCTATTTTATAGGGCGTTGTGGCAAGTTTAATGCGTATTCGACCATACAGTGATTTGCCGTGGCCGAGCGCTCGACAAAGATACGAGGATCCTAATCCTGGGGTCTTCTCCTTCTCAGGCAGTGCTCGCACCAGTTCGGAGCCCAAACGAATTGTAGATGAAAGCTGTATGTGCACGAGACAGCTGGATCTGACAGCGCTACGCCACAAACTGGGTGAGATAACAAACAAAATAATTGTAAAAGAACGGCTTTTGGGTCGCCTGGACTATTTTCTTGCCTTTTCGTGTTGGCTGTGTTGTTCATTTTCAGCATTTTTTTTTACGGAAACGTTTTAATTCCATCTTCTTACTACATAACTGCATTATTCGAACACAACACTAGCAGAAGCGAACTGCGCGATGGCTGCTACTGCTTGAGTTGTCGATGTAATTTTGTCTCATGAGTTGCATTTAGCACGCTTGTCCGACCTCCTAATTTTTACCGCTAGTCGTGGATTGTATGATAATTGAATGTTCTTCATTAGCGTGACAGAATAGTATAAGGGAGAAACAGGCAGACAGCTCAATTACAGTCTCGGAACGAGTATCTGCAGACAAGGGTCCTGTGCTGGCTCTAGAGGAAGCACCTGAAGCTACACGTCGAGAATAACCAAAGGGCAGCGACTTGCGGATCAGCTCGATGCTTGTTAGGGAGTGGTCTCGAACTAATAGCGTTGCAGCAATCAGTCGGAGTCAGGTCAGGTTTTTGAGTTGCTCTTCGAAAAGTTGTCTATGAAGATCCCCCATGAAAATTAACGGCATTATCAAAGCTTTGCCGTTCTTCATGTTGATTGTAAAGTCTCGCTGTTACCATTAAACCACTACATTGCACGGCCCATCTGACTTGTGAAACAAAGTACTTACAGAATTTACTTAATTGCCAGTTTTTATAAAAACTTGGTCCTCAATGTTACCCTGCTCATCAGTTATGTTTGAAGGTCTCTGAAAATAATATCACTTACTGCCACCTTTCAATTCTGGACTGATGAATGTCATGGAATGTGAACCCTGGATTTTGCTTATTTTTCGGTTCCTTCCTTGGGTCCAGAGTTTCCTCCTTTTGCATTAACCTGGCATTAGAAGATAATCTTCTAATCGTTTTTTGAGGGACCTTCTATGGGGCTGCTGCTTCAAAGAAGATCTGACTGCTACACCGCATTTGGGAAGCTTTCATGGACAGCCTTGGTCGAACAGCTACTGTAGCATCTTGGGAAGAAATTTGGGTCTGGAATGCACGTTGCGTGTTTTATCCGCTGCGTTGAACGCCCCCATCGTCGTAAAGGTCCACTTTTAATCAAACGGTGCAGTACGAATGAGAGAATCCATGTTGTTGCGTGGGATGGTGCACACCCCCTTCCCGCACTGCCGAATCGCCGGAGAGAGAGGAACATCGACAAAGTTTTCTATTCACCAACACCCATTTCCTGCGCGGTCTCGAAGGCGGTCCTCAATGGGTCCTTCCCATGGTTGTTTTCATCGTGTATTGTCCGTGAACTGTATTTTCCTCTCAAGAATTGGAAAAAACTGGTGCCAGCGCTGCACACCGCCATCTACTGTTCGCATGAATATGACGCTCTTGCTCTTTCTATTCACTTTTCATTTACATGCTTATTTTCAAAATTTTAATCAAGACGCTGTGAAGTCGAATACTTGTCATCCTCCGCAGAGCCACAAAACTTGTGAACCTCCAAATCACTCTGTGCAGTACGCGACAGTCTTCGAACATTTCTGAACATTCCGAGAACCAAATATATGCCACTCTTATTTCGATCAAAACAAGTCACCAACAAAAGATTCTCTGATACGTGAGCCGATTTATGGGAGTTTAAATCAACTGTATACAATATATGCTCCTTCTTGGTGGCTTTTTCACTCGGCTGAGAAGTCTTCCTTGTTTCCTCAACGCGCTTCTTCATGACGCTGAGAGTATGCTCTTCATAATAATAAACATAAGCGCTGCATCTCATTCCAGAAACAAGAAGCGCTCTCGATCTCAACACAGCAGCCGATTTTGTTTTTAAACGATGGGTTGATGTGTGTTATTCAATTTTTGCATTTGCCTTCGTGTCAAACTTCTTCCCGCTATTGATCCCAGATTGCAGATGACGGCGTGCGCTGATCGGCGCAATTTTAGTTTCGTCTCACTGAAAAACGGATAGCCTTGCTCCGCCAAAGATTACCTGAAGGAAGCTCACGTTTCTAAAAGCAACTAATCACGCTTTCTGCAATGCAAAACCTCAAAGCGGTTGAGAAGAACATCTTTTTCTAAACTTAGCTTAAACAATTTCAGTGCTGTTCTTTATATGCCGGGCTTCGTTTTGTTGTTTTTTTGTGCGCGACAGTTCATAAAAACCACATGCGCCATTCTACATAAAAGGCCATAAAAGGTTGGACAGCAGGCTTTACCGCAAAGTGCACAAGGGTTGATGGGCAACACAACATTTTCCTATCTTTTCATCCCCTTGTCAAATCTCCCTCATTTAAAAAGAAAAAGCAAAGCAAAACCTTTTGAAGGAAGGCGGCAGAATTTTTATCTCATCTCGATCACTGACGGTTCAACAATTGTCTAGTGCTGAATTCGGAATTATGATCATGGTGCCAGAGAAAACTCCACCTTCTTAACTTCCTCAGTTTCCTCCATTATCTTGCAGTGCTCTATACAGAGAGGTGTCGAAAGCGACCGTTCCTACGATCCTGTAGTTAGTACGTGTTATCCGTGCCTCCAATAGGTGGCGATGTCCGCTCCTCCACGTGGTGCCACTGGAAACTGCCCGCTCTGCGAGCTAGCCGAACACGGACATTCGATTGCAGGCGACAGACCCTTGTGACAGGACGGCCTACGAAGACCCATGTCACATCACATGGTGTGTGACTGTTCAGGTTTATCGAGATAGTGCTACGGCGTCCGCGGGAGCCGACGCGTACTCGCAGAGCCCGGCGAGTATGGCAAGTATACGAGGGTCCCTGCTGCGAGGACGGCATTGTGGGGCAACTGAGCTAGTCCGAAAGTCCCGTAACGTGAGCAGGACCCGCATGGCAACGTTGAATGTGGATAAGTTGACGGGCCGCTCGTGCGAGTTGGTTGAAGCACTGGAGCGTAGAAGAGATGATTTCTGTGCGGTGCAGGAGACGAGGTGGTCCTGCCGTAAGTCAAGGGACATAGGACGTGGCTTTAAGGCCGTTCTATGTGGAAGTCCCAGGACCACCAGTGGTGTCGGAATAATCGTCTCCGAACGATTTCGTGACTCGATTGTAAGCGTAGAACGCTTTGACGATCGATTGATGAAGATAGTTGTCGCCGTTAGGAAGCGACTCTATCACTTCTCTGCGTATACCCCGCAGACTGGCTGCTCCGGCCAAGCCAAAGATGAGTTTTGGAACCTGCTTGATGATAAGACAGCAAAGGTACCATCGAAAGATGTCATCATAGTCGCTGGTGACCTCAGTGGACACGTAGGCTCTACGAAAGACGGGTACAGCTGTCATGGTGGTTTCGGATACGGGTCTCGTAACGCCGATTATGAGCGTATTCTTGAATATGCGGAATCGCATACTCAAGAATCGCACCATATCGCATAGCATTGTGAACACCATCTTCCGAAAACGCGACTCGCACCTTATCTCATACTACAGCGGGAGTACAAGACTCAGATAGATTTTGTCCTTGTGAGAGATCGCGACCTGATTCTTGTCACAGACGCGAAGATCGTGCCGCATGAGACGGTCACCCCACAGCACCGACCGCTGATCTGCACTCTGAAGATCGCCCCTCCGAGGCTGAAGAAGGTCGAGCGATGCGGTGCACCAAGAATCAAGTGATGAGAGAGAAGAAAACAGCTGCGATTTCTCGCGTTCGGTTACCGAGAGTCACGACTGTCGACGAAACTTGGAAGAAGGCGACCAATGCAATTCGTCAAGCTGCACAGTCGGAACTCGGCATTTCGAAGCCTGGCGACGGAAGGTCGACAAGCAGGCATGGCTGTGGACAGATGACGTGAAAGCAAAAGTGCGAGAGAAGAAGTCGCTTTATCACGTGTTTCTCGGCGAAAAAGACAGCCGATAACTGGTGAAGTACCAAGAAGCGAAGAAAGCTGCAATGAAGGCCGTGGCTGTTGCAAAAGCCACTCATTATAGAGATGTCAACGAGAAGCTAGAGTCACACGATGGTGAGCGGTATCTGTACCGACTTGCAAAGTTGCGCCATCGGCAGACCGAAGATATTAAGAAGTTTTTCGGGATCAATGATGAAAACGGCGATCTCCTCATGGGCCGTAAGAAGGCATTGAAGCGATGGCGCGATAACTTTGAGGAAATTTCTACGGTAGAATTTCCTCATCCAGCCATCAACGGCTCCAACCCACGGCACCGTTCAGAAGATCACTGGGGAGGAGATTAGAGCGGCTTTGAAGAAGATGGTGCCAGTGAAGGCGACTGGGCCCGATGAGGTGGCGGCTGGTTTATGCAAGTCCACATACTGGTACCCTGCTGAGTGGTTGTCGAAGTTCTTTAATCAGGTTGTGGCAGAGAAGAAAGTGCCTGAGTATTGGCGCCAAAGTACGACGATTCCATTTTGAAAGAAGAAGGGCAGTCCTGCAGACAGCTCCAATTACCGTCCGATTCGCTTGCTTTCGCACAGCATGAATATCTTTGAGCGAATTGTCGATAGACGAATTCGGGACATCGTACTGCTTTCCAGCAATCAGTGCGGCTTCGTGGCTAGCTGTGGCACCGTTGATGCCATACATGCCGCCCGCCTCCTGATAGAGAAGCATCGCGAAAAACAGAAGCCAGTGCATATCGCCTTCCTCGACTTGGAGAAGGTCTTTGACCGCGTAGCGTGTGAAGTGGTATGGTACGCCAAGCGACATCGTGAAGTTCCTAAAGAGTGGGTGCGAATTCTCTACTCTTGTCCAAAGAGTCGAGTTCAAACTCCAGCTGGAACCTCGACGGAGTTTCCCATCTCTGTCGTGTACACCAGGGTTCTGCGCTTTCCCCACTACTCTTTGGCCTGTGTTATACTCCCGCGGGAGCATCCGCGGAACGTCCGTGGACTAACCAGGGAATGCCGTCAGCTTCCCATGGAACTTCGGATTGAGATCTATATCACGTGAAAGAGCTCGAGACGCTGTTCACAGATATGTAGATCAAATTTGCTAAATGGATCTCCTAAGCGAGTTATGGCCGGCGGAAGTCGCCATGTCTTCCATGTGTTAGGCGCGCTCAATCAGCATTGGGCGCAGTATTGCGCGGGAATCAGCGGTTTGGCTATCAGCGCCGCCAGCAGCAGCGGTGGTGCAGTGGTAGAGTGCTCGCTAACAAAGATTGGGTTCAATGGTTCGGATCCCGTCGTTGTCGGGTTTTTTGCATTTTGTGATCTATCTTCGACGAGGACCTATAATCTCATTTTTAGCACATTTTTGAGCGAACGGCTAGTGGCGACTTGCATTTACGTCTATTTGAAGACGGAAACGTGTTTCAGGTTGAATGTTTTATTCATGACGTGAAGCAAGTCAGAAATTCACATCAAAACAGAACAAAAAGTAAAAGTAAAATCAAAAATCAACAAAACTTGATAAACATAATAAATAAAAAGTAAAGGCAATAGTTAAAAGTTCCGAATTTTTTATTCGACCGAAGGTGATATCACTGTACATTTATCACCTTCGGTCGAATAAAAAATTCGGAACTTTTAACTATTGTTCAGTGATACACAGGTACAAAGTACCTGTGTATCACTGAACATTTATCTCGAATAAAAAATTTTCGCTGAAACTTCGTCTAGGTGTTATTTGGGGTGCTGAGCACGAATCTGACATCCGTTTTTCACGATTCGGTCGGAGACCACCTATATCTTTAACAAGGGTGGTCCAGGCAGAGTCACCGATTTCGCCGAAACTTCGTCTAGGGGGGTTATTTGGGGTGCTGAGCACGAATCTGACATCCGTTTTTCACGATTCGGTCGGAGACCACCTATATCTTTAACTAGGGTGGTCCAGGCAGAGTCATCGATTTCGCTGGGCACTAGTTAAAAGTTCCGACTCCACCGACACGACTTCGGCCGAACGGTTGTAGCAACGGTATGGGTGGTCCCCGACCGAATCGTTAAAAACGGATGTCAGATTCGTGATCAGCACCCCAAATAACCCCCTAGACGAAGTTTCCGCGAAATCGGTGACTCTGCCTGTACCACCCTTGTTAAAGGTATGGGTGGTCTCCGACCGAATCGAGGAAAACGGATGTCAGATTCGTGATCAGCCCCTCAAATAACCCCTCTAGACGAAGTTTCAGGGAAATCGATGACCCTGCTTGGACCACCCTAGTTAAAGGTATGGGTGGTCTCCGACCGAATCGTGAAAAACGGATGTCAGATTCGTGATCAGCACCCCCAAATAACCCCCCTAGACGAAGTTTCAGCGAAAAAATTTTTTCGACCGAAGTCGTGTAGGTGGAGTCGGAACTTTCAACTAGTGCCTTTACTTTTTATTTATTATGTTTATTAAGTTTTGTTGATTTTTGATTTTATTTTTACTTTTATTTTGTTTTGATTTGAATTTCTGACTTGCTTCACGTCATGAATAAAACATTCAAGCTGAAACACGTTTCCGTCTTCAAATAGACGTAAATGCAAGTCGCCATTAGCCGTTTGCTCAAAAATGTGCTAAAAATGAGATTATAGGTCCTCGTCGAAGACAGGTCACAAAATGCAAAAAAGCCGTCAGCGGCGGGAATCGAACCAATGAACCCAATCCTTTATAGCGAGCACTCTACCACTGCGCCGCCACCGCTGCTGCTGGCGGCGCTGATAGCCAAACCACTGATTCCCGCGCAATACTGCGCCCAATGCGGATTGAGCGCGCCTAACACATGGAAGACATGGCGACTTCCGCCGGCCATAACTCGCTTAGGAGATCCATTTTGCAAATTTGGTCTACATATCTGTGATCAGCGTCTCGAGCTCTTTCACGTGATATAGATCTCAATCCGAAGTTTCATGGGAAGCTGACGGCATTCCCTGGTAAGGTGCACCGCGGACGGCGGGCGTGGCGGGGCGCGGCAATTGGCCAGGTGAGGGATCTCGGCGCGATTCCCGCCCATCCGCGGATGCTCCCGCGGGAGTATAACATAGGCCTTTGTTGTCGTCATGGATGCCGTCACACAAGATCTTCAGAAGCCCGGCCCTTGGACGTTGCTTTATGCCGATGACGTCATGTTCGCTAGCGAAAATAAAGATGAACTTGAGCGAGAGCTGCAAGCTTGGTGTGATCGCTTGGAGCGATACGGTCTCAAACTGAACGTGAAGAAGACCGAATATATAACGACGGACGTTACTGAGTCCAGCTCTATCAAGGTTAACGGCATCGAGCTTCCACTCACTGCGTTCTTTAAGCACCTGGGATCAGCAGTTGCGTATGACGGCAAACTGATGGTCGAAGTGTATTCACGCCTGAGTGCAGCTTGGTCCAAGTGGCGCTTGTTGACTGGCGTGCTCTGCGATAGGAAGATACCAGAGCAACTGAAGTCGAAGATACATGAAACAGTCATCCGGCCAGTACCAATGTACGGCGCTGAGTGTTGGCCAGCGACAAAGGAAGTTAAAACGCGCCTCAGCGTCATGGAGGCGAAGATGCTGCGCTGGACGGCTGGAGTCACGCGCGTGGACCGCATCCGAAACAGTGTCATTCGGCAGAAGTTCGGTGTCGCGCCGATAGCCGACAAGATGTGCGAAGCTCGCTTACGATGGTACGGCCACGTTCTGCGTGGAGAAGAAGACGGCGTCCGCAAGATAGGCCTTAACTTCGAGGTAAATGGAAAGAGGCCTAGAGGGCTTCCGAAGCAGCGCTGCTCTGACACGTTACATATAGACTTGAAAGTAGCTGGTGTCCACCCTGATCTAGCGCTGGATCGGGAACGGTGGCGTCGTGACACCAGAATAGTAGACCCCGCCACGAAGCTGGACAAATGCTGAAGAAGAAGATCCATGCCTCCAATAGGGGGCACTTAGAGAAGCCTGTGTTTGATTTTCTGTGGATTTCGGTCATTCTTTTCCTGATGCTTCCTTACAAAATGTTCTATCTGAGGGTTCAGGCCGCCCTAAACTTACTTTGCGATGTGCTTGTAGTACCGAGGTAGTTAGCTACCTGGGAAGAACGGAGTACTGATGAACTTTCACAGGCTCATGTACGGAAAGCAATTAGGGGTAAGATGGGGAAACGACGAGGCCATTGCGAGTCAAGTTTGAGAAACACACAAGTGAGTGCAGAATGTCTCAGCTGTCGACAAATTTGTGAGCGCACACGGTTTAGTGTTGGGTTTGAGATGCTGCTCTCAATATATTGTTAACCTGCTAGCGCGAGTTCTCCAGATCATGGTATTCTGAGGTCGGATTCATTAACGACTTAAGTAACTTTAACAGAGAATTCGCAGCGGTAAGCGGAACGCTAAGTGTTCCATTTCTGTCACTTGCCGAACCCCTGCATTTTTAGCTCTCACTTCTTGTTTGGCATTTATTGCCTTTCCAACTATTCATGGGCCTATATTTCACTATAGACTCTCAAACGCGTGTTGAGAAAGGCTCGGTTTGTACTCCCGACGCCGCTCGATCAATGTGGCCACTAGCAAAGGAGGTACGCGAGAAGACGACGGTGGACTATAATCGCTGACTTGTTGGAACTGCAGTAATTAACGGCCTGCCATCATCAGTGCGTCTAGCTCTAGCTGTAGCTTCGACGGAGGGTAGGGTGCCCCCGAACTTGTGCAAGAGTCAGCTTTTCTTCCTTGTGCATGTGCGGCATATATCAGTTGACGAGGAATGTGCGCCCACTCTTGTGAACTGGTGCCATCGAGAGCTGACAGTGATTGCTGCTACTTCACTTACGTCGATGGCTGGGAAAGATCACACTCCACCTAGTCAAGCAGCATACCAAAGACCTGCAACAGAATACGTGGTCTCGTAGGGGGAGGGCAAGTAATAAGAATCTTTTACTCAACACGCGTTTGGGAGCCCAGTAAAATGTAGGTCCTAAAAGCCGCGTAGGTGATAAAAACCAAGCAAGGAATGGTCACTAGGATAAGGATAAGAATATAATGGACAGCGTTACTCAATCCCTTTTGGGATGCGCAACGCATTCTATTTCAACGGAATGTCCTGAAGGCGATCTGAGTGTGTGCTTGGCCATACAATAATTTACGGTGGTGAGCCGATCAACAAATCAGCGCTTTATCCTTCCCAGACGAGTCCGATACTAATTCTCCAACCATGGAGCTGTCGGCCTGAACGAAAAATTCGAGCCAAGAACATGGTATCAGGTGACGCGACAAGCCCGCCCCCCTCCCGACTGCGCTAAACGCACAGAATGAGCACTAAAATTACAAAAACTGTCGAGGGTCGGGAACTGAACATCCGGGCTTCCATCTGCAAAGCAGCTCCTCTCACCCCTGCGTCACCGATCGCCACCTCTCTTAGATCAACATACGTACAGCGCGTTTATGCGCTGACTGTACGAAACTTGGAGGGCTTCTTGGGCTCAAGGACTCGACAGAAACGAAACTATACGAAACTTTTCTACTCAATGGAGGGTGGAGCTTCAAAGCTACACACTTTCGCCGCCGTTCAGACATACGCCGAGGCTCTTCCCTGGTTGAATACTGAAGACTGTGCTCACTGTTTTTTCAGTCTAACGGTCGGCCATAAATTCTTTATGTTTTCCAACATTAACAAAAATACGTTTTGCAATACTCGTTAAACCAGTGTGAAAGACTTCTTCACAGCCACCTTACGACTGGATAGCACTCCGTTTCATACACTGTTGTGTTTGTTACCAGCTTTTTTCTCTAAAGGCGTTTGGTTTGTCTCACATTGTTGGGAACATATAAATAAATAAAATAAATAATAAATCATCATTTTCAATAGCGTCTGTCTCGCTTGGTGGCGGAGTCCGCTCTTCCGGTGTGGTGACGCCAATTCTCCCGATCAAATGCTTGATCATGGTGCAAACCAGCCACCTTTAAAGTCCAAATGCAACGTATCTAGCGTTGCTATACCGAGCGTATCTAACGTTGCTTCGGGCTTCCACTGGGCCGCTTTCCAGGGACTTTCAGGCCTATCTTCCGGACGGTGTCGTCATTAGCGCGAAGGACGTGGCCGTACTATCGAAGACGAGCTTCGCGCAGTTTCTCGGATATCGGGGCGACACCGAACCTCTGTCGTATGGTGTCGTTACGAACGCGGTCCAAACGCGCAACTCCAGCCGTCCACCGTAGCATCTTCGTCTCCATTACACTGAGGCGGCTTTCAACTTCCTTCGTCACGGGCCAGCACTCAGCACCGTACGTTGCTATTGGGCGAACGACTGTTCTATAAACCTTCGACTTGAGGTGCTCAGGTATTGTCCTGTCGCAAAGCACCCCAGTCAACGAGCGTCATTTGGACCAGGCTGCACTCACACGTGCGTTCACCTCCAACTTTAGGCTGCCGTCCGACGTGATCGTTGATCCATGATATTTGAAGGATGTAACTCGTGAGAGCTCAGTACCATTGATCTTCATAGATCCGTGCTCATTCATATCAGTCGTCAAGTAATCTGTCTTTTTGAGGTTTAGCTTAGTTTTGAGACCGAACAATGCCAAGCGATTGCACCACGCCTGTGCCTGTCGCTCGAGTTCGGTTTTATCATTTATATCATCTTATCATCTTCACATGCAAGCGTCATCAGCATAGAGCAGCGTCCGAGGTGCCGCCATCTGGAGATCTCGTGAAATTGCATCCATGACGACCACGAAGAGAAGTGGGGATAGCGCAGATCCCTGGTGCACTCCTACAGAGATGGGAACTTCCATCGAGGTGCCCGCTGGCGCTCGCACTCACCTCCTTGGGAAAGAGTACAGAATGCGCACCCACTAAATAAGCTCTTCAGGGATACCTCGTTGCCGCAACGCGTACCATATAACTTCTCGCGGAACGCGATCGAAGGCCTTCTCCAAGTAAAGGAAGGCAAAATGCACCGGTTCCTGTTTCTCCCGGTGCTTCTCTAGCAGAAGACGTACGGCGTGAATGGCATCAACGGTGCCACAGCCAGGGACGAAACCACACTTATTCGTGGAAAGCTGGACGACATCCCGGATACATCAATCGACAATTCGCTCCAAGATTTTCATGGTGTGCGAAAGAAGGCGAATTGGACGGTAACTAGCGCAGTCCACATGACTGCCCTTCTTCTTCCAAATCGGAACGGTCGCGCTTTGCTGCCAGCTCTCGGGCACTTTCTTCTCAGCAACAACCTGATTGAAAAACTCTGTCAGTCAGCAGGGTACCGGTCCTTAGACTTCCACAGGCTGGCCAGCAGGTCATCGGGACAAGTGGCTTTACCTGAATTCATCTTCCTCAGAGCTGCTTCGGTTCCGCTGATTGTGATCTTCTGAGCGGAACCGTATACAAGAAATGCAAAAGAAACGGCAGGATAGGCAATTTCAACATTCGAGATCTCCTCGAAGTAGTCTTGCCATCGCTTCACAGCCCTCTTTCAATCCATCAGAAGATGACCGTCCTCCTCGTTAATGTCAAAGAATTTCTCGATGTCTTCTGCCTGGCGACAGCGAGCTTTGGCGAGTCGGTAACGATAACGCTCACCATCGCGCTTTTCCAGTTTTTCGCTGACTTCAGCGTAGTATGCGGCATTATCAGTAACCACTGCTTTCTTTGCTGCTTTTTTCGCTTCTCGATAACTCCGCCAATTATAGACTGTTTCATCATCGATAAATACGTGATACAGCCGTTTCTTTTCCTTGACCTTCTCTCTGACATCGTCAGTCCACAGCCAAGCCTGCTTGTCGACCCAGCGTCGTCCATGCTTCGTTGTGTCAAGTTCGAAGCGTGGAGCCCGAGTAATCGCATCGGTAGCATCCTTCCAGATTTCGTCGACAGTTGTCACCGTCGGCAACCGAAGGTGAGGAATAACTGCCGCTTCCTTCTCTTTCATTCGCCACCATATGATTCTGGCCGACCCGCATCGCTCGACATGTTTACACCTCGGAGGTGTGATCTTCAGCGAGCAGATCAGTGGACGGTGTTGCGTGGCAACTGTCTCATACGGCACGGTCTTCGCATCTGTGACAAGGCTTTGGTCGTGACGCCTAACAAGGACATAGTCGATCTGCGTTTTGGCGTTCCCGCTATAAAACGAGATGAGGTGGGAGTCACGCTTTCGAAATTTGGTATTCACGATGGTGAGGTCATGTGAGTTTGCATACTCAAGTATACGCTCACCATCGGCGTTGCGTGACCCATAGCCAAAATCACCATGACAGCTGTAATCGTCTTTCGCTGTTCCGACGTGACAATTAAGGTCACCTGCTACAACAACCATATCTTCTGACGGCACTTCCGCTGTCTTCTCATTAAGCAGGGACCAGAACTCGTCCTTGGTTTGCTCGGAACAGCTAGTCTGCGGAGCATATGCAGAAAAGAAATGACATCAACGCTGTTCTACGGCGACAACGACCTTCATTAATCGATCGTCAAAGCGTTCGACGCTTACAATCGAGTCACGAAATCGTTCGGAGACGATAACTCCAGCACCACTGGTGGTCCCGGGACTGCCGCACAAAACGGCCTTGAAGCCACGGCCAATGTTCCTTGACTTGCAGCAGGACCACCTCATCTCCTGCACAGCACAGAAATCAACTCTCCTTCGCTCCAGTGCTCCTACCAACTCGCACGAGTGGTCCGTCAAAGTACCCGCATTCAACGTTGCTACGCGGGTCTTGCCTACGTTGTGGGACTTTCGGACTAGCTCAGTTGCCCCCCGATGTCGTCCTCGCATCAGGGACCCTCGCATACTTTCCACACTCGCCGGGCTTTGCGAGTGCGCGTCTGCTGCCGCGCACGCCGTAGCACAATCTCAACAAACATGACTTATCATACACCATGTGATGTGACATGGGTCTTCGTAGAGTGGCCTGTCACAGATGCCTGTCGCCTGCAATTGAGTGTCCGCGATTAGCTTAGCTCCCAGAGGGAGCAGTTTCCAGTAGCACTACGTGGAGGAATGGACATCGCCACTAAAACAAATAATAAATATGTATAAAAATAAATATAAAACAAATTAATAAATAATAGTGCTTTCGACTTAACGCATCCAGGCCTTGAAGAAAGGAACTGGAACGCCATCCGAATGGATCACAAATCGGTCTTGTCGACACGAGCTCGCTAGGTTAGCTGGTTGTATAAAAATGTCTGCAAGGCATGTAAGTGGGCGTGTAGTTGATTAGGCGCATCTGCCATTAGAGCAACGAGAAATTTTGTGCTGTGCTCGCCCACATTTGCTACCTTCTCCTGTGGCTGGCTTTTATGTTCCTCAACGACCACGCTCACGCTTCCAATTCTGGGACAATGCAAGGCGCGCTACGGCTTCTCTTGCGAGGTCTCTTAAGCGCAGCAAGTTTTAGAATTTCGAAGGTGCCAGCCAGCCCCAAATGGCTTTTCCGAAATGCGTCTTCATACGTCGGTCTGTAGAACAAGTATGCCAGACAAATCGGCTGGCTCTATTCATTGACCGGAGTGTGGACGAAGCAACTGCCTATTGTTTGTCTTCTGAGGGTGCCTCCGAAGCAAGTAAAATGGAATTCCTCTACTACTTCACCTGCTTCGCCAACTGCTGTTTCCGGTCGTAGTGAAACTCTAGTGTTCTTCCAGTTCTTTGGTAGACCGCTGAATCTTGGTCAGTTTTCAAGCATTCGATTTCTTCATTTGGTCCTAGCTCAGCAAAAAGTTCTCAACTCGGCGTCGCTTCTCACACTTGAGTAATCCAATTATGGATGCCCCATATGCTCCTAATCACAACACTTAATTTGCTAAAGTTTGCAGGAGGAAATTATGGCATTAATCTCTCTCGTTTTACATTAGATGTAGGAATGACGAAATAAAATTTTATGCACCTGAGAAGTTCGAAACGATGACTTCAACCAAGACGGCGTTTCCTCTTCTCAATAACTCATATTTCTCGCGAGAAGCTATCTCTCCTTGAAATTCTATGTCGCCAATAAACGTCCAGCTGACCTTGTCCGGGATAGTTGGTTTAGAATTCAGATTGCATGCGCACAGCCGATCGGGTTTCGGGTTGTCGCAAATGGAGCCACCCCTTTTGCCATCCTGACCTAAGCTCCACGTCTTTTCTAGAACGGTCCTCGCCCTGAATGTAAATTCGTTGTTTCCAATGTACTGGTATAATATAGCTTCTGTTAATTACATACTCGACTGCCTAATCTACCGCCTGCTTGAGAATTCAACAGAACGCTTTGCAGTGGATATTCGTTTCACCCGACACAGTAAGACAAAAAAAAAGAGTTAAGAGCATGCGACTGCTTGCGACGGAAAAATCCGTCGCAAACACTCGCGTGCTCTTACCTCCTTTAATTTTATGTTGTGTGGAAAACTATTGACACCACTCGATTCGTCTCCTTGAGATCTACACAAACATATATAAAACTTTATCAGACTACCGCATTTTCGCTGTGGGTGGCCTAAAAAGTAACTGCAGCAGGCTTTTGCGATTAGAGCACCTTATTTTCCAGGACGTGCATGTGACATGCAGTGCTTTCGGAGTATCTCAAGCGTGGCGTGCGTTGTCAATGCTCTGTCATGCCTGGAATGTTCCGAGAGTGCGCTGTGCACAATGCATATAGGATCGAACCTATCAATCGAATGGGCGGAAGCATGTCCACTGGGTTTCTGTCTTCGCTTAATGGAAAATGTGAAGCCTTCAAGACTATCTTGCACCGTTTGGAGATTTTTATAAGAAATTTCCGACCGTCCGGACTTAGGATTCGCTCCAGTCAGTCCGACGAGCCTTTGGAGTGCGTCATTGACAGCAAAGCTTACCTTCTTTAGGTGCTTTGTTGCACGCACTGACAGCAGCTTATGCAAATGAAGAGGTTTTATGAAGCGAGAAGGTAGAGTGCTCCATGCACAATGCATATGCGATAGAACCGTTTGAAATTAGATTATATTAGACATTTCCAGTCGCCCTACTCAGGAATTGCTGTACTCTGTTTCGGGAGGCTTTAGAGTACGCTGTGAGCAATGCATATAGAATAGAACCTATGAATCGACCGCTCGCAAATGCACGCGCGGGCGAACTCGTAGCGCAACAACGCTATCAAGATCGAATCTTTCCGGCTGCAACTCGTGAACTTTGTAGGCAGCACAAGGTTCATGACGTGCTCTAAAGCACAACGGTGTAGCTCATGAAGGGACTGAATTACTGCTGTGCGAAAATGCAGGTGAGGCTTGTGCTACCCCATTTTTTCCGATTTCGGTCGACCACTGCGCCAAGACATGGCGAGCCAACGGCATGCAAATGCGTAGGCGAGCAGAGCACCAAAGATGCTTTTAGACGATATGCTTGCAACTCCGCAGCTACCTAAACTGCCTTAGCGCCATCTGCCATTTTAGGGCGGCGGACTTAGCGGTTGAAGTTCCGAACGTAGAAGATGAGAAGTTATTGCTGAATCTTCATGCACTAATTACGAAACCTTTGCTTGTATTATTCCACACTACAGTTAGGAGAGTACTGCTCCTTGTTCTCTTCCGGTTGTCTGCCTATCTAATAGTTGTGATGAAGCTTTCCAAGAGTACGCACTCGTGGCATTGAAGCACAGCTATCCACCTCGCTCGTTCCTCGAGATTCGCGTTGTTCTCTTCCATGCTTTCGCAGCTTTTGTGATTGTGTCTGGATATGCTGGAGGTGCTCATGAGCTTGCGAGCAGAGGCGGCAGATGAGAGCAGCTCGTTTGTGGTAGACATGCGTAAGACGCGGCTGCAATAGCGGAATAGACCGACCATCCACTCTTCTTCCTGCTCTTGCTTCATTGTTTGCTTCTTTGTCTGCACGCTTTTTTGCTGCACTATGACATTTAAAGGCTTTTGTTGGTTGCACTGATTCAGGTTTTTCTTTTGAAGAATTCGATATTGAGCTCTCATTTTAGAAAAAGTGAGCAATCATTTCTTCAGCGGGTGTCCTTTCCAGTAGTTAATTTGAAGCATGTCTACTGCAAATTTGATTACGTTAACGCAGATATCTGCGAAACGTTCAGAGAATTCTGCTCGGCTCGTTGCACCGAAAGCGCATGCACTGCCAGAGGGAAAACAGAACAAAGAATCCACCACATTGCTGAGAAGGCGTACAGTTAGGAAGCTTACCAAGAGATAACGTCCAGTCTCCATGCGTCGTGCTGAAGCTGAGCTTTCCGCACTAAATGCTCGGAGGAGGTGACGGCCGTAGACCCATCTCGAATCGAGTTCTATTAACTGCCAGTTCGGTTTTCGCCGCCAACCAGGTCTTTCTTCCCTACATGGTCGGTGAACTGGTCCCAGGCTTCTCTGCAAAGGACAGAACATGGACCTGTCCATGGACAAAGGTTGATTCCGCCATGTCGTGGAGGAAGGGAACGTCGAAGTGAATTTACATAAGAGCATAGAGCGGCTACGACGTGGAGATCCAACAAGGTGGCTGGGGTGTCCGTTGAGAAGATGATACAATAGCTTTCGTTGTTGAGAACTAATCTACCTCCTCTTTAACGTCGAATTCAAACGTCAATAATCGTTGATTGACATGATCAGAGAACGCCGAGCGATGACGGGACATCTAATCGTGTATTTCCAAATCTCCAACCCAGGAAGATAAATGTTAGCCACAAAATAAGCGTTTTCCTCCTCTTTGGATGAATGAGGGATGAAAATGTGTGCTAAGAATAAAACCACCATAAATGCTCCACGACATTCGTATGTATTTGCCAGCTAGATTAACAACATTCATGCACGAACACTAAAAGTGCAGTTAGGGATAGTAGAATACAATGCGATAGGCGAATTTCATCCCTACCTCATCCAAAGAGAGAAAAACTCCTTCCCAGACCAAACAAGGTGAACTCATTCACGACTGATCAACTCACGTCGATGGATGGACAAAGATGCATATAACTACATACATGAAATGTGTATTTATTTATTTATTTGCACTAAAATTGTGCGCTAGTGCAGTTAATGAAACACACTGGATACGATGTATCAATAATCGAGAATAACTAAATAGAGTAAAATAATGTATAGTGCACAAAACTGCACAACTTCCACGAAATGTGTGCCATTAAATTGGAATGCATAGCGCGTCCCGTAGAGGGACAAATTTAAAGCTTTTACTGGACATCATTTCCCTCAGTCCATAAAAGGAGCAGCATATCCATGACGCTACACAGCTCTCCACGTTCTCTTCCGCCGTCGCTTCCCTCCCAGCTCCAAAATTGTCTAAATGACGCGTTCTATGACGACATTGTTGAGACGAGCGGAGACGGACTGCAGCGCCATGTTCATGCTCTGTAAAAACGAACTGCTGTAAATTGCAAGCGAACGCATGAAAGCAATAAGAATGAGAGACGTAGATCAGATGGGTGAGATAAGTCACCCAGAAAGCGAATTCCTCCACCTTTTTACCGCTCGACACTCCACATACTGTAACCCAGCTGGACTGCGTCCACCTGAAACTAGCCTACAGCCTCTACCGCTTAATTTAAAATTATTCCAGAATTATTCTGAAAGAGCCTACTGTCTAGCAGATCTCGATTGGTCGCTTTGATTGGGCAGCATAAACATTAGAACCTTATGTTGGAAGTGTTGTTGTCATCTTCTGATATTCTTCAGATGCCTTTCACTAGTTGTCCTCATCTGACAGCTTCATTTAGTTTATTGTAAAAAAGTCGGCGCACTGTCAGTTTTCGACGCTTATGTACAAAAAGGCGTGGGCCGATCCGATGTTCCTGGTTCAGGTTTCCCGCGAAGGCAAACTACGCCTTCCAATCCTCCGTGGTCGGTGAAATATAAAGTCTTAGCTGGGAAAAACAAAGCATCAACTTGGCCATCGGCTGGCTACCAAAGGTCATCGAATAGGCCAAATGCGCATTCAAATCGCCCCATGATATCCCGTAGAAGTAGAGTGCGTGGCGCAGAGGATTGGTTAACGCCGTACTTCGTCTTTATTCCTTCGTATTCAGAAACGTCCTACCCAAGTCTTCCTAAGTTAAAATTACTCCTTTTCACGTTTTATGTATTTCGTGCCTCTGCCGAAGGGAATCGTATATGTAGTTTGAATTTTATAGAAAATCGGATAAATGCTTTCACTTGAAAGGAGTCTAATTCGACATCCAGCTGTTTAATTTGCAATATTGTGTTAAGTTCGCAAAGTATGCTCTCTCGCGATGATATTTAATCCAGAGGTGGCCGTATCAGCGTTAGGCCAAGTTTATATCCTTAGCTGTCCATTTGAAAAACCTTCCTTATTCTTTTGCTTTGCCCTCTTTAATTAGCCATGGTTATTCGACGTTGGCCTGTCAGGTTTCTCTTTGTGCTCTAACCATTCTTTTCTCTTTCTTTTTTTCCTTCCCCAGTACTCCATCGGATCTAACAGCTATCTAAGTCTCTAATTCTTCTTGGTCTCCCTTCCTCCTGCGGGTTGTGCTGTTGCTGTTGTATTCCTTAACTACCAACTACGTTATATGTAACTCCAAAATGTAGATGCTAGAAAAGCTAAGCCTGCGTGCTTCAGAACGTGTGTGGTATGTAGCAACCCAGAGGTGAGAAGAAATCCTTTGCAGCACACAAAGCTGGAAAGTGAGACTATTCTGCTTTACTATTTACTATTTTATTTAAGCCAGTAACAAAACCACAGAATCAACAAGCGATAGGCATGACAACTCGACGATTGGCTATAGAGTAAGGAAAGAAGGCATTTTATTTCCGAAATAAATCTGGTAGCTGAGAAGAGCCCATGATTTGGAATCATGTATACCACCAATTAAATTCATTTGGTCAATACTGCTCACTGTTTACACAGTGCAAACTCTTCATCCCTCTAAACATTGATTCCATTAAGGTCATTTCGATATAAAATTTCTGAGAAAGTAAAAGCTTATGTTTCTGATTCATATTCAGCTTAACTACAATTTGACTGTGTCCGAACGAGTTCTTAGGGCGTCAGTGTGAGCATTTATTAAAGGTGTGCTTTAAATGGAGCGCTTTCGCAAAAACCAGTCGAGTTACAGCGTGGTTTGTACGAAACTAATTAATTTCGCGCCACTCTCGAGCAACATTCGTAGCAGGTCACACCTAAGCGTAAGGAAGAAGCCTTTCGAACTTAGGCGAGGTTGTGTGCTGTGTGCTTTTGTTGCTTCTGTAACTGCATACTGGTCGACCGTAACACCGCAGCGATGTGTAGAGTGACGAAAGTTTTCAAAATATTTTTTTATCGTTTTCGCCATTCAGATTGTTATCCGGTATCCAGTAAATTGCATCATACGACTGAGAAGAAGAGAGCAGCTCCGTGTGTTGAAAAGTAACTAAGGGACAGAACTGAACAACTTTTGTTCGACGTGCTGAATAAGAGAAAGGAGGAGAGTGGGCTTTTCTCAGACTAAGAAAAATCTTGAAACCAAATATGGGAGCACTAAAAAAACAGTCTTCATAACACAGTCTATAAAAACGGGAGTCGTAATGCATTATTATATAGCCGCATGATCTACGCGGTTCTAGAAGTGCTCCAAATCATTCTACAAGTCGCTGCTGTGTGGAGGTGGATCGATAACGGGCTTTCTAACGGGCACAAAATATTGAATGATCAAACGGGCCTTGAACTCCAGGGCGCTTCTGTGGAACAAACGTGCGAAATCTGGCAGAGATTTCCCTGCAACCTACTAATTTTGCGTAACATGGTGGCCGACCTGTGCGGGGCAGTCGTTAGGACGCATGGTCTCAATCGCATGCCTGATCGATTTTAGCTTCAACGCCTGCCTGGCGAACAAAGTCATTTTCTCTTTATCCTTTCTATCCCTTCATGGAGGTGAATTGGAAGTACACTGGGGTACGAACCAACCGGAGAAAATAGTCTCGTTAGCGTCACCGAAACCTACGTTGTTTTCTTCAAGAGACCAGTTGTCTGCATCTTCGACGGAGCCAAATAATTGCCCTTACAAGGGCAATTATTCTCGCCAAATGAAACTGGAAGTTTTAGTGCTGCTAAGCGGAAACAGCACAAGAGAACTACGCAGTTAAAAGAGCACTGCACGTCATGAACATCGCAGTAGACACTAATGGTGCGCATCTAACGAGTTACCGATGTACCGGAGTTAACGGAGTTTTCGTTAAATTTCCTTGGCAGTATTTGTGTACAACCTTCGCAATTTGTCGGTTTAAAAGAGACTGTCGAGACTGTCGAGGTTATCCTAGCAGCAAAAAATTGTAGGAGACACACATGACTACCCTGCTGTTGCGAGGAAGTACCATTAAACTGTCAACCTAACGAAAATCGCGACCACTACAAGGGCAGGCGGGGACATGGCGTAACGTCTTCTTCTGATACACCGGAAAATGCCTATTTTTACGCTTCAGAATTAACGCTGGTCCATTATTTCTTTTCATAAATAAAATGTTTCTCAAATTTTAAACAGAGCCACTTTTTGGTGCATACGAATTAATATTTTTGGAATAAATTGATACCATGTTTTCTTTGGGCAAAAAATTATTTGGTGTGATTACAGTCGATAAAGGTCTAGGAGGCTCAGAGGGCTTTCAGTGGCAGGCCAAAGATTCGGACTGATCTAAAGCCTACCATCTCCATTATCAGAATTTCGAGCTCTATCGATTGAGTCAGAAAAGGATGCTGCCTCAGGATCGCGGTTATTCTTCCTTCGCTACGCCGCGAGCGCTCATCGCACGCACGCACCCGCCGCAATATTCTCACGCATCTTTGCGACAGAGCACGAAATCTTTCCTTCATAGCTGTGCGCGCTCAGCGGGAGTGCGCAGCTGGGGTTCTCGCAGCATCCAGGGTGTGTGCCATCCAAACTGCCCCTGTGGGAACTGCTTTTGTCGCTCAGGGAGAGTCCGAGGATGGATTCTGCGCTCTTCGAGCGCAGAATCAGGCTAGGGAAGGGACTCCAGGGTGTGTGCCATCCAAACTGCCCATGTGGGAACTGCTTTCGTCGCTCAGGGAGAGTCCGAGGATGGATTCTGCGCTCTTCGAGCGCAGAATCAGGCTAGGGAAGGGACTCCAGGGTGTGTGCCATCCAAACTGCCCATGTGGGAACTGCTTTCGTCGCTCAGGGAGAGTCCGAGGATGGATTCTGCGCTCTTCGAGCGCAGAATCAGGCTAGGGAAGGGACTCCAAGGTGTGTGCCATCCAAACTGCCCATGTTTCCACATTTCCACTGCTTTCCACTGCAGTTTCCACTGCTTTCGTCGCTCAGGGAGAGTCCACTGAGCAGTGAGCAGCCACCGACCGACCATCGGCCGCCTTCCACATCGACTGACCACGCTGACCTCGTTTTCCACGTTTGCCACGTGTCCGCGACGCGACCGCTCGCGGCGCAGCGAAGGAAGAATAGCCGCCATCCTGCCTCAGCAACCCTTAAGGCGAATTTTTTCAGGTGCTCTTTGTTTTTCTTTAAATACCAGCTTTTATTTATATCAGGAATAACTGCGAAGCATGCCTCCAGGCTAAAATTGCATAAAGAATTCAATTAGATAGACGAGAGGTCTTCTAGGAGAATCCCAAGTGCTCAACTTTTTTGAAAAATACATTATGATGCTTCAGTGCGTAGAGCACGTTTCGAGTTTGAAATTGCATGAGTTCGAATTGACAATCGATATACCTCCTAAGAACAACCTAAGTACTCTAGCCTTCCCTATTTTATGTTTATTATTGCGTTACGTTCCGTTTAGTGATAGTGCGTTTAATACTACTTCTGGTAGACATGACGGTTGTAAACAATGGCTACGCATATCAGTTGTTCGTCTTACGCGATTTTTCAAAATGTCTCCCCTCACACCCTACGTTTTTTTTGCAGAAAGAGTCATATCTTATGTAGAAGATCCGACGGCGTGTAGACAGGTTTATTAGACAGCGAACACTGAACTCCCGGTGTGAGAACGACAGCCTTATATAGGGCCCACAGGGCCGTCTGATTGATTAGTTGATAGTCACAGATCAACAACAATGGCACTCTATATCAACTATCATTGGCACTGTAACATGTGATCATTCTTTCCTCAGCATTTTATTTATTTATTTATTTATTCATTTATTCATTTGTTCAAGGCATAGACAATTGTCTAGCACACAGCTTGTAAGGAAACATAAAGAATAAAAGAAGAACATAAAATGTGGTGAACGTAACCAACAGTCATGAAAGTAACTATTACAAACAACAAATTTTGCAGCGTGCTTTAATATTTAACATCTGACAAATCTTCTACAGGCCTGGGCAGAGAGTCTCCCCAGATCTTCATACTCACCGAGCAGCAGGTAGAATTACTTGAGCATTCGGTATCACCTGTATCACCTGTCGTCCCGTTGATCATCGAATTGCTCGAGCGGGTGCCAGCAGCGTCTCCATTCGTTCCTGTCGCGTGCCAGAGTGGTCCAATGGATCCTCCTCGCTCGAGGGACACGAAGAGCGTCATATCGGTCGTTCAGGGCTTTGACGAAGAAGTCCGACCAACGCATTGGTGGGCGTCCCGGTGTTCTATTGACATCCCGCGGAATCCAGTCGGTAACGGCTCTCGTCCAGCGGGTGTCTGCGAAGCGCATTACGTGGCCGGCCCACCTAATTTTCGACAACTTGGCCCACGCGACAGCGTCTCTGATCTTCGATCGTCGGCGAAGCTCGGAACTCCGGAGGCCTTCTCTCACTTGCGTGAGTCGTGTCACTCCGAGCATCGTCCTCTCGATTCCACGCTGCGCGATGCTGATCGCGTGCTCATCCTGCTTTCGTATGGCCTAGGTCTCTGAGGCGTATGTTAGGGCAGGAAGAACGGTAGAGTCGAATAGGTGGGCACGGAGTCGGATGTTCTTCGTCTTCTTCGCGACTTCTTCGACGCTCTTGAAAGCTCCCCAAGCCGCTCGTTTCCTCCTGCTCAGCTCCGGCGCTAGGTCGTTGGCCATATTACTTCGCGATCCAGATACACGTAGCTGGAGCATTCGGAGATGTTCGTTCCGTTGAGCGAGAATGGGGCATCAGAAACTTGTCCGTTCCTCATGAACATCGTCTTCGTAGGATTCAGCTGCAGTCCAACATTCCCACATACACTATCGAAGTCGGCCAGCATTCGCTCCGCCTAGCTGATGCTCGGTGTTATGAGCACGATATCGTCAGTGGAACGAAGATTGTGCAGCTGCTGGCCGTCGACCTTCACTCCCATATCCTCCCATTCTAGTTCGCGCATGACGTTTTCGAGGGTGGCACTGAAGAGCTTCGGGGATATGGTATCCCCTTGCCGAACCCCTATCCTTACGTCGATGACGACGTCGTTGTAGAATGGAGAGATCTTGTTCGCGAATCCACTGAACAGCTCTCGAAGGACTCTGATGTACTGGGTAGGAAGGCCCTGAGTGAGCAGGGCTTCGAGGACCGCTTCAGTCTCGACGGAGTCGAGTGCCTTCTTCAGGTCGAGGAACGTAAGGCACAGCGGCAGCTTGTACTCTCGTGACACTTCGATGAGCTTCGTAATAGTGTGTATGTGGTCGATCGTGCTGAATCCTCTCCGAAATCCTGCTTGTTCGCGTGGCTGTCCTTCGTCCAGCGTTCTGCTGATCCTATTCAGGATGACTCGAGTGAACAGCTTGTAGACTACGGACAGCAGGCAGATCGGGCGATAGTTGCCAATGTCGTGCACGTCTCCCTTTTTGTACAGCAAGACGGTCTTGCTGGTCTTCCACTGAGATGGAACCTTGCACTCCGACAGGTATCGTGTGAAGAGCCGCGCCAGTGTGTTGATGAGCGCTGGCGAGAGGTTCTTCAGGTGTTCGGATCTGATCCTGTCGGGACCGGGTGCTGTACGTTTCTTCACCAACGAGATGGCGCGTCGGATCTCGGAAGGGAGAACAGAGGGAATGACGTATCCATCCTGCGGAAGATGGCATGGGACATGTGGACGTGGCTATCGAAGAGATCGGAGTAGAAATCGTGGATGACCTTCTCCATGGTCCTTCTGGAAGAGGTGACGGTTCCGTCAGGACGTCGGAGAGCGGTCATCTTAGTCTTGAAGTTGGCGAAGTTCCGGCGGGCATTGCGGATGCCCAACCCTGCCCCAAAGGCCGACAAGAGAGGTGTAGAGGTCCCAGTTGATGGCCGTTCTGGGATTCCTCTTCTTGAACTTTGCGACCTTCTCTCCTTGATGCGAAAAGCGAAACCTCGCGCGAAGGAGGCGGTGGTCCGATCCCGTGTAGAACTTGGGGACAACGGAGACGTCAGTCAGGCAATACTTGCGATTGAAGATGATGTGGTCGATCTCGTTGTGGAACTGGCCACCGGGGGATTCCCAGGTCCATCGTAGAGAGGAAGGCTTCTGGAACTGTGAGTTTCCATGGATTGCCTTGGTCGACATGATAAACTCAGACAGCCTTCACCTTGCTCGCTCCACTGCAAACCGTGGGTTCCGATGTGAAGTTCTTCCGGCGACCTTCGTGGCCCGATATTGGCGTTGAAGTCGTCGACGATCACCTTGTAAAAGGTGTGATCTTTGTAATAGAACTTGTCCAGCTCCACGTAGAAGGCTTCGACCTCTTCGTCGTCGTAGTCGGATGTTGGGGCATACGCGACGAATACAGTCAAAGCTGACCCGGAGCCACACCGCTTCAGTCGCAGACGTCCGATTCGGGTTGTCAGAGAGTCGTACGAATCGATGTTCATGGCCAAGTGCGTGTTGACGAGGACAACAACGCCGCCTACTCCCCTGCTGTCGCATGTTCCGAGGAACAGTTCTTCTCCGGAGTCGTAGGCGGCGTGCAGGTGGTGGTGTCTTCTCGTCTCGGTCAGTCCGATGACGTCGTACTTGATCTTCCTGGCTTGCATCATCAGGTCCTCGACGGATGCTTCCGATGCAAGCGTGCGGGCGTTGTAAGTACAGATCGTCATCCTAGTCATTCTCAATTTGCGCAGCCTGCTAAGGCCCTGAGATTTTAGCAGCCTTTCCGTACTCGTCCTTCCCATCGCTGCAGAAATGGGGCTCTTTCAGGGTCAGGGGAAATCCCTTAATGTTTCTCAAATTTTAAGCAGAGCCACTTTTTGGTGCATACGAATTAATATTTTTGGAATAAATTGATACCATGTTTTCTTTGGGCAAAAAATTATTTGGTGTGATTACAGTCGATAAAGGTCTAGAAGGCTCAGAGGGCTTTCAGTGGCAGGCCAAAGATTCTGACTGATCTAAAGCCTACCATCTCCATTATCAGAATTTCGAGCTCTATCCCTGAATCCCTTTAATGCTGCTGTGTTTGACTTCCGTACAACACGGGTAGCTAGTCAGGCTCTGCCGTGCGGGCGAAGAACACCGGGCAGCCAGCCAGACTGCCCGAAGGGACAGGGCGAGACTCTTGAGGCGGCCTCGAATCGCCTTACGATGTACTCCCAGTCTACCGAGTGCAAGCTTTTGGCCGAGCCGACACAGTTACAATCCGCACAGTCACGGACACATCCACGCACACTGTGCACGAACATGCCGCTCCCACGCACAAGGAACGCCTCGACCCGACACAGCAGGAGCAAGGAGCCCATCCCCTGCATCTCACCTGCGTCTCTGGGCAGTACACGGTCGCATTTGGTTCGCGTTTAATTCCCCTATCCACCACCCGGGGACGCGCCACGTGGCCCTGCGACAAACGGCCCGAGAACCCTCTTAACAAGAGAGCCCGAAGGCTCTCTATCGAGGGAGATCCGTGGGAGCATTCGGTAGGTTAAGAAATCTGACCTGAGTCGTGATTGAGCCACTGAGACTCGGATTTTCAACTTTCCTCTCACGGTTCTTGTCAGAGTGCCATCAAAGTACTTTCTTGGGTTGAAGGAAACCTTATTTGCAAGAATTTTATACATCTTAATAAAGTCAGCGATTTTTCTTCTTTTTTTCAAGGAAGAAAGGCCAATGAGCGCAGTTCGTTGAGCATCGCTGGGAATGGAGCTGTAATCCAATGAGAAGCACCTCATCATCAGCTTCCTGTAATCTGACCTGAATCTCTTTTGAACGCTTTTTAAAGATCTATATTCTTCTTCTTCGTTGGATTGAACACCTGTTCCACTTTCTACTATGGGTCGTAGGCTCCTAACTCATTAATACGTGGAGATGACCTAGATAGATGTTGAGGTATTATAGCTCCAGTAAAATTTGTAGTAATTAAGGTTATCTGTCTTCTATAGGTTCGCCGAACGGTATCATTCAAGATGAACTGGTCATAGAGAAATAAGAAAATTCCGCAGCAAGATGTCAAGGCACTTCACTGGACGAGCAATTTGAAATATTGTATGATAAAATTTATTCTCGGTGAACATTAAATTGGATGAGCCACCTAATCATTCTTAGTCTCGAAATATATGATGTGTGCATTATAAAGTTCCATAGAAGAAATCAGTTACGTAATGCTCAAGAGATGTCATGTTGAAACCAATGCGCTTACACTTCTGTTAAAACATCTCCCGTTTACCTAATTGGTTCTCCATGCAATTTTGGCTTGGAAACGTGCCTCCTGATATAAATAAAAGCTGATATTTAACACATTGACGACCGCGCCTCCATCGCGTGTCTGGCGCGCGGGACCAACCGATTTTTTGCGACGACGACAGTGTGGCATGACATCATGTCGTACGGTCCTACGCGACCGCAAAATTCGTCTCTTGATGGAAAGCGATGATGAGGATGACGAGGTGGTCCGGGACGATGTTGATGCTGAGGACGGCATCCTTGTACTACCAACTGACGACAATGATGGCTCAGAAAGTGAAGTAGTAGAACCCGAAACAGAAGATGAGGGTGAGGAAGCTTGGAAGAGCGATTTTGAAGCTCCTAATCGGTGGAACTTTGCGACTGAGTCCGGCGTTCGTGACGATGTGTTCGACTGCGGTAGCCCGATCGATTGTTATCAATTATTTTTCAATGACGAATTGTTAGTTGAAGCCGTTACTTGATGAGAAGCTCAATAAATGTAACCGAAACAGTAACCGAAACTTGTTTTTGTGGACCACGCGCTTTACAACAATGTCTAGAGATGAGACACACATAACACAAGAAAGTTCCTCGGAAAGATCTGAATCCAAATAGAAAAATAAATTACATGGCTGTGGCCTGACATCATGTCACACGGTCCCACGCGGCCGAAAGGGTGTGGCCTGACATCAGGCCGCATGGTCGTCAACGTGTTAAGGAAAAACAGAGTTCCTTAAAAAAAGAATCGTTTCAAGGGTTGCTGAGGAAGTATCGACTCAATCGATAGAGCTCGAAGTTATGATACTGGAAATGGTCGGGTTTTGATCAGTGTGAATCTTTTGTCTGCCACTACAATCTCCGATACTCTTAGCTCTCTATCGACTGTAATCACACCGAATTTGGTCGGCCGGCAGACTCCCGTGATCGGCTAGGTCATCGTCGCTGCCGCGGCGAGGGATACCTTGGCTCAACGGGAAGCGGCGGCTGTCACGGCGCGAAACGCACTGTTCGCGTTCTTTTCCCGCGCCGCTTTCCGGCAGATCGTTCCTGTCCCGATTCCACTGCATGACAACGCACGTCCGTACGCTTCAAAAATTGTTGTCCAGAAACTGGATGGATTGGGGTGTATTTTGAGTCAGCAGTCGATTGAGCAAGATGTAGGACGTATGAGATTCATTCCAGTGACCATTTGCTTACTTCATTGAGAGCTTTTCGCAATTTTTCTCTCTGATGCAGAGCTCACAGAGATGTGTAGCTTAAAATCATCAGCAAAAGCGGTACACCCAACTCCGTTATCCGTCACAATTTTTTTAGGCAATTCATAGCTGTAAATGCTAAACAAAATCGGTGATAAAAGGCCTTGAGGCACACCGCTTGAAACAGATCTAGGCCGTGAAAATGCAGAATTAGCTTTTACGGAAAACGTTCTGTCCGCTAAATATGACTTTATCCAGGCTATGATTCTAAGGTGAATCCCTACTTCCATTAGCTTCACCAGCAACTTCTGATGAGAGACTCTATCAAAAACTTTGGCAAAGTCGATGTAAACTATATCTGTACCTCGCCCGCCATCAAGGAATGTTGCCCAGTCATTTGACGACTCGATCACGACCGTTATAGTCGAGCTATTTCTTTGAAAACCATGTTGAAAATATGTGATAATGCCGATGTCGTCTAGGTGTCCAGGATAATATATTTGGTATTATGAAAAAGAGAGGAATCTCTGCGGGGCTTCTTCTACGGAGAGTACTTAAGCTTTTCCCTCCTCAGCGACTGAAACTCGTCATGATGGTGTATTATATTTTGTCCAACTAGTGACAGCATTATTTTTAACGACTTCGATTGATTTCAGCGGAATTCTGAAAGCGGATACCTCTGAGCTCTGTGCCACAGGTTGCCAGTATTACAGCGCTTTGTGCGCGCCGCCTCTGTCTAAAGTTAATTCGCCTCTGAGCTATATTTAACCTCAGGCGGCGAGTGGACATTTTTTGCGAAAGAGCTGTCAGAACGGCTGTTGGGTTAAGGGATTTTCGCGGAGTTCTAATTAAAGCAGTCGTTGGCACAATCGCAAGTGGGCTGCGATAAAGTGGCGACCGTTGGTGCCTGAGCTAGAAGCGGTCTTGGGAGGTCGTGGTCTTGGCGAACAACTAGATGGCGTGCGGCTGTCAGCAGACGCGACATGTGTGCATGGGAGTCCTAGTCGCCGGTGATGTATCAAATTACTCCACCTCCTTGGCCGACGGCAATAGCCATTTTTTACCAAAATCTACAAGAATAACCCCCTGTTCCTCACTGCGTGTTTTCCCTCCAGACCTCTTCATGTGCACTATACACTGCCGCCGCAAGAAGGCATCCTTCGAGGCGGAATCGCCTCAGGCCTCAACGGCACTCCTCTCATAATCAGATGAAGGGGGGCTTTGACAGAGCGCAGCGCCTGAAATGCGTCTCATCGCAGCTGATCACGAATTTATTTGTTCTCTCCTAACGCCTTCATTTTCACGTCAATAATTGTTGAGAACGATTTTTCGCAGCTCCCACAGTGCTTCACCTCTGGAAGTCCTTCGTCAATTGTCCCTCTTTCGTCCTCGTCATGTCACCGATTGCGCTGCATAACTCTTGCTGCCAGCATTATTCCGAAATGCATTTTGTTCTCCTGCATTTTCATTGCTTCTCAAATACCAAATTTCTTCCTTTCTGCCCTTCGAGCTTTCGAACCAAGGAATAAGCGAAAAATATGGATTTTCGAAGGTCTGGAAAATGGACCGAGTGCATATATTCGGTACTTCAATGAGATAACCTTAACTAGAGGACGATTGGTTCTTTAACAGCTTATCCACAGCTTTTCCTGCTGCTGGTGCCGCGCAACGTAAAAGTTGCGCCCAGCATGGGAAGCCCAAGTGTTCTACTGGAGCTCCAGTTAGCGGCTCGACGATTAGTGTTGATCGATCATTGCAGATACTACAGATTCCTAAGCTTCTAGTAACAATGACACGACTAGTGAGGTGATGGTAGGTGGTAGAGATGTGTTCTCCGTCACTCTTAAATGCTCTGAAGAGCAATGTACACCAGCTTGCCAAAACGTCATTTTCCCAATTTCATCTCATTATTGACATTGCTCATCGGTGTTGGATGTTGATTGCTTCTTTCTGTTCTCAATTTACATTAAAAATTCGTTGCGCTTGGTACGGGATTCCACTTATTTTCTTTATTTGTGGCTCAAATCTATCTTGTTCAAGCCTTTCTTTACCAAGATCAAGGTACGATAATTTAATCACTAATTCACTTGATATAGTAAAAATGACCAGTAACACCATGAAGAAGTGGCTTAAAAATGCTTAATGATACGCCACCTCTTTGCATTTACAGAGAAAAAACTAAATATGATCAAATTTTGAAGTTCCCTCTCTTGTACAGTACTAACCTTTTTTCGCCAAGAATGTGCTAAAGTTCAATCACACAATAAATAATCCTCGCTGCGGATAGGTGGACTGCAGCTATAATCCGAGGTAAAGTGGAACGTTGGCAAAAACTACACCGTTCTCGACTTTGGTTGAAAACTGCCTTTTTTCCAGATTCTGAAAGGGCCGTATTAAGGGTGTGGTGGATGGGGCCAGACCATCTACTGTTGACGGTGAGGAGCAAATCCTGTTGGAGTCAGCTAGCTTTGCGTCTTTTGCAATTTCTAGAAAATCGATGACCTGAACGGACCATCAATAATACTCTTCAAGAACGTCGTCGTTTCGTGCCCTTGCTTAAGCCTTTTTCTAGCCTTTAACAACCATTGCTCAGCCATGTCTTTGATATATGTGTTGCTTATGGCTAGAAAAGATTTTTATCCTCCATACTTTATTTCCTGCTGAAAATTGCATCCCTGTGTAGTGAAGAGGATGTGAGCGTCGAGGGTCTTAGAAAACGTGATAGAACGAACATGAAGGAACGCTAACTCCCAAATTTGCTTTCGATAAGAACGTCGTCTACAAACAAAGCCCATAAGCTAGACGCTCTCGACTTTTCACAGAGTGGACGCTGCCCTTGTGAAATATGTAGCTGACTGGCACATCCAACTGGATGAGGAGCATTGGCGCACTCAGAGGGGTTGGTCTTGTTATTCTGAAGGAATATACGATCGACTTTAGTCAGCCGTCTAGCGTGTGATGCCCATTACAATTCTATGGGATGTAGGAGAACCGCAATACGTACTTTATCTGGATCACCCTTCCGAAACACCAGAGAAGTGATCAGGACGGATGAACACAATGTGCAGATGACGCATTTAAGTGTGATACAATGCAGAACAAAACCTAAAGTCGGGCCAACTGCCACAGTTTTATAATTCATGGAAGTAGCATTTTAGTCACCTAATGTAACTGTTAGGATGTTATGCTGACGCTGACTCGACGAGAATTGCTAGAGAAATTGTGAAAATGCGGTACTAAGCCGGTCAATCCTGTCGCGGCGGCTGATGAGCCAGCATGTGATCGACATCCGATTGATGAGACATTAACGCCGGAGTTCCTGTCTCGAAGCTCAGCATCGACTCCTGTTGTCAATGGGTCATGCGCTTTCCTCATTCAAACACCGAGCGGACATGACGGCAAAAAAAAGATGAACAATTTTTTTTCTACAGCAGCCTGTGGATGGCGAAATATTTACAAGGTCTTTGTCTCTGTCTTGTCAGTAGTGACTCTAACCGCGTTCTTTGGTCTCCGGCTTAATTGTGTCTCATCACTATAATATCGGCTACTCCACCAGTTGATGCTAGCGCATGCTTCCTTACACAAAATTAAAACAGAACATAAGATATGTCGCTATAAATACAAAACGCAACTGATACGAATTCGTCGCTTCCGTGAATAAAGCTAGGAACTACGAAGTTTGAGCAAGAGCTCACATTTTAAAAGACGGATCTCTTCGGATTCTTCTTTTCTTTTTAAATTGTTGGAAATCCCGGGTATTTTGTAGATAGATATTGAACGCAATTGTCGTAGATTGAACTCTAAGAATTTCTTCTGACGACGTCATTAGTAGTGAAAGCTTTCCTAGTCACGGCGCACACAGTTTTTATGCCTTGTTTATTAGTTTCGCCGGAACAGTTGCTACATTTAACGATAGATTTTCAGCTAATAACTTTCTACCTACTTCAGTATATATATATAACATGTATATATTGTATATATACATATTGTATATCACCTGTATCACCTGTATCACCTCTCGTCCCGTTGATCACCGAATTGCTCGAGCGGGTGCCAGCAGCGTCTCCATTCGTCCCTGTCGCGTGCCAGAGTGGTCCAATGGATCCTTCTCGCTCGAGAGATACGAAGAGGGTCATATCGGTCGTTCAGGGCTTTAACGAAGAAGTCCGACCAACGCGTTGGTGGGCGTCCTGGTGTTCTTTTGACATCCCGCGGAATCCAGTCGGTAACGGCTCTCGTCCAGCGGGTGTCAGCGAAGCGCATTACGTGGCCGGCCCACCTAATTTTCGACAATTTGGCCCACGCGACAGCGTCTCTGATCTTCGAACGTCGGCGAAGCTCGGAACTCCGGAGGCCTTCTCTCACTTGCGGGAGTCGTGTCACTCCGAGCATCGTCCTCTCGATTCCACGCTGCGCGACGCTGATCGCGTGTTCATCCTGCTTTTTATAGCCCAGGTCTCTGAGGCGTATGTTAGGGCAGGAAGAACAGTGGAGTCGAATAGGTGGGCACGGAGTCGGATGTTCTTCGTCTTCTTCGCGACTTCTTCGACGCTCTTGAAAGCTCCCCAAGCCGCTCTTTTCCTCCTGCTCAGCTCTGGTGCTAGGTCGTTGGCCATGTTGACTTCGCGACCCAGATACACATAGCTGGAGCATTCGGAGATGTTCGTTCCGTTGAGCGAGAATGGGGCATCAGAAACTCATCCGTTCCTCATGAACATCGTCTTCGTAAGATTCAGCTGCAGTAAAACGTTCCCACATACACGATCGAAGTCGGCCAGCATTCGCTCCGCCTAGCTGATGCTCGGTGTTATGAGCACGATATCGTCAGTGGAACGAAGATTGTGCAGCTGCTGGCCGTCGACCTTCACTCCCATGTCTTCCCATTCTAGTTCGCGCATGACGTTTTCGAGGGTGGCGCTGAAGAGCTTCGGGGATATGGTATCCCCTTGCCGAACCCCTCTCTTCACGTCGATGACGACGTCGTTGTAGAATGGTAAGATCTTGGTCGTGAATCCACTGTACAGCTCTCGAAGGACTCTGATGTACTGAGTAGGAATGCCCTGAGTGAGCAGGGCTTCGATGACCGCTTCAGTTTCGACAGAGTCGAATGCCTTCTTCAGGTCGATGAACGGAAGGCAAAGCGGCAGCTTGTACTCTCGCGACACTTCGACGAGCTTCGTAATGGTGTGTATGTGGTCGATCGTGCTGAATCCTCTCCGAAATCCTGCTTGTTCGCATGGCTGTCCTTCGTCCAGCATTCGGCCGATCCTATTCAGGATAACTCGAGTGAACAGCTTGTAGACTACGGACAGCAGGCAGATCGGGCGATAGTTGCCAATGTCGTGCAGGTCTCCCTTCTTGTACAGCAAGACGGTCCTGCTGGTCTTCCACTGAGATGGAACCTTGCACTCTGACAGGTAACGTGTGAAGAGCCGCGCCAGGGTGTTGATGAGCGCTGGCGGGAGGTTCTTCAGGTGTTCGGGTCTGATCCTGTCGGGATCGGGTGCTGCACGTTTCTTCACCGACGAGATAGCGTGTCGGATCTCGGAAGAGAGAACAGAGGGAACGACGATCCATCCTGCGGAAGATGGCATGAGGGCAGGTGGACGTGGCTATCGAAGAGATCGGAGTAGAAATCGTGGATGACCTTCCCCATGGTCCTTCTGGAAGAGGTGACAGTTCCATCGGGACGTCGGAGAGCGGTCATCTTGGTCTTGAAGTTGGCGAAGTTCCGGCGGGCCTGGCGTATGCTCAAACCTGCCTCTACAGCTTCTGCCAACGAACACTTCCGCCCTTCTCTCCTTAAGATCCTCCTTTATCGTTTCTCTGCATAGCTTCGCAAGCTCGGACGTCAGTTGGTAGTTGCCTTACGCACGTGCTGCTCCACGCTGGCGTATCAGCTCGAGAGTTTCCGGAGACAGACGTCTCTTGGTGGTCTTCAAGCTCTCAGCTTCCTTTGCACTATCGTGGAGATGGTGCACGAAGCGGCCGTATTCCTCGTCGACGTTGTCCATGACGGCATCTTCCCAAAGGCCGGCAAGAGAAGTGTAGAGGTCTCAGTTGATGGTCGTTTTGGGACTCCTCTTGTATATACTGTATATATTGTATATACATATATATTATATACGTATGTGTATTATCGACACTCATTCATTTTCTAGGACTCCCTCTGCCCTAAACCTTAATTTTACTCCCTTCTTGACATATCCGACTACACCTTATATGATCAGGGGCGGAGTAGGTTACAAAGGTCTGGAAGCAGAAGTACGTTTGGTAGAACAACGGAAAAAATTGGCCTTTCCTAGCACTTATAACGTAATTGGGATGGGTGGGGCTGCTCATGAAGGGGGACACCTCCATCAATCGTTTTATTCTTTGTTCAATTATCTCTTTGCTATTTATAACTCTTTTTTAAATAAATAAAATTGTGCGTTGTCAAGAAATATCTGGAAACATTCAGTACGTTCTAAATTTAACCATAAAAACCGAAAATGTTACTATTCTGTCAAGGTGTCGGATTCTGGATCTAATGTTGTGAATATTTGGGAAGAAATAGAAACTGGGTTGGCTGTGACCCCCAGCCTGCATGTCGTTTATTCAAGATGTCTCAACCACATTTCTTGAAATAGAACTCGTGCCGCATCCCAAGCGAGAGGTGATTAGCTCATTCAGCTATATTAGAGGTATAATAAATGTGAGGCATAAAAGGCGCGTGGGTTCGCAGTCGGAGGAGGTTCCTGCTGTCGCGTGCACTCGATACCAGTTTCTTGGTTCGGATTTCCCGCCCAGACCAACCAAACCTTTCGTCCCTACAAGGTCGGTTTCAGACAGGTCGCACCAGACCGGTCTGAAAGGAATGAAACACTAACCTGCTCATCGGTTGCTCACCGCAAGTCGTTACATTGGCCAAATACGCATCCAAACTGCCTCCTCGACACTTCGTAGAAAAAGAATGCGTGGCACATCCCAAAGGGATCGATTGTCCCATCCTCTCTCTTTATCCATAACAATTATGATCACATCGGCAGAAATAATAAAATCAAATAATTCATCGTCTGCGAATGGCCAGTTGCCTTTTTGATTTGCTGCTGTAATTGGAATGCTAGACGTCGAGCTTGCTGACCCATTGTTCCCCACAAGTGCTCCTTCACCCCTATCGGCGTGCCTCGCACTTGCACGCTTCGTGCGATGTTGCAGTGTCAGTATTTAAGGACAATCACATCAAGCTAGCTGCTCTACTTGTACAGCTTTTTTTCCCTACCTAGGAGTACAAAAGGCTCGCAGTACGTACAGTATATAGTATGATAGGGCGATCTATTGATTCCTCACTACTGGTCCTCCCTTAGTGAAACGGTCCCCCATTACAGGTACTGGTCCACCTCAATGATACACCCTTCGGCACATCTATCTGAATCCCCAAACACGTTGAGTGAAGTCTTTGGCACGTCCTTTGCGTCCCAGGCACGTCATGTGACGTATTCCGTACGTCTTCTAAATCTCCTGCCACGTAGAAGACGTCTGGATATTTTCCGCTAATTTTGCGCCCCGTAACTTGATCAGTATCGATTGATGGTAATTGGTACTTCAAAAACGAATTTCAGATTCGTCTTCACCGACCTCGATTACCCCAGAGCTGAAGTTCCCAGGCAGGGAGAAGACGTCTTGATATTTTTCGCTATTTCGTGCCATAATTTGGCCAATATCGATTGGTGGCGATCGATACTTCGAAAACAAACTCCAGATTCGTGTTGAACGACCTCGACTACCCCCAGGGGTGAAGTTCCCAGCAATCGAGGTCGGTGAACACTAATCTGAAGTTCGTTCTGAAGTATCGATCGCCATTAATCGATATTGATCAATTTACGGGGCGCGAAAAGAGCGGAAAGTACCCAGGCTTCTTATATTATTATTATTATTTATTACATGAACACCATAACAAAATACCTCCATGTGAACGTAAGATGGAACACCAATAACAACAAACTCACATAAGCAATATTGAAACGCAACTATATAATGTTAGGAACAACTATGCCTCGATCAGAAGCTGGTTCACTAGTCTCTTAAATCGACGATATGTATTGGGAATGCTTAACCATTTTGAGATTTTATTGTACTCTGAAGTGGCTCGATGACAAAAGAAATGCAATTTGAGGTTGGATCTAGGTGTAGTCAGGACAATCTTTAAAATGTCCCCTCGCGTCGCTGAAACTTGAAATGAAAACAGCTTCCCCTTGTCTATGAGTACCAATCCATGTAAAATTTTGAAAAGCAGTATTAGGTCATTGCGTTTTCTCCTTAGGCCCAAAGTGCGCAGCCCCAACAATTTGTTTCTCTCACTACTGTTTGGTATTCGGCTGTAGTTATATCCGTGGACTCGCAACCTTAGCTTGCGGGTGAAGTCGTTTTGAACCTTTTCCAAAGGTCCGGACATATTCAACGACACGGACATATTCAACGATTTTTGCACAAAATTGTAACTGGCGATGAAAAATAGTGTTTGTATGGTTAACCAGGGTTATAGTGCCTTAGCAGCACTAGAACCCTGGTTGAAAGCAAAGAGAAGAAGGTGCCAAAAGTGCTCATCCTTGTCGACATGGCACTGCTCCATTTTGATGACCTGAAAATTAGCAAGAATTTAAATTGCCGAAGAACAAATAATGTGCTCTGGTAGAACACGACATGCACTTTCGAGCCTCATATTACTCGCCTGAGCAAGACAGGCTGAACAAGGAGAAGGATTTGATGGTGAAGATAATTTTTCCCTCTTTGGAACTTTGTTGATATTCGACAGAAATCAGCAAGAGCCAATACCTAAGCGGAGAGAAAAAGCTAGTGCGCAAATGGCTACTTTTTCACTTTTTTATTTTAACGACTAAAAATTTACAAAATTCATGATAAAAAGAAATGCAATAATTGTCTGATAGAGCAAATCATTCTCTTTCAAAAGCTTTGTAGCGCTATGCAAGAGAAGGCCGGCCAAATCTGCAATGAATTATTATTATTATTATTATTTATTACATGGGTCAAATCCATGTGAAGAACAATGTAATTAGAAACGGTATAGAACGACATCCACATCAAATTGGCTAACAATCCAGATCAAAGTGTTATAGAATGATTAGAAAGTACATACGATAACAAATGCCCATACAAAGAAGAATGGAAGGGAGAACAGATCAAGAGGGGCTTTACCACAAGATCTCATTATGTCCTAGAATCATTCATGAATCGACTTGCATTCGAAATAAATGGCTACAGCTTGTACGGAATAACTGAGTTTTTGGAAAGTTTTATATAATCCGAACCTGCTCTATTAACGAAAAAATTATGTCGAATAGAAGATTTTGCAGTACTTAGTGAAAGTTTCTCTCCTCCACCTCGGGTTCTAGATGGTCTCATTATGAATCCTTGAAAAGAACGGCGGAAACTTACATATGGGACAACCTAATATTTTGCTTGGCTCCACCACCATCGCTCTTTCTTGCGCCGCCAAGTTTTAGATGTTCTCGATGTAGCAGGGTCTCTGAACTTGGAACTGCTTTCACTCTTCTCATTCTATGATAACCCTGTTGTCCTTCTAGACGGAAGGGTTAATAGCTCGAAACCAAATTCATAAGTTTACCTGGAAGGATTGGATTGGAGCACTGGATAATTAACTCACCTTATTGCACTGAGGAAATGCCCCAAACTCTTTCTTGTGCACTGCTGCTTGAATGGACCGTTTCTGTTTTCGACAGGATCACTAGACGATAGCAAGAACGTTGCCATAAGTGATCAATATCCTCTATACCTTTGAAACGCTTTAATTTGTTGATGTAAGCCGCGAATATTATCCAAAGGATGCACGAAATTTCTCGCTTTTGCCGAATGCTGCCGATTCGGGACACTTCTTTTTCGAGCACCAGAGTTCAGAGTTCTGGGCCACGAGCAAACAATCGCTTTCATTACGCCGCGCAATAGAGGTGCATAGACCTTCTTCATATGGAGTTCTTATAAAGAAGAGCACCGAGGCTTGGTGCTCATCTATATAACCATGAAGCGTAATTATTCAGCGTATTTACTCCGAGGATTCCACAAAAACCTCATTTCTCAACGGCCCTCTGCGCTTTCAATTGGGATACATGGCTCAGTAGGTGATGTCGTCGTTTAAAAAAAGCTCCGAAGAGACAAGAGCGTCGTCGTTTGCCCACGAGGTTTGGATCATACGAGACGCCTGGACTTGTTCACTTTTTGGTCGTGTGGCGGGGTGACATCTACTATTTTTTCTCCGCCACAAAAACAGCCACCCTCTACTGGCTACATTACTAATTCGCTATGCATTCCTGAATGCATTTGGTTGGCTTTTGGTTCCAGAATGGGTAGCACATTTGCTAAGCCTCTCTCCTTGTCGATTAAGCGGGCCTTCCACCGAATTGTAACACGTTCATCTTACTCTTGGTTACATGCCTATTTCAGCGTGTTGTTGCTGTGTAGATGTACCAATGTGATAAGTTTCTTTTCAAACGCAACTACTTCAACAGGTGCTCCTTGCTTTGTGTATCACAACCTGTAAATGATTCTGAGTGAGTCTCAGGGGCGTATAGTTTCTGCGGATTCGAATCGAAATTCCATCTCAGTGGACGGCACCACTGGATGGCAATAATGAAGATTCCTTCTCAGAGTTTGCGACAATTGAATCAGTAGCGCTACTTGTTTAGATTGGCTAAGAATCTTGTAAGAAATCACTTAAATTGGAAAGAAGTTTGCTCTTTTATGGTAAGGAGAAAACCAGTAGCTGCAGTTTGCATTTTTTAGCCGTGGCGGCCGATCAAGGAGTATAGAGTAAGTGAACTTTTCTCGTTTTCTTGTACGGGATGGTGATTTAGCTGGGCACCTTCCGTTGCCTCAAGCCATAGACTAAATTAATTAATTAATTAATTAATTAATTAATTAATTAATTTATTTATTTATTCAAGGCCTAGACAGACAGAGACAACTGTCTAGCATGTAAAATGTAAAAAAACGAAAAGGACATCACAAATTGACCACTCAAACACAAGTCAAGTAAATAGCAAACCACAGTGATCATTTCTTGAGTGTTTGGCATTCAATCTTTGACAAACATTCTACAGGCTTGAGCAGAGAGCCTCTCTAAATCTTCATACTTCCCAGTAGCAGGTTGAATTCCTTGAGAATGCGATAGGTTAAGAAATCTGATCTGGTTCGCGATTTAGCAACTGAGACTCGAAGTTTCAACTTCCCTCTCACGGTTCTTGTCAACATCCCGTCAAGGAATTTATTTTTGTCAATGGAAGCCTTATTTGCAACAATTTTGCATAACATGACAAAATCAGCGATTTCTCTTCTCTTCTTTAACGAAAAAAGACCAAATAGCGAAGCCCGTTGAGTACCGTTTGGAATAGAACTGTAATCTACTGAGAAACGCCTCATCACCTAGTGAAACAATTCTGAATGCTTTCTAGAAGGTCTATATCTTTCTTTTTCGTTGGATTGAAGACTGATGTCCCACTTTCCACTACAGGTCTTACGTAGGTTTTGAAACCACGTATGTAAACCTCGGAAAGCTCGGATTTCAAAGCCCTAAAGAGGTTATAGATGCGATAATTGGCTTTTCTTATTAAGAGACTGTAATGCTTGGAAAAACACAGGTCGTTTCTTATTATATGACCGAGATCTCTAACTTCATCAGTTGTAGTTAAAATCTGACCGTTAATTCGATATTCCGGAGTATGGGTACGGTTTTTAGGACCGATAATCAGAAGATGTGTTTTCTCAGTTGCGAGAGGCAACTCCCATATTTCTGCCCAGCGACTAATGATGTCGATCGCTACCTGGAGAGACATTGAATCCGCGTCATTGTCGATCCTTTTGTAGATCTTAACATCATCTGCATACATTTTACATGTTACCCCTAAATTAGTAAGACAGTCTGGAAGTTCATATGTGTACAAAAGAAACAAGGTTGGGGAAAGTACTCCTTCCTGAGGGACTCCGCTTAATGCAGGAAAGATCTTGGAGTACTGGCCTTCAATCTTCACTTGGTAGGTTCTCCTAGATAAAAATTGCCGAATCCAATTTATCACCATAGGATGAAGGCCTATCGCTTCCATTTTCAGTAACAACTTATCTATTGGAACTCTGTTAAACGCTTTTGAAAAATCAAAATATACTACATCCGTATGTTTTTGTCCTCGAAACTCTTAGATCAGTCATTTAGTGAACTAAGGACAGCAGTTTCCACAGATCTTCCTTTGAGAAAGCCAAACTGATTTTCAGAGACAATTTTGTTGATTTCGAGATGAGCTAGGACGTGCTTTTTAAGGATCTTTTCGAAAGCTCACGCAAAGATTGAGGTGATACTAACAGGCCGATAGTTCCTGGGGTCGTTAAGTGGAGCCTTTTTAAAGGTGGGGGTCACAAAAGCATGCCTCCATCTTTCAGGAACTTCCGCTCTGGTGTAACTAAGGTTAAATATACTTTCCAATAAAAAGGATATATAGTTAACAACGTTCTTTATAAAAACAAGAGGGATGAAATCCGGAGAAACCGAATAAGACTTAGGCCATTTAGATAATACCTCAATTATTTCTTTTCTGTAAAACCATACAGTAGATTCCATACGTGGAAATCTTAGCAACGTCTCATCATCGTTGCTTTTTGAAATACTTCGCCTAACAAGTCTGCTTTGTCCTTTGACGAATAAACCAGTTCACCTCCTTCACTGATGAGACCAGGAATTAAGCTGTCACTCCCAGTACGCGATCTGATAAACCTACAAAAAGTTGTCTTGTCTCTAGAGCTAGTCACCTTCCTTTCTAAGTAAGTATTGTAACGGTGAAGAGCCTTTTCCAGTTTTGCGGAAACTAACTCGCACGCAGACCAGTCTTCATCTTTGCCGGTGGAACGTGCCACATTCCAGCAGTACGAACGATGACGGTAAAATCTAGTGATATGACCAGGGCAACTTTGTTCGTCACCATTTAGTTTTTTGATAGGAACATACAGTTCGATTGCATGGTGAAGGACCGCTAGCAACGTCTCGTATAACAGGTCAACTGTTTTGCCCGAACTCATTATGCCAACCCAGTGGATGCTTGTCAGGAATATCCCGATTTGGTTATAATCGGCGTGTTTGAAATTTCGAACCCATCTCACTTACTTGCTTTTATGCGTCAGGTCTAAGCAAAACGTAACTGTAGCATGGTCACTACTGCCAATGGGCGGCCCAGTTTGCACATCGCTGACAAAGTCTCGTTTATTCAAAACACTAGAACCAAAATTGAATTCTGTCTGGTAGGCGTTAACACCAACTGTAGGAAGCCATGACTTTCAAAAACCTCCTTGAAGTTCTTGCATACATTACTGCTACAGTCGACCATTAGGTCCGGAAGGTTAACGTCTCCCAGAAGAATGGAGGTAACGTTAACTGAAGAAAAATCACTAATAGCCTTCACTAACTGATGTGAAGTTGAGGCACTGCAGTCAGGGGTTCTGTAAACACATATGATATGAAACATGAGTAGCCCATGCTTCAGGTCGCATACTAGAATTTCGTAACCATTTGGTACTGACTCTTTGAACACCTCAACATAAGAGAAGGCTTTTTTCAGCAAAAGAAGTAGACCACCTCCTCTTTTGCAAGGCCGATCACATCTGACTCCCAAGTATTGATTACTGACACTTCCAAGAAGTGGCTTTAACTCATTAAAATTACTTAGCCACGTTTCAGTAAGTACGACCAAGTCAAAATTATATAGACACAGGTTCAATACTAAGCTATTACAGTTTCTAACCAAAGATTTAACATTTGTTACTAAACCTAAGCATTTATGCCGACGACAGCTCAGTGGCTTCCCGCAAGATCACCATTGCGCGCTGTCGAAGGTGTGCAACTAGCGACTGGGTTAGCAGTAGAAACTAGGGATGAAGAAGAATCCCGAGCAGCTTGATTTGGCTGCAATCTACCACTAACCTCACGCTGTCCCCTCCTGCGCATTCTCTCCTTTCATGTTAATAATGGGCGTAAGTACACCCCCTTGAGAACAAGAGAGAAGCGCAGGTGTGGAGCACGTTTTATCGCTAGTCGCTGAAACCTGCTAGCTGGGAGTACGACTTTGATCAATCGAGGCCTATTCTGATCAAACCTACCCATGCGATGAACCGAGCAAGGAGTACACTCAACACCTAAGTGGTTTAGAACTTCAACAACAAACTCAAAGTCATGAGTTGACCTTTCTGGCGGTTTAGATGAAGAGGACTCAGGCACATGCGAAATTACAATTGATCTTTCAATTTCGACATCCACATTTGCAGGAGCAGCGTTGAACTTAAGCTTAGGACAGGAATTTACTACATCTACTCTGGAGTCCTCAATGTTGGCCAATTTCTCTTTCAAAGAACGGTTTTCCTCCCTCAGCAGACCAATTTCTTCAAGGAGCTCCGTATTCCTTCTGGTCACCTTCATCTCCTGCCTGGTTTCTATCATTAGCTCGACGATCTGCTTGACATAGGTCGAAATCTTGCCTCTGGTCATTAACAACTGTAGCTGGCTGATTTGATCCGGCGCGTCGATTGCGGTCGATGTTCTCGGTGTCTCTGTAATAGAGCAACGACGAGAAGAAGAGTTCATCGATCTACTGGCTGCGTTTCTCGGCATGGAAAAACCGGCGTCGATTACAATAGACAGTACCTTTTAGAGTGGCAAGAGAATAGCGAAATGTCTTGCCTTCTTGCCACCAAGGGCGATGTCAGAGTTTCACTGTAGAAGCGAGTGCAGATGCTCGGAGCTGAAGTAAACGCAACCGCACACAAACAACGTGCCGACCAGAAACAAACAAATTTAAACCAAAAATTAAAAAAAAAATTAAAACCAAATTTAAATCAAACACAAATTTAACTACTTTCTAATTTGAGAAGTAGCATCTCCTAAAGGTGTTGAGCCAAGAATGGTATATTTTGTAAAAGTTCGTTTTCTTTTTTTCCTACTCTTATTTTCTAATTAATATTTTATTATTTATTTATTTAAATTAAATTAATTTAAATTAACGAGGAAGGTGAGTGAAGTGGCCGTGGAGATTCTCAAAGCTACCTATATAGGATTGTAAGGCGTTACCTGGAAAGCACCGTAGCGATTTCCGAGCTTTCTGTGAACCTATGGGTAGATCATAAAATGGAGCAAACTGTAGCGCCTCAGCACGGACCGATAGCGCAAAACGGACACCTGGAATACCCTTGTAGTGCACAGAAATATTCCTGCAGAAGGATTGCAGCTTCAATCAATGCTAGAACGCGAGAACTGGTAGAATCCTAATAGGTGCTAGAAGGCACATTTACGGGAAGATTTCGCAAGTTGGGCGTTGAGCGGTTCCTCTGACAACATTCTATTCCGGGCAAGGCTTTCCATCACTTTAGTTTCTCGTTCAGTGACCCATATTAGCACTTCACCGCTTCGTTCATAAGCTGTCTCTTACCTATGTAGCGGATGTACGACTCACTTTAGATATAGTGTCTAAGAGACTCAACCCGCACAGCTTGTAAAATTTCACCTCAAACTCTAAAATTAGGAGGCTGCTTTGACATCACACTTGAATGACATTTTAATCAGCTCCTTTTGCACACTCCTTCACTAAAGAAAATCGAAATGACTGTCGCTCATTGTGTTAGTGCTGTATTCAAATTTGCATGATTCCATTATTTTATTGATATGAATTATAATAAAGGAGCAGAAGTTGATTGTAATATAGAAGCAGCACTTCAAACTTTTTGGCTAAGACTTATAAAACTTTTGGAACAAACTGCAGAAGAGGTCAGTTGTTCTGTATTCGCCAAATTTTAGAACGCATTTCAATTGCTCGACCATCCTGCGAACCGAGCGAATACTCCTTTACTGTAGTGTTAGGATGTGTTAAGACATCACCTGTATCACCTGTCACCTGTCGTCCCGTTGATCATCGACTTGTTCGAGCGAGCGCCAGCAGCGTCTCCATTCGTCCCTGTCGCGTGCCAGAGTGGTACAATGGATCCTCCTCGCTCGAGGGACACGAAGAGCGTCATATCGGCCGTTCAGGGCTTTTACGAGGAAGTCCGACCAACGCGTTGGTGGGCGTCCCGGTGTTCTCTTGACATCCCACGGAATCCAGTCGGTAACGGCTCTCGTCCAGCGGGTGTCTGCGAAGGGCATTACGTGGCCGGCCCACCTAATTTTCCACAACTTGGCCCACGCGACAGCGTCTCTGATCTTCGAACGTCGGCGAAGCTCGGAACTCCGGAGGCCTTCTCTCACTTGCGTGAGTCGTGTCACTCCGAGCATCGTCCTCTCGATTCCACGCTGCGCACGCTGATCGCGTGTTCATCTTGTTTTCGTATAGCCCAGGTCTCTGAGGCGTATGTTAGGACAGGAAGAACGGTAGAGTCGAATAGGTGGGCACGGAGTCGGACGTTCTTCGCCTTCTTTACGACTTCTTCGACGCTCTTGAAAGCTCCCCAAGCCGCTCGTTTCCTTCTGCTCAGCTCCGGCGCTAGGTCGTTGGCCATATTGACTTCGCGACCCAGATACACATAGCTGGAGCATTCGGAGATGTTTGTTCCGTTGAGCGAGAATGGGGCATCAGAAACTTGCCCGTTCCTCATGAACATCGTCTTCGTAAGATTCAGCTTCAGTCCAACATTCCCACATACACGATCGAAGTCGGCCAGCATTCGCTCCGCCTAGCTGATGCTCGGTGTTATGAGCTGATGCTCGGTGTTATCGTCAGTGGAACGAAGATTGTGCAGCTGCTGGCCGTCGACCTTCACTCCCATATCTTCCCATTCTAGTTCGCGCATGACGTTTTCGAGGGTGGCGCTGAAGAGCTTCGGGGATATGGTATCCCCTTGCCGAACCCCTCTCTTCACGTCGATGACGACGTCGTTGTAGAATGGAGAGATCTTGGTCGTGAATCCACTGTACAGCTCTCGAAGGACTCTGATGTACTGAGTAGGAACGCACTGAGTGAGCAGGACTTCGAGGACCGCTTCAGTCTCGACGGAGTCGAATGCCTTGTTCAGGTCGAGGGTCGAGGAACGTAAGGCACAGCGGCAGCTTGTACTCTCGCGACACTTCGATGAGCTTCGTAATGGTGTGTATGTGGTCGATCATGCTGAATCCTCTCCGAAATCCTGCTTCTTCGCGTGGCTGTCCTTCGTCCAGCGTTCTGCTGATCCTATTCAGGATGACTCGAGTGAACAGCTTGTAGACTACGGACAGCAGGCAGATCGGGCGATAGTTGCCAATGTCGTGCACGTCTCCCTTCTTGTACAGCAAGACGGTCCTGCTGGTCTTCCACTGAGATGGAACCTTGCACTCTGACAGGTAATGTGTGAAGAGCCGCGCCAGAGTGTTGATGAGCGCTGGCGAGAGGTTCTTCAGGTGTTCCGGTCTGATCCTGTCAGGGCCGGGTGCTGTATGTTTCTTCACCTACAAGATGGCGTGTCGGATCTCGGAAGGGAGAACAGAGGGAACGACTTATCCATCCTGCAGAAGATGGCGTGGGGGCAGGTGGACGTGGCTATCGAAGAGATCGGAGTAGAAGTCGTGGATGACCTTCTCCATGGTCCTTCTGGAAGAGGTGACGGTTCCGTCAGGACGTCGGAGAGCGGTCATCTTGGTCCTGAAGTTGGCGAAGTTCCGGCGGGCATTGCGGATGCTCAACCCTGCCTCTGCTGCTTCTGTCAACACTTCCGCCCTTCTCTCCTTGAGATCTTCCTTTATCGCCGCTCTGCATAGCTTCGCAAGCTCGGACGTCAGCTGGTAGTTGCCTAACGCACGTGCTGTTCCACGCTGGCGTATCAGCTCGAGAGTTTCCGGAGACAGGCGTCTCTTGGTGGTCTTCAAGCTCTCGGCTCCCTTAGCACTATCGTGGAGATGGTGCACGAAGCGGTCGTATTCCTCATCGACGTTGTCCATGACGGCATCTTCCCAAAGGCCGGCAAGAGAGGTGTAGAGGTTCCGGTTGGTGGTCGTTCTGGGCTTCCTCTTCCTGAACTTCGCGGCCTTCTCTCCTTGACGCGAAAAGCGAAACCTTGCGCGAAGGAGGCGGTGGTCCGATCCCATGTGGAACTTGGGGGCAACGGAGACGTCGGTCAGGCAATACTTGCGATTGAAGATGGTCGATCTCGTTGCGGAACTGGCCACCGGGATATTCCCAGGTCCATCGTAGAGAGGGAGGCTTCTGGAACTGTGAGTTTCCATGAATGATCTTGGTCGACATGATAAACTCAGGCAGCCTTTCACCTTGCTCGTTCCACTCCAAACCGTGGGTTCCGATGTGAAGTTCTTCCGGCGACCTTCGTGGCCCGATCTTGGCGTTGAAGTCGACGACGATCATCTTGTAGAAGGTGTGATCTTCCTTATAGAACTTCTCCAGCTCCACGTAGAGGGCCTCGACGTCTTCGTCGTCGTAGTCGGATGTTGGGGCATACGCGACGAATACAGTCAAAGCTGGCACGGAGCCACATCGCTTCAGTCGCAGACGTCCGATTCGGGTTGTCAGAGACTCGTACGAATCGATGCTCATGGCCAAGTGCGTGTTGACGAGGACACCAACGTCGCCTACTCCCCTGCTGTCGCATGTTCCGAGGAACAGTTCTTCTCCGTAGCCATAGGCGGCGTGTAGGGGGTGGTGTCTTCTTGTCTCGGTCAATCCGATGACGTCGTAGTTGATCTTCTTGGCTTGCATAATCAGGTCCTCGACGGGTGCTTCCGATGTGAGCGTGCGTGCATTCTAAGTACAGGTCGTCATCCTGGTCCTCAGCTTGCGCAGCCTGGTTGGGCCCTGAGATTTTAGCAGCATCTCCGAATTCGTCCTTCCCATCGCTGCAAAAATGGGGGCTCTTTCGGGGTCAGGGAAATGAGGCCCTTTAGTGGTGCTGTGTTTGACTTCCATACAACACGGGTAGCTAGTCAGGATCTGTCGTGCGGGCGAAGAACTCCGGGCAGCCAGTCAGACTGTCCGAAGGGACAGGGCGAGACTTTTGAGGTAGCCTCGAATCGCCTTACGTGTACTCCCAATCTACCGAGTGTAAGCTTTTGGCCGAGCCGACACAGTTACAATCCGCACAGTCACGGACACATCCACGCACATTGTGCACGAACATGCCGCTCCCACGCACAAGGAACGCGTCGGTCCGAACAGCAGGAGCAAGGAGTCCATCCCCTGCATCCCACCTGCGTGTTAAGGCATATGTATACATATTAATCACTTAATCACCCGTAGCCTTGGAGTACTTTTATTCAGGTAGCGAATCACGATTAAGAAGCTTAAGGGGCCTATAAGTGATGACTAACTCCTCACCCGCTCTCAATTTTTAAGAAACTGCAACGGGAGAAAACCTGCGAAAAATAGGCACTCATCCGTTCTTGAAACAGTGGTAATGAAGAAGCGATCCAGACTTCCTCTAGATCAGAAGTGGGACCAACCGAATAAGTCATCTTTGCAGTCATGTCAAACCGACGGTATTCGAAAGGAGGAAAGGCCATGCGAGTTCTGGGTTTCTAAGAAACCTTTGCTTCAACCTTTCCTTCTCCAAGATTTAATTCATTTGTTTACGAAACGAACCTAGGGGAGCGATCTAGGCCTTAAAAAGCAGACGCATTGAATGCCTGGATCGCTGGTTTTCCACCCAAAAGGCTCCGACCAAAAGAATTACATGCGGTTATTTTTATGGGAGCTTAAACCTATACGATTGAGTTTCGTTGCTGCATAAATTGTCCCTCTCTACCTCCGTGGGCTCGATATTTCTGGTTCTATTAATTGATCATATGAACTTTTAAAGAAATGCAGAGGTGGTTTTGGATGTAGTGTAGGTCTCCTTTCATAGAAAACCCTATACAGCTCTGCTCAACGAAGCAAATTCCGCCTCCAAAGTGCAGATCTGTACTTGAAGAAGAGGACGCACTTTTAAGGGTCTTTTTCTTACGGCACTTGCATTGATTTTGTCGCTTTTCCATAAATACAAGAAGAATCTCTAATGTTTTGTGGCGTGTCCCACTCTCACCCAATTTCCGTGAAGAAACGCTGCTCGGACATATTGTTTGCTAAACAAACACTGGTGAATTGCAGTTCATACACCACACACCAATTATTTTTGAAGCATTTTAGTGCGAAGTCTGAGTAGAACGACGCCATGCTCGACGCACACACATCAACTTGTTCTTGTTGAATTTTAGTAACTTTAACTTTATTCTTTGATCATAAATTTTTTAATGATGTGGTTTCTTTGTTGATTTTCGAATTTGCTAAAGATGTGGCGGATTCGTTCCCTGAACTGTTTAAGGGCACTCATGAAAGCTCCAAACTATTGCATCCGCGCCATGCTTTCAAGTGGCTTTTGTAAGCTCAGTTTTGTTGCGGTACCTTGAAGGCGGCCCTTGTACATAGTTGAAGTTCTTCTTCTTCTTCTTCTTCTTCTTCAGCGTCTGTCCCGCAAGTTATGTGGCTATTAAATCCTAACATAAGCTGTTTTTATTGAATGACGAAACTTATGAGAGATTGTTTCTTTTCAGGGAACCACAGTAACCGGCTTTCGCTCCGCTTACTTCGTACCCATTGATGGCCAAAATTTTGAAGTCATTTGCCCAACTCTTTTTGTCTTTTCCAGGCTCCGAAGAAGGCGCTTACGACGACACGTGAGCCGAATAAAGAAGCATACCAATTTTGGCTCGACAGCTTTACACGAGATTCTACAGCACCAATTGTGAAGTTTTTGTTCAATTTGCGGAATGTCCTTCGGGTCTTTTTGAAGGTGTGGGTAAGACAATATACCGCGACTACCCTACAGACACTAACCCGGAAATGTCTCTTGATTGAAATTATCCATTAAATTATCCAATTATGTGATTACAATATAATTATCCATGAATAGTTAATACGTTACTTGTTAGAATCAAGCCTGGGAGGCGCAATAATCTTACAGATCTCGGTTATTACCGCAAATTTTGTTTCTTTTGCTTGTATGGCTACTATTGTTTAGCGTTGTTTAACTACTTTGGTAAACATTCGCTGTTTTTTGAGGTTCTTGAAGTGTGTTCAGTGACCAAACCAAATGCCGCGATGTTAGCCGTAGTCATGAGTGATCAATTCTGTCAATACATATTTGCATATGCATACGTTTATTATATGCATAGGCAAATGTCCAGCGGTAAGAGTGTAAGAGATCACTGAAGGAAACAGCACACAATGAGAAGAGAGTTGTCATCAGCCATGTAAACAACAAACCCCAAATAACACTTTTTTGCAGCACTCTCTGAGGTTTAAGCCATCGTAAGTCATTTGCAGGCTTAAGCAGAGAGCATCCGTATATCTTCATACTTACCAATCTGCAGGTTTGAGTTCCTTAAGAATTCGCTGTTTAATAAACGTACTAATTTGCGGTTTATTAACTGAGACTTAAAGGTCCAATTTCAGTCCCATGGATCTTGTCAGCTTTCTGTTTAAAAATGTTATTTTGTCAATTATTGGCCGAAATTTTATGCATCACGACAAAATTTGCGATTTTTTCTTATTCTGCAGCGAAGAAAGGTCAAAACGCAACCAGCTGAGGGCCTGTACAATCAACTAAAAAAATAACATAATCTTGTGTAGACTCCATGTCCGACCTTCCATGAATCTCTTCATAACGTTCTTTATTGATGTGATGATGATGTTGATTCGTTTCAGCTATGAATTTCCCAACGAGCTGATCGAGTGCGTGGCGCGAGCTCTTGTTCTAATGCAATAAATGTTGCCTTGCTGCGCTTTGAAACAAAATTCAACTTGTTATTTTTTCTAAAAAGCAAAAATGGTATAAAAGTTATAACACTCATCAGAGCAGCTGAACTAAAAATTTCAAGGAATGTTATACCAAATTTCCCTTAAACAAAAAATTATTTTTAGCATCTCAAAAAGCTTGTTGTTTAACCTATAAGAACCTCGTTTCGCTTTGGAAGAGGTTCGCTTTGATTTCAGAAGCATGTAGTCTGCTTATAAGAATGTCCATTTTCATATGAAATTATCTAACTAGGATAAGGATAAAGGATAAAGGACGGCGTTACTCAATCCCTTCTGGGATGCGCCAGCGCATTCTACTTCTACGGGATGTCGTAGAGGCGACATGAATGCGTATTTGGCCATATAATGACTTGCGGTGGCCAGCCGATGAACAAGTCAGCGCTTTATCCTTCCCAGACAAGTCTGGTACCAATTCACCGACCCCGGAGGGATGGAAGGCTTGGTTGGCCTGGGCGGGAAATCCGAACCAGGAACCTGGTATCGGGTGCACGCAACAGTCGCGCCTCCTCCGACTGGGCTACACGCGCCCTTGAAATTATCTAATTATGTTTGGAAAACATCCAATTTTGCCACAAAAGTGTCCAAATTTGCGGAAAAATTGAACATACGTATTTGTAGGTAACACAACATGCATCGGCCGCGGAACGTGTAGAACGGTTCTTATAATTCATATATGATTGGTTAGGGCTAATATTTATTTTTCTGATTCTAAAATGACTCAACGACCATCAAGTAAAAGACAGCTTCCAATGGCTTTACTTTGCCGGTTATAGTAAACGCTTCAGATAGTGAAAGTCTTATTAGTGAATCTGCGCGCTTCATTGTCAACTTGGAGTGCCGGCGGACAGTTTGTGCATCGAGCCGCTGCTAACCGTGGGAATGTCGGTCCGTCTCTTGGCACTTGTTACTTTCCGCTTCCGTAAACAGAGAACAGTCTTCCATGCCACACTATGTCCTCTGTCCCTTCACTCCTGAAGTGTTTTCCTTTCCACTGCCTGTTTCGTGCGCTATTGACGGGTGTTTAACGCGCCCAGGACGTCCCACGGAACAATTACACGAACCAGAATTTGCCTTTTGACGTGTGCTTTCGTTTCTCCTTTCAAGTTTTCGACACTGAGCTGCTCTCAGAATTTTCTTTTTTAGATGCTCTTCCATCGCAACGTAGGGCAAATTGCTGCTTTTGGCGGGAGCACGCGATAGGAAGATTTTCATCCGGCTCTCGTCGAAGTAGGAATGAAATTTGATTTTGCAGTTCGCGAAGCAATACTAAACAGCATCGTGATTGGGAGTGTTTTTTTAGGAAAACCTGAGTGATATGTACCTGTCTTTTGGTTAACGATGGTCTCTTTTTCTGATGAACGGCGGGAGAAGATCCCGGTCTTGGAAAATGTCTGCATTTCACGCCGTGAGGAATAACCTGACATACGTGAATTGAAGGAATGTCGCCATTACATGCCTCCGCTCGATATGCTGTTTTGCTCATTGACACCGTTTTTTATGCGAATAGGATTATACTGCCTGCCTCACCAGCCCTTCCGCTGTTCCAGAAGTCGATGCTGTAATGTTGTTGGAGAGATGCCAGATGGTGCAAATGACAGGAAATTTCGCTGTCTCTACGGAACAGCGCATACCTCCGTATGTTTTGATTTTCTGCAGTTTTCAGAGCATCAGGATAGAAATCTTAAAGATATTTGATTCAGTTTTAAACATGGAATCTGAAATAGTGATGATTGTAGTTTGATTAGTGTGAGCCACGAAAACACCAATCAGATTTAATAAAAGGCTTGCGCAGTTACAGAGGCGAGATTACTATGTTCATTGCCTTATTTTAGTTGGTCCTGAAATTCGTTGTCGCCTACATTATATTATGGGCAATTTTATTAATGCAGCTGCCGCTGCCGCCGTATACGATATTCATTTCGCTGATCGGGTTCGCCATTTGTGTCTGCACTGTGATCGGCATCATCATCAAGAATCCCAGCTTGCTGATGCCTTTGTATTTTTATGTTGTGAGTTTTTGAATTGTTCTCCGTGGCATCTTCCTTTTCGATCTCGTTTCCTCCCTCTTCGTCTGCCGTTTTGCAAAAAGCGATCCCTACTTTGCTGCAGGTCCAAAACAAACCTCAAGCTTTACACCGCCACTTTCTTACGAGCAGGAACAAGGTCACTTTCAATAACCAGAGCTTCGACGTTACACTTTTTAGCACTGGACAATGCGATCTCATGGTAAACCTCAAGGGTCTCTAGCTCCTTGGGTTCAAGAACTCAGCAAAAAAGAAACCAACTTTTCTCCTGTTTGAAGGGTGGAAATTGTCATAGCGATATTCGTTTTCACCGTTCAGACATAAGCCTCAGACCCTTCCCTGCTTAGAATAACTAAAAAAGAAGACTACAATGAAAGAAGAAGCAACAAAGCTATTGCATGAAAATATCAGATTGGTCCAAAAATAATGTTAGACTGCTATTCATATCTTTCCCCCCTCATTGCTTTTCATTAGCTAGACGTCATGAATCTTACACACACCACATTTCCACATCGTTTTAGGTTGCTTCAATATTCTTCTTGTTCTTTCTTGGTGGCTATTATTTTTATGTAAATATTTTTCACAGGGAGAAAGTTATAGGTAGGTTTCACTAGACAATCTTGCCCCATGTTTTCCCTTTCTCGAAAATCCACCGCCTTCAGCTGCATTTGGAGAGAAGTTCGATGAATATTCGTGGATTGCTCACTTACTCGATGTGCTGCTTCTTCTCGTACACTATTGGATGCTTGGCGTCGTCTCCAAATGCAGACGATATTACAGCTACCTGCGCATCGACGACAAACGTAAGTGGCGTTCACTACAATTTCAGCTCAACTCGTTCTGGTGCTTGGAAGACCACGATTGCCCTCTAATGAAGGAAAAAGCTGCTAAGCAAGTAACCCCCGAAACAGTCACCTAGGAACATGTAGAATACCGTGCAGGCTTTACTTTAATGATCAATGAGTCTCGTAAGACTCACTTAGGAATAGGGCTAGCGAGTCGCAAGTGTAGACGCGTTATATGGCTACCAGACGTTCAACGGCCTGCCGAACGTCTTCTTCTCCTCTTTAGGCATTCTCTCATTCACTAAAAAAATCTGGCTTTGCTATATAGAATGGTATAGCGGAATGGGGCAAAACAGGTCCATCACCTTCACTGGACCCCCCTTAACTGGCCCCTTATCACTGGTTCCCCTTTATTGTCAGCCCTTTTCCGGTTCACACTTCACTGGTCCCCCCCCCCTTCCCCTTCGTCGGTCCCTACTACTGCTCCCACCTTCACTGGACCTCCCTTTACTGGTCCCCTCTTCGCTGGTCACCCTATCCTTTACCGATCCCCATTACTGGTTCCCCCTTTATTCATAAACTTTTCCGGTCCCCCTTTACTGGACCCCTTCCCACCACTCACCGGTCCCCCTTCACCTGGTTCCCTCTTTCACTGGTCAACCTTCGATCGGTCTCCCCCTCACTGGACCACTCCTCCCTCCCCCCCCCCCTTCACCGGTCCCCATTACTGGTCCCTTCCTCACCGGTCCCATCTTCACTGGACCCCTCTCCCCTCCTTCACCGGTTCCCACTTCAGTGGATCCCCCCATCCTCACCGGTCCCCATTGCTGGTCCCACCTTCACTGGTCCCTCCTTCATTGGTCAACCCTTTACCGGTCCCCCTACTGAAACCCCCATCCTTCACCGGTCCCCATTAATGTCCCCAACTTCACTGGAAACACGTCGTCTGAATCCGGAATCCTCGGGCGACATCGGCGACACATCTTCCGAACCCGGACGCCTGTTGAACAACGTCAGTGACATGTGTTCTCAACCCGAACCTGCTCTGCGCGACATCGGCGACACGTCGCCTGAATCTGGGAGGCCTTTCGCGAGTTTGCTGACACCTCTCCTTAATCCAGGCACCTGATGAGCGACGTCGGTGACATGTCTTCTCAAGCCGGACGTGCTTTGCGTGACATGCTTGACATGTCGTGTGAATCCGGAACCCTGGCGCGACATCGGTGACACGTCGTCTGAATCTGGAAGGCCTTTCGCGACATCGGTGACACCTCTTCTGAACCCAGGCACCTGATGAACGACGTCGGTGACATGTCTTCTCACGTCGGACGTGCTTGGCGCGACATCTGCATCTCGACTTTTAGATTCAACATGAAAATCTAAATTATTCTTTAAAAGCGTCAGTCACCACATCTCAGACGTGATGATGTTCCCGGAACAAAGCTTCGATACCATCTTATCGTATTTCGACTTACTGTGCCGTATGCTAACTACATACGTAGCACTTTTCTGCAGAAATCAGTTGTACAAAGAGAATGCATAGTTTACATCAGTAGAACATTTTTGACAGGCAGTTAATTTCCTCTCTTTAACATGGTGATTTTTGTTAATTTTTAATATGTTTCAGAGCCACTTGAGCTTCACATTCGAAGCGAGACCAAAGAGGAGTTTGCATGATCTGAACGATATTCCATTCATGTATCTAGGCGATAAATATGTGCAGTTGGATTGCTCTTTGCCATGGCAGTTGGAGATGTTGCGGCAATGTACAATAAACTATCCCTAGCGAAAGTCAACACAGAACGAAGCAATGCTGATAAAAAGGGATGTTTAGGATTCTTCGCCGATGAGGCGCCCTTGTTTTAACAGCCGTTGTTTTCTAATGCAACAAAAGAAAGTATCGTTTAAAATCGCTTTCAAAAAATCTATAGCTCCAGTGAACTCCCCCCCCCCCGAGCGTTAGCTATGAACGCATGTGTGCAAAACATGCTTTTTGAGACAGTTTCGGAAAGGATGTTGTTTGAAGGTGTCGTCTGCTTGTCATGCTAGCCACTCATACCAAACCTTGACTGCCTTCTGTATTAGTTGTGAGCAATGAAGTTCTTTGGTTGAATTTTCGCAGAGTTGACAGCTCTCCATTCCATCCCCATAAGCCGCGCACTGTTGAGCTTTGTCATCAATGCAAGCGATTCCTTTACTGATCTGTCTTTCCAAGACGGGAGCAAGATCCAGGGAGCAAGACCCTCTCCCATCATCATAGATCCAGATCTATGATGATGGAAGAGGGGACGATAGGCGATCTTTAATACGTAGGAGCGAGATCGCTAGGTTATCCTTAATTAGCAAGGGCCTTTTTCGCTGGGGAAGCACAGTATCTATTCCAAATGGGCCTCAAAAGCGTTGAAAATTGAGAGCATCTGCCACACTGCCATCCGAAAAGTTTGGGCCAGAGTGCTGCATAGGTCTGGTAGTCGCAGCATATACTAGTTGTTCAATTTAGGGAGAATACCCTTCTCAAAAGTACAGATCCTACAATGTTTAAATGTTGATGGAGTATAAAGGCGTACTTTCCGTTGCACATTTCCACAGTAGAGGACTTCTGCTCGTCCGTTATGATCGGGGTTATCTGGATGTAAAGATGCCAATGACTGTAAAGGGGCAGCAATGACTCGCGTTTTCCTGCTTGGTCGTTCTGTGGGTAGCAATACCACACCGTGACAAGCCACCACTTTCTCATGCCAAACAAGACCTGAGTATTACTGTGGGAACAAGCATGGTGGTTTTAAAAAAGTGTCTCCATCTTCTCTTATCTCGGAACCTCGGCATGGTAGACGTCGAGGTTGTTAATAACTCATCTGTTAGTCGATAGTGTTGCCGCGCGGACGCTCCCCTCAACGCACTTCTCCCCACTGCACGATACCGCTGATATTCCGCCTACTAGAGCTGAGAAAGTGGCTGATACGCTTGAACAACTTGAAGCAGACCCTGACTTTATTCAAGTTCCCTCCAACCTATGCCTTCTGTTCAGTAACAGCTCTGCCTGGTGTTAGCCAAAAATCGAGAGATGCAAGAGCAGGTGACCAGCCTGCGCGAAGAGAAGGCCGCTTTATCGGAAGCTGGGATGATAAACTATCCGGCTTGGCCTCCGCAAGGAGCTAATACTGACAACAACCTGTCTGCCATAGACGAAAAGGCTACGTCCTGTAGTAATAAAATCTGACATCAGCGAGACTCTAAATCTACTGAAAGGGTTGTCCACGATGTTAATTTTGTAAGAAGTCTTCTTGATCAGCTAAATGTTGGATATGTTCTGCAGCTAAACTATCGACTTGGAAGGCCTCAAGAGGACCGACCCGTCTTTTAAAGATGATATTTCCTACCACTTTCTAACAATCTTTGGTCCTTAGGAGAAAGCTTCTAGATTGAGCTCTTTCTCCATTAAGAGCGCTTATATACGGCCTTTCCTAACCAAAGGGGAGATTGAGCATAATCGGGAAACCAGGTTGGGGCGCGGAGCGACTCTGGATATACGACTAACACTAACAGTCCGTTAAACAACTGGATATGCCAACGGGAAACAGCTAGGCCATCCTCGGTTTCTAGTCCAACACCTTAATTGCCTTTATTGCAACGTACAATCTTTACAGAGGAGTACACTACCGCTAAAGATGACCATCAGAAAACTAAATTTAGACATATTTGTCGTCACGAAAACTAAGCTATACGACTATACAAATCCGTTGTAATTCTTGGTGTTTTGTGACAATTTTTGCTTCATAAGGTCTGGCATCAATTTTGAGTCAATACGGTGCGAATGATACGGAACCTGACGGATATGTACTCTGCTGTGGCCTGGTGTTAAGCAATGTAAGCCTAAGGAACACTGCTGTTTATGGTCTCTTCTGCATGTTTAAGCAGCACAGTCCAACGTGTCTGGTTTTCAAGTGATTTCTGCTCCTGCAAAATGCACAGTCGTGTTCTCGATAGTTTCAAATTTCAAGGTATTCACTGGTTCAAGCGGTCTGTGCCCCCAAAACGCCTCGTTGATGTGTGCCATTCTTGCAACCTTCATCACAACATTGCGACGATCGCTCGGTGTGGCCATCTGCTAGACCCTATTCTCAGCAGCTGTTTGCGGCTAGCCAACGACATCAATAGTGGGCCAATAACATGTTCCAGCGACTACTCTAGCTCTTCATTTACACCCGATTTTTTGTGTAAACAAAGGTATCAAATTCGATGAACATTCCACAAGACAAACCACGATAACATCTGCGAGTACCTGTTCTCATTAGACTGTAGAGCGATCTTTGAGAAGCGCACTATCGCAAACCAAAAATATGAGTTCTCAGCATCTATATCTTTGTATCTGGCCCCAGTTTTTCACCGTGTCGTACCTGTTGAAAAGTTAACAGTTCAAACCAGTGAACTTCCTTCCAACCTAGTTAAGCTTTATGAGCAAATACGAAAATTGTGGTTGTTATATCAATTCTGTCCTATTGTGACAATTTTAATCGTTTCAAAGCCGTCAATGATTAGATACGACCGACTTTTTAAAAGTACATATTACGAGTACGCGGAGAAGAAACGAATCACTGCTTTATAAACTGTCAAATTCCACACTGAAACGTTCAGATCGGACAAATGTTCATACACCAAAGGACGAAGTTGGCGTCGTGTCACTAACTGACCTATCAAGGGCTTCCATTCTAGCGAAATATTTTGAAAAGGCTTTCGCGGAATGTTCTCACAACAGCGAATGCTCTGCTGTTTTGAATATTAATTCCACTATGGTTGGTTTGGTTTTATAAGGAGGAGGTTTAAATATAATGTACCACGTAACTTACCGCCTAGTTATGCTGCTACAGTGGATTAAGCACAGTCCTATTTAGTAAAAAAACTTCAAAACTACTTTAAAAATTGCCATTGCGATTGCATACCCGCTTGATCATGCCAGTTCTATGTTAAGTTTCATCACGTTGGAAACAAGGATATTACACCGATCCCTCCAATAACGCTCCTTACCACCTCGTATCAAACTATCATCCAACCAGCATCACGTCGGATTTTGCTAAGGCGTTCGAGAGAAAGCTCAATAATGTACCGGTATCTTATATCGAATCTGAGAATCTTATCCCTAATAATCATCACGGCTTTCGGACAGGTAATTCCTTTGAAACGCCGTTGTTATTATGCTTACCCTCAATGATTGGACAAAAGGTCTTGAACAAAAAATTAAGTGTGGGTGTAATTTGTTCCTATTTCATGAAGGTCTTCGACAAGGTCCCTTTGGATAAGCTAATTATTCAGCTCAAAAATAGGATTCATCCTAGGATTACTCTGAAGACTTTAGGTTTGGCAGTTCTCCTCAAGTTAGGGTAAATGACGCTTTTTCTGAATGCCTGCCAGGAAAATATTTTGTCTCCAATCCTCTTTTCTATATATGTATATCATTTTTAAATTGATTTGAGCACATTTCAAATCAAATTAGGCTCTATTCTTACGTAGCTTAGATAGGCAGAACAAGCTTTTCCAAATAGAAATGACCCTTAGGCAGGTGAAACCACAGATTCACGGGGGCGTGTAGCGCAGTCGGAGTGGTGCCGCTGTCGCGTGCACCCGATACCAGGCTCATGGTTCGGTTTTCCCGCCCAGGCCAACCAAGCGTTCCATTCCTCCGGGGTCGGTGAATTGGTACCTGACTTGTCTAGGAAGGATAACGCACTGACTTGCTCATCGGATGGCCACCACAAGGCCATGGCCATATGGCCAAATATGCATTCAGATCGCCTCCACAACATCCCGTAGAAATAGAATGCGTGGCGCATCCCAATGGGATTGAGTAAAGCCGTCCTTTGTTCTTTTTATCATTTTAAAATAAACATAAAGGGTAAACAAGATGGTTACAATCATTTTTCTTCAAGAAAAATTTGGTTTGGCTTTCTTTAATTTTTATTTGTAGAGAAAAAATAATGAACTAAAATTTGTTTTAAAGCACAGAAAAGAAGCAATGTATAGCGCATTAAAGATCCGATCATGCCATGCGCTCAAAAAGTTCTAATTGATTCATAGTGTAAATGCCACTTACATGAGCCATCAAAGTTAGGATATGTGGGCTCTTTCAAGGTGCAGTTGTATATCGTTAAAAAACTCCATGAAAACAAAAATTCTGCTATCAATCTAACAAAAATTGTGACGTCTTGGACAAAGGCATTGTGCACTCTTTTTTAGCACTGAAAAATGATCGCTTTCCTGCTTTTTAAAAAAACATTAAACCGTTATTTTTCCTCGAAAAATAAAAAATACAATTTCAAACGATAAGGTTATATATTAACTAAGTGAATTAAAACTCCAAAAAAAGTTATACAATTTTCCTTGAGCAAAAAATTATCCTAGTCCTTTTGGAAAATTTCAAGTTCAATGCGGAAGAAGCTCATTTCGATTTGGAAGAGTTCGCTTTGATTTCGAGTTTTAGGCAATCAGAGGTGAAGGTAATTTCCGAACAGTCATCAAATTGTAAACTTCCGCTATTTCCGTAAAGGCCCCAAGATCTCCACTTGCGACAACAGAAGAAGGGATGTGCGGAATTTGGTTTGTGTGTTCCGCATTCCGGTTTCCGGCCGCTTTTAGTCCTTCCGTTCCGTTTCGTGTTCCATCTTTTTTGAGGCGGAAGACGGAACGGAAATGGTGACTCATCACTGCTTTGCGTTGCCCTTGAACTTAAACGAAAGGCTGAAGAAAGCGATTAACTATGCGTCTCCTTTTTGTGTGTTGCTTTCAATCCAGTGGGGCATCCTTATGTCAAAAACAGGGTAATAACCAATTCGGATTTTCTTCTTTTCTTGCAATGATGTACTACCGAATAGTAAAAGACCACAGAAGGTTTCATGGGTGTTTGAATCATGTATCAAATTCCTTATCCGGAGCAAACTTATCCTTTTTCGTAATAATTTAAAGGCCCGCCTGGAACGCGAAATCTAGATTAGAGTCCCATAAGCGCACTTAGGTTGTTAACAATGCTTTCCATAGCGGACATTGGATCTACCCCAGTCGGAGGAGGGCATGCGGTGTCTTGGCTCCCCACTCCCTCCTTTGAGTTTGTTCCGGAGCTTGAGCTACTGCCAAATGATACTATGGAACCCACGTGAACTCAGAGAGTGGGTGCCGCTTCGAGGGTGGTGAACGCAACAGTAACCTTAAAGCTGCCCCTCCCAATTAGGATAGATCCGGGGCATTCAATAATACCTGTTAAGTGTTACGAGTTGCGAATTCTCTGGCATCTTACTTGTTAGCTGGATTCATTGCGTTTAAAATTATTTCTTCCAATTCACAGAAAGACTTCGCATAAACTTCGATTTATTTCACTACTAGTGCTTGAGAATTCATCCTAGTAAGGATACGAATAGAAAGATTTTTATTGTTCTATGTTGCTGGAAAAGAGTCGCATACTGCCCTGCAGTTTTCTAAATTTCTTGGTATTAATTTGTTGGGGCAACTTACTTATTAGTACCATTATGGATATATATTTATGAAAAATAAAATGAAGTAATGAGTTCTGAGTTATTTTCCGTTCCGTTTTTCGTATTCCGGTTTTCCTTCATTTTGAGCACTTCTGTTCCGTATTCCGTGTTCCGCTTTTCTCGAAAAAATCCGCACATCCATGAGCAGAAGGGTCCCTTAGTTTCTTGAGGAGATGCAACTTAAGTAGTAATATCTCTTCCCTGCATGATCTAGGCTTTATTTGTACAATCAACGTCCGCTCAAGGAAGTTGAAATTGCATCGAAAAAAAGCTAACCAAATTGTACACGGTCTCCTCAAATGTTTGTATACAAATAAAAACATGCAAAGCAACGACAACAGAACGTGCGAAGCAGCTTTACAGGAAAACTTTTGATAATTCTACATGGGTATTATTATAACGCTCCTCCACCGTCTTTACGAAATAGGTTCCTAAATCCACACTCATTTGAATTTCGTAAAAAAGACATGATTTAATTGCGGTTTTATAAGATGATAAATGGTCTCACTTGTGTTCTCCTTCGAGAATTCTATATAATTTCTTCAGCAAAGAGCAAGGGTGATTAGAACCAGCTTTCCATGGCAAAAACCAGCAAACGATCTCAGCTTTTACTTGTCGAGCTGGCTCGGAATTTTTGAAATTACTTGAGAAACACGCGAGGCTTTCAGGCAGATTGACATCACGGCCTTTCTTATGTGAGTCTGCAAAATGACATGGCGTTTCAACTGAATCGCCATCATCGGAGGCACATTTGTACATCCACGGCGAAATCGGCCTTTCCTGATTGACTGGAAGCAGACAAACTTCAAAAAGCGTCTTGATGACATGGGCTGATCTCCAGCTCTGACTAGAGAGCTCGAAGTCAATGTGACCTCATCCTCCAGCCGTAGGTCTGTGAGTTGGAACAAATTAAAGAAGCTGAAGCTGATGAAGCTGGTCAGTATACTTGTGCTTTTTAAAAATTTTCGAATGAACGAATAATCGAATAACCCCATTTTTCGAAAATTCGAATGAGCGAATAATAGAATATTCGAAAAAATCGAATAATCGAATAAACTTTATTATAACTTAATACACCCGGTGCAAAATAGGTTCACCCCTGGTTTCTCATTGGTACCCGAAGAACCCGCTGCCGAGGTTCAGTAATGTTACCATCGTATTCCTCACTATGGAAAACTTCTATAGGAGAATTCTAAGCAGTTTGTCTTATCAGTGCAGGATACCACGAACTTTAAATGAAAATTTAAGAAATGGAGATCGGTGCAAAATATAAGTTCGCTTCATAGAAAATCTGATTAATTACAAAAGTACCTATAAACAATGTAAGATTAGTACTTCGTCACATCACCTTTGTTGCAGCCATACCGAAAATTCTATTTTGCATGCTACTGATTAGGTTATCAATAACAGTTCGCTCAAAATTGGCCCATGCATGAAGTATGGCGTTCTTCAGACCAGAAACCGATGTCTCAGCGGTTCCATTCTTGTACACTGTGTACAAGAATGTCCCACTAGCTTTCTAGTTTTTGGGTTGAAATCTGAAGAACAGCTAGGCCACTTCAAATGTTGAGTTCTGTTGGAGTTGAGCCAGCCTGTAGTTGACTGCGATACGTGTATGGATGCATTATCTTGTTGGAAAATGAGGTTGTGCCTACGAAATCTTCTGAAATATGGCAGAAGGTAATCTCCGAGCAATTTCTGGTAGTCTTCACTGTTCACCCTACGCGAGGCGAACTCCAAGGCAACAAGTTCGTATCCAGAAAACGCAGCCGAAACCATGAGACTTCCACCGACAAAGTAGCACCTGTAGAATACTCGCTTCTCTCTCCTCAAATCTCTCGAATAGTGTCTGTACCCGTCGGGCCCATCAAGATTCCACTTCTTTTACACTACTGGAGAGATCTGAGAAAAGAGGTCGAGTATCCTCTAGGCGCAACTTTGACGGTGAAAGTCTCATGGTTGGGCTGCGTTTTCTGGATGCGGACTTGTTTCGTTCGTTTCGGAAGTTCGTCTCGTGTAGGATGAACAGCGAAGACTATCAGGAATTGCTCCGAGATCACATTTTGCCATATTTAAGGAGACTTCGTAGGCACAACCTCATTTTCCAACAAGATAATGCATGCACACACGTATCGCAGTCAACTGCAGGTTTATTTATTTGTTTATTTATTCAATACGTTGGTGATAAGCGCAAGCGGCAGAGAAAAGTATTACAACAACACAAGAACATGAAAACACACCTAGAGCGAGTCAAAGCAATGTCCTATGAGGAGAAAGGGCCACCTTCAGCTTACTCCTAGGTCGACTGATAGGAAGTTTCTCAGGCTCTCCTTTTGTTTGAAACGCACGCAGATCAAAGAATTTGGAGCCTACAAAGCGCGAAAAGTTGATTAACTTATAAACTCGAGAAATGTCAAAGAATTTCCTGCGAGAAGCCAATGTGTGGGGACCCAGGTATTTGTTCCTTATCGATGCTTTAGGTACCATAGAGTAAAGGAACCCGCCAATGCGAATAAGAACCTTGTAGTTAGTTATTCTGTACCTTTTCCACAAGGTTTATAAGAGTTGGCTCAACTCCAATACAATTCAACTTTTGCAGTAGTCTAGTTTTCCTCCAGATCTCACCGCTGATAGAGAACTTGTGAGGCATTCTTGTACACAAAGTGTGCAAAAATGAAACCACTTACACTTAGGTTTCTGATCTGAAAACCGCCATGCTTCATGCATGAGCCAATGTTGAGCAAACTGTTATTGATACTGACCTAATCAGTAGTATGCAAAACAGAATTTTCGGTGTGGTTGCAACAAAGGTGATGTGACGAAGTACTAATCTTACTTTGTCTGTAGGGACTTTTGTGTTTAATCAGGTTTTTTATGAAGGGAACATGTATTTTGCACCGGTCTCCAATCGTTAAATTTTCAATAAAAGTTCGTGGTATCCTGCACTGATGAGATAACCTGCTTACAATTCTTCTATAGACTTTCGATAGTTAGGAATACGACGGTAAACGCTGAGCATAGGCAGCGGATCCTTCGGGTACTAATGGACAAATCGGGGGTATCTACAATTTTGCACCGGGGTGTATTAATAAGGACGATGCAATTTTTGTGTTAGCCAATTTTGTTTGATACCGTTAACTTGCTCCAAAAGCGCATTGCGTAGGCTCAAGTAAATGTAGCAAAGTAAGTTCAACGACAACATTCGCCAGCGACAAAGTAAAAGATTTGAATTCTTTAAAAAAAGCAAATAATGAAGATATTCAATATTTTCTCAGAACCGTTGACAATACTCGTTAAATGGCAAGACATGAGAACTTTTTTCCTGCAAACAAAATCCTACAAAAAATTTCCACAGAAATACGGTGCAAAACATCTACGCACAAGTGCAATCCTTTGCGAAAAAAACCGTTCACTCCGTTTGTTCATTTCATTATCTCACAGGAATCGTCAGCCAATCAAATTGTAGAGTTATACGCCATTTTGAGTCAAAATTCAACGGTTTTGGAATAAATTTCAACGTTCTTCTGGATTCTTCCCCGTGTAACAACGTTGAATTTGATTTGAAAAACTTTGAATTTCAACTGAAAATGGTATATATCGTGTCATATATGCAAACTGTGAGCTTCAGTCCCGAAGTAATCGAGGTCGCTGAACACGAATCTTAAGTTAGTTTTTGCTTTAACGGTTGCCATCAAGAGATATTAATCAAATTATCGATTTTTCGTAATTATCACTCAACAGGTTCGAAACTTCAGGCCTGAGGTAATAGAGGTCACTGAACACGAATCTGAATTCATTTCTTTAAAATTTTCTGTCGAAATTTGTGCTTATTGCGCAAATTTCGTAGAGTATTCAAGTGTATGAATCGATGAAGTCGTGGTCGCAGAGAACGCAAATGTGAGGCTAGTTTTTGAAAATATCGACGAAGACCGGTCATACAATTGATTCGCCTCAACGAATTCCCCATAGAAAATCAATAGCTCGATCAACTTCAACCGATAATTTTAAAAACGAACTTCAGATGATTCGTGTTCAGCGAGATCGACTACCCCAACGGCTGAAGCTTCGGACCGCAGTCGATCGCCATCAACTGCGGTCAGTATCGCCAATACGCGATTTCCCCACGCCAGTGGTGATGGACTGATGGAAACACGCACGCACACACACACAACCCTTCTGTGTATAGTAGGATATTGAATGCGTTTCCGTTACGGTGAGCTCCTCGACAGTGTGCTATCGAAAACAATCGTCACCGAAATGAACGCCGCTCACAAAAATCATTATTATGCCACATTCGAAACAACCACGTATTCGAAATTCGAATATTATTCGAATTTTCGCACCTCGAATAATCGAATTCGAATAATTATTCAAATTTTCAAACCTCGAATAATCGAATTCCAATAATTGTTCGAAATTGCAAACCTCGAATAATCGAATTCGAATAATTATTCGAATTTGCTGAACTCGAATTATCGAATTCGAATAATTATTCGAATTTACGAAACTCGAATAATCAATAAAAAAAATAGAAATCGAATTCGAATAAATTATTCGAATAATTATTCGAATTCGATTGTTCGAGCACAAGTATACTGGTCAGTGCCCACTGAGAGATATCGTGTGAGTACCATGCCTTTTGATTTTTTTTATGGAAAACTACGCGTAGTCCATTTTTGAGAGCACCTGCTATCCTTCACTATACGAGTCAGCGTTTCACAAAAGTGAAGCCTTTCGAATAAGTGCCAGGAACTTCTTATGTACTGTTTCAGCGGAAGAGCAAATCAAGTTTCCCAGCATTCGGAATCGTATGCCGAGAACGCTACCTTATTACCTCCCACCGTTTTTCCATGTCTAACATTGTTATAAACCGTAGGTGTTACAATTGCTTTCAGATTGGAATTTATTATAACACTGGACATTACGATACGTCACACTCCCATTATGCTGAAAACGAAAATAAGAAGCATCGAAAAGGAGTTGATGAATGCGAGAGGCTCGTCATTGCATGACGCTCCTTGCATTTTGCCTTTTTTGTTATCCTGTTGCCGAATTCGTACGCCTATTTGGACTGCGCTGACCAGGGCGATAGCGGGAGATGAAAAACCAACGTCGACCTTGCTATCTTATCAGTAGCATATAAGACAACAAGGCGAGCCATGGCTAGTGTTCGAGGTGCGGAGCAGATCGGATCGTCTCGCAGACTTCGTACTCACTCTTCCTGCATCTATTCTTTGCTTTGTTGACTGTTTTGCACCCGACATTCATAGGAACGACAATTGTGTTTGGTTGTCAGTTCTCCTATCATGCTAGTAACACCTATTCGCCGCAATTTCTTAAGCTAATTGCTGTATGTAGTTTTCCGACACCTGGATGAGCAGAGCGTTCTGGAGTAAAATTTAAAAATTTTGGCCTTTGGACATTGCAGTCTTAAAGATGCACAAGGTCTCCTATATTGCATGTGTTCTTCAAGAACGATGGCATTTGCATTTGGAACCTGGAGATTTGATGTTGCTCTATGCCTTCTCTAAGTTGACCTCAAATTTCCTGGCCGCTCAATTTTTTCGGAGAATTAGAGAATTAGAGAATTATTGGTGCCCCAAGATATCAGTAATATTAAATATGCAAAGGCAAGACCGAACAATAGTCTATGAAAGCTGTGTGTGGAGGTAATTATTTGAAACAATAATCTTGTTGTCAGTATGAGTACCCAAGTGATGCAGCTGGCGAACCAAGATTAGTATAGATCCTTTATTCCGGCTAACTTTTCGCCCAACTGCTCTGCATTGTTTGTGTTACCTCCTCGTGCTTTGGCTCCCTCTACTTCTAACCTCTGCTTCATCGCTGTGGTCTGAAATGGCTCTTGAACGGATGGTTTATCCCACTGTTCTTGACTTTTCCAGGCTCTGAAGAAGGCGGTTACGTCGAAACGTTAGCCGGAATAAAGGATCTATACTAATCTTGGTTCGCCAGCTGCATCACTTGGGTATTCATACTGATCAATATCATGCCAAGATTCAATGACGGTCGAGCATGGAGTATCTTGTTGTCTTTCCTCGTAGTCGTACCAAATGCGCTTGCTGGTTATCACGCTGACAATTCCAACTTTTGTAAAGGAAGTGACGAAATGAACCTTTAACTTTTGCTCTCTCAGTGTTCCAGTGCTAGTGACAGTGCCGCTAATAGTCATTAATAAGTGAGAGTGTGATGCAATGAAGATGTGGCAGCGACCATCGACATTGCGTTTTGTTGTCCGCCCATAGGCTGCTCCAGGATTCAGAATTATTGTTTGTGCGAAGCGTTACACACTGGCTTCTAGTAGAATGTTCGCTCTGCCCTGAACCCCCAAACGTCAATGGCTTTCTCTTTGAAATCGTTTACGAATTTTTGACTTCAACAAGTGAATTGTTTGAGAACGAGAAAGGTTCCTTACAAGGAAAGGCTCCCACTCATGGTGAGCTTTTGCGATGCTATTTTGACAAGATGTAGGGTCCTGTGAGCGGAGTGCAGAACCACAGTCAGTTTTTACTGAACGCTTTTTTAACGGCCTGAAAAGAGGTGTGAAGGCGTATGCGCAACACTCACCAACCTCTAGGACGCCCTTCGAGATGTGCCTCGGTGGTGCAGTCGGTAGGAGTGCCGCCTCGTAGGAACACACCGGTGGAATTTTCAGTTCGAGTCCGAACGCTGCCAATTTCTTGTATAGCTGCATATCTTGTTGTTATTAAGCTTTCTCAGGGTCATAGAAGGCAACTTTAGGTCATCAGTGGTTACAACAAACCAAGGCTGTCTTTTTGCGCCTTCAAATGTGCTAGTTTTCAGCTATTCATATCTGCACCATATCATTTCTCCAGGAATAAAAAGTCTTACTCTTATATTTTATTAAATTAAGTCTTATATTTATGATTTCCCTTTTTGTCAACAGCTTTGGTACAAAACTATAAAACGAGTAAAACACAAACATTTGTCATACCAGCGCATCCTACAAAGACCAGTGAGAAACAATGTTCTCCCTGCCAAGGAATGACCACTTCTTCTTCGTTGAACGCGTAATATGTGCGTGTAGAGGATGGACCTGGTGAGCACCACGTAACCTGCTGCCACCCACGCGTATGACAGACACGGCCGAAGCACCGGTGCGCCATTGGTGGGTCTGGCTTATAATCTGCAGTCAAAAAAATAGTCACGGGTGGTATCCTTTTTCTATAATATTTTATCCCAGTTACCTACTTTCAGTATACCACCTCCACTAACATATACCGGATGGAAAGTACATAGTCGGCCGACAACGCGTTTAGGCGAGAACGACATTTTTAGTGCACTTATGTACCGTTGTGGCCCAGGTTCATAATATTCAACCGTAAGAGAAACGTACTTGTGTAAAATTACGCTATCATTGGTGAAACGGTATGATATGGTGGTGGTGCAGATAGGCATTGTTGAAAAACTAACACATATGAAGGCGCTAGTAGACAGCATTGGTTTGTTGTAAGTATTGATGGTCTGGGCGCGTGTAGCGCAGTCGGAGGAGGAGCGACTGCCGCGTGCACCCGATACCAGGTTCCTGGTTCGGATTTCCCGTACAGGCCAACCGACCCCTCCATCCCTCCGGGGTCGGTCAATTGGTACCAGACTTGTCTAGGAAGGATAAAGCGCTGACTTGTTCACCGGCTGGCCACCGCAAGTCATTGTATGGCCAAATACGCATTCATGTCGCCTCCACGACATCCCTAGAAGTAGAATGCGCTGGAGCATCCCAGAAGGGATTGAGTAACGCCGTGTTTTATCCTTCATCCTTTTATTGATGGTCTAAAATTGACTCCTGTGTTCATGAGGAAACGTAGTAACAACAAACAAATACGTGCAAAAATACTGTCAGCGCTTGAACTCGGACTGATAAGCCCGCCGATGTACTTCTATGAGGCGGCACTCTTACCGACTGCGCCACAGAGGCACATAAGTGGATGTTGTAGAGCTTGATGAGTTTTGCGCACATGCCTTAACACCTCTTTTTCAGGTCTTCAAAAAAGCGTTCAGCAAAACTGACTATGGTTCTGGACTCCGCTCATAGTGCTCTACACCCTGCCAAAATAGCGTGGCAAAAGCTCACCATCAGTCGGAAACCTTTCCTTGTTAGATTTCCTTTTAAATCTCTGACCATGTGAGAGCAGACATTAGATCAAACATCAGCCTTTCGAGCCTTTTGGTTTCGTTTAAATTTTGATTTGATAGCTCCTCGAATCCCTTGTCGGGTTTCAGTGAAAACGCATTAAAATATTTGTTAGAGCGTTCGAAAGTTTCCAACGATGATGGCTGATGTTCCTGCTCCTTTATAAGAGGTACCCCTTGATATGTGTGAAAAGTTCTTTCCATCCTACCGGGGACCGCCCACATTGTCTGTTCAACAACGGTGGAAAGACTGGAATTGAAGTGTTAAGACAAGAACAGGATGCTAAGCAAACTTAAGCGAAACAGCCTTTTGAACGATTCCTAACCGGGGACTGTGTGGATTTCATTCGATGTTCTATTGTCTTTTTTCTATCGCGCTTGGACAGGCCCTGGTGATTACCGAGAGCTGGAGTCTCATGTATGTGCCTACAAGCTCCAGTTCTGGAAACAAAATGCTTGGAGCGATGAAACATAGAGGCTGTATTAATAAGGAAGTGTCTAGTATGTAGTAGGATGTTACGGGACTAATTTCACATTTCACACTCATAATAAATTTGTGGTTGATTTCTTGAACTTGAGTGTCTCAGCAAGCCCGGTTTATTTTCGATTTTGTGTGTAGATTTTCATTTCATTGAAACATGTGGTACAAGCACATGTAAAGCGATCAGCGTGAGCGCGCTCACCATCGCACCGAGAAAAAGCATCGATGAAATCAATTAGAAAACGAACAAAACAAGGGAATGAATCAACCAAATAGCGGAAAATAGAAAACTTAAGAAAGGCAAGAAAGCTCTGCGCAAAACGATAAGAAAGGACTATCGAAAACCGCTACGGAAAGCAAAGGGAAACAAGATTTAGTAACTAAGAGTTACTGGGGAGATTCAGAGGTATTTTTCTAAAATCCTTTTAAAAGCCGCAACGCTTGTAGGTATAGCAAAACGTTTACTTAACTTGGCGTATTCCGCGCCGGCTCGACAGACAAAGTAGTTGGAGCGGACTGAACTCCGGGCCCGAGGAACCCGAAGCTTTACAGCAGCACCCCTCGTTATGGAATCACTCGTCACGAAAAATCTACGTCCACTCAGATGGACAAGACCGTGCAGCGCTTTGTAAACCATAATAAGATCGAACTTCTTCCGCCGTGTGGATAGAGGTTCCAAACCTAACTTCAAATTCCGCACATCATGGTTCGGAATAGAACGGTAGTTTATATGCCTTGACCTGAAGAAAAGTTTTCTAGTGAAGCTGTTCTGGACCCGTTCCAAGGCGTTAATATTTTTGATCTTATTTGGACTAAAGACAGGAGTGCCATACTCGAGAACAGGACGGACGTAAATTTTATAGGCTTTGAGGAAGATATGTTCGTCTTTAGTAGTTAGGCACCTGAAAAGATTGCATACCCTGCGAGTGGCCTTCGCCGCAACTTCATGACAGTGCTTATCGAAATCTAAGTTATCGGTGATAACGAAACCGAGATCCTTAACTTCCGAAACCTGCGATAATTGAACGCCTTCGATAAAATAAGGCATTTTATTATTGTTCTTACCTAAGTGAAGCACTTTAGTTTTATCTTTCGCTAACGGAAGGCCCCAAGTGTGGGCCCATTTGGCAACTGCCGAGATTGCTTCCTGCAATTTATCCACCCCTCCGGGGTCAGTTACACTATTATAAATTTTGAGATCATCGGCAAAAGCTTTGCAAGATACCCCAATTGAATTTATAAGTGATGGGATCCCCCTGGTGTAGATGTTGAAGAGAACCGGCGAGAGGACAGATCCCTGAGGGACACCACTACATGCAATTTTGGCAGAAGACAAATGGCCCCTGTAGTTGACCCTGAACACACGCTGACATAAAAAGGCTTCTAGCCATTTCACTATCCTATAATGAAGCCCCACAGCAGACAGCTGCTCCAAAAGTTTGTCATGAGGAACCTTATCAAAGGCTTTCTCAAAGTCGAAATAGATAACGTCGATTCCGTGACCAGATTCAATCAAACTAGTCCAGTCATTTAAAGCAACTAGCATTTGGGCGGTAGTCGAGCCTCCTTTACGAAACCCAAATTGCTCAGGCGGAATTATGGAATTGTTATCTAAGTGGGAGACTATTACTTCTTTGAGCATCTTCTCGAAAAGGCGCGCCAAGACAGAGGTGATACTAATAGGCCGGTAATTCCGTGGATTGCTGAAAGGGGCCTTTTTGGGCAGAGGAATAACGAAGGCCTCCTTCCACTTTCTGGGTACCTCTCCTCGCATTAGACTTAGATTGAAGATAATTTGAAGCGGGGTCACGATTTCTCCAGCGACCTTTTGGAAGAAGAACAACGGTATGCCGTCGGGCGTGGCGGAGAAGGATTTAGGCCAAGCAAAAAGGCGCTTCAAAATAGCTTCTTCATGAAACCAGAAGGAGTCCTGCATTTGGGGACAGGATGGGAGAGAGCTTTGAATGAGTGCTTGCGGCGAACCTTGGTCGTTCCGTGACTGTTGGAATACAGCCTCAAAAGTGCGGGCTAATTCCTCGGCTTTATCTTGGTCGCTGTAGAACTTAACTCCTGAATCATTAATGAGTACCGGTATTGATTGTTTGGATTTTAACCTAGCATTTATTAAACGGAAGAAGTCGTTGGGATTTTTCGAGCTACTAATTTTCTTTTCGAGTGAAGCAGAAAACTTTACCAACTTTTTACGGAATCTTCTGGAGAGAATATTAAAGTAACCAGAGGTTTTATTTGCCGGAGAGAGGACAGCTTCTTTCCAGGCCAGTTCCCGCCTCTTGGCCAGCGAAACAAGGTATCGCGGCCAGAAACGCTGGGAGGCGGGCTTCCTGGAGCACGGAACGTAGGTTTCAATACAAAACTTAAGAACGGAAATTAGTAATTCGTACATCTCGTCAACTGTGTTAAGGGTGGATAGTGACCCAATCCAGTCAACTTGTCGTAAGTAAGCGATAATGTCGCTGTAGTTGGCCTTACGGAACTCCCTCACTAATCTCGCCGAGCTATAAGTTAGGTTGGATCGGACGGAGAATTCTACGGCAGAGTGGTCGCTAGTTCCAATAGGAGGCTTAACCGCGACATTCCTAACCAAGGCTGCCCTGTTAGATAAAACTAGATCTAAAATGCTGTCACCTCTAGTACCTGAAACGACGAGTTGCGAAAATCCATGAGATAAGCACATATCGACGAACTCGGTAGAGGATGAAGAACCCCCCTTCATGTTGCCCCAATCAACGTCTGGATAATTGAAATCCCCGACTAAGATACAATTTTCAATCTGAGTTGCTAAGTCGCTGATCGTATTCACCAACTGTAAGTTGTTATGGCTTGGACAAGAGGGAGCACGATATACACCAATAAGTCTCAGACTCTCTTTACCGAGAATAATGTCACAAGACAGAATTTCATAAGAGTCCACAACAGATTCACTAAAAACTAAATCATAAGAAAACGACGGCTTAATAAGGAAAAGGATTCCTCCCCCTACTTTTCTCGGCCGATCGCATCTAACGAGGTCGTAGTTTTCGCAACAGAATCCCAGTACCGAGGAAGCGTCGACGGAGTCCTTGAGCCAGGTCTCCGTCAGCACAACCACTCCGTAGTCAGAGCCAGCGAGCACATATGAAAACGGGAGGATGTTTTTAGCAACTGATCGAATATTGGACAGGAGAAAGCGAAAAAACCCTGCTTTCCGAAGCGGTTTTACTAGTTTCCCGCTTTAGATGGAACACGAGGCATCTGAGGCAATGAGGCAGACAACACACCGATTTTGGAAGCGGATAATGACAATTTGGACAAATTATTGGAAAGCCTATCAGCCTTGAGTTTTTCTCGAACTTCTCTCGGAAGAGAATGCCGGATATGGATTTGACGAAACAAACGAGACTTATTAAGCATTGGTGCACGTTTAACAGTGGCAGACGCAAAACGAGAAGCAGGGAAACAAACTTTTAGAATCCTAGGGTTGCCGCGTCCCATACGATAGACGGCTGAGGGCTTGCATTCGATGCCCAAGTAATCAAGTATTTGGCGAACACATTGGAGATCGTGGGCAACGCGGTCGGAGGCCCTGATAGCACAACTCTCAACGACTCCACTGAATATGACGTCACGAGAATAATCGTTATTATTTGAAACTAAATTTGAGCCTGAGGAATCGAGAGAAGACACAAGAGGTTGAGAGGTACATAGTGTCGGAGGATTGCAGGGAGGAGAACAAGGAACAGATGAAGAGACATTGGAAGGGCTAGTAAGACCTAGCGTTTGTCTAAGAGATTGATTTTCAGCTCTGAGAGTTTTCACCTCTTCGACAAGATCATTACATACAGATAGGATCGATGAATTACGCCTACGATCTTCCAGGAGGATGGAGAGAAGTGCACGGAAATGGAACGGGATCGAATCATCTGCTAACAGGGCTTCGGCGTGGGCGTTGAACTCGAGTGAATTAGCCGGCGTGATGACGTGTTCGGATCTAGCCCGGTAGAAGCCATCGACATCCTGAGCCTGAATTGAAACAGGAGAAACACCGCGATCCATGACGATCAGTAACACACAGGATGGCCGGAAAAATTGACCTAGAATGGAGGCTTGGTTGAAGACTGAAACAAGAGATCGCTCCCAGCCACAAGGAGCTCAGCTAAGCAATCGGTATACGTCGTCGGAGCCAAAGCAGTGGTGGAGGGTGGCCTGGTAGAAGAACACGAGGACCCAGCCACAGGAAGTAACGCTGAACAATCGATAGAACGTCGTCTGTAGGAACCGATGCTAGCGGACCGGGATATTGCCGCCTATCGATCCGCTACCACGCACAGAAACGAAATCGGACAAGTAGACCTGTAGTGGTGGCGAGATGAGTCCAGATATTTCGCACTCCGCCACTTGAGTGCTCGCAACACGTCGTGGTCCAGAAGTTGACAGGATGCCAGAAAAGCTAGCCGAATAGTATGGTAGATTTTATTAAGAAAATTCAGTACTCGAAGATGAGGCGTTCTCTGGAATTCCGCTGCACAGAATAAGCAACCGCTCTGGGAATTAGTCAAAACGATACCTACGATAGCCCCTATCTAAAGAAAGTATCTTTAGGTATAGAAATATTCTGTGATGAAGTGTTTCCTGAATTGTACAAGAGAGAAAAGCTCGTGTAGAGCAGCGCATTTCTTGCACGTGGCTTTGATGAAGCTTCTACCTAAATACAGGCTTCTGTTAATGAGTAACTATTTGAGCAAATCTTATCACCTTGAAGCAGCCCAACAACTGAGTAGCCATGTTAATTACGGTACAGAAGGACGTTGCATATAACAAAGAGTCAACATTTTTGTGGTGTTGTATTATGGATACGTAGGTTAAGCTATGTAGTGCCTTTCTACGCCTTCAAAACAAGTGTATAAGCCGATCTGGTGCTGGGTGAAAACTGTGCTGTGATTCAAACAGTGCTCGCAACTTTTGGGGTGTTCCACTGGAACTGCAAAGGAAGGAAACTGCACGAGCTTCGGAACGAGGGTGAATTGAAGAACTGGTAGGATTTCGCTGTAGTAGCTGTTCGTTGCTTTAAGAGGCACCGATGTTTGCAAGCCAGCAGAACTGATCGCTCTTAATGTTCTAATTGGAGAAAGTTTAGCCGACCTTGCTCATTCTCTCCACAAGGTCCCTTCACATTTGACTGACTAAACTTTTCCATTCAGATCCGAAGTATTTCACCAATGCTGAGCAGACCTCGCTTCTTCGTGACCGAATTATTTGCAGCCACTTCCTTGTTGCAGGATGGGACGAGTGTGTGGAGTGGTAGTCATCAGTGGAGCGAATCGTGGCATCGGTCTGGAGTTGACCCGTTCCCTCATTCTCAATGAGGCCGTCACTAGGGTCTACGCGGGTTGTCGAAACAGCGAACGAGCGGAGGTCACTTTCGCAGAAAAGCGGAAAGATCTCGAAAGCTCGTTAGCTTAGTTTTCAGACTCTTCGACTTCTGCCGGATCCACACAAGAAGCTGCGAATCCTGGAGCTCGAAATGAGCAAAGGTAAATTTCACGAAGGCTCCTCAGAAGAGCATTACAACCTGGACCATTTAAGACTGGAGCATCAAAAATGCAGTCACCGCCGTTGAGAGCGAAAGCGGTCATATCAATCTGCTCGTCAACAATGCCGCGATTCTAGACCAGGTGAGATGTTTTCTATTCCTCATGAAGTCAAGAAAACAGTAGTTGAATTTGAGGTGGTCATCGTGCCCATCGGAAAGCCCAGAGGGGTTAGCAACTCGCACCGTACCAGCTTCTATAGTGTTGCTAATCCGCAGTGTTGCTAATCTGATCACACCATCGACTTGGGCTAATGTGCCTTCCTAGCGGGGCTCAATACAAAAATGTTCCAGTTCTTCATCAGAGTTATTGTTCCCCAGTCCATATTCAGCTGTTTCTATCTTCTACTTCTGTTTATGTAATATTTATTGAACCACCTCTTGCACCACAAACTGTGAACGTGTGGTCGATTGTGGTTCGGGGAAAGGTGGTATTCCCAGTTCTTTGCTCGTGACGATTTGGTTAAACAAGAACCCCTAGCCAGAGCATAGTCGTGAAGTGCAGTCCGCAACCTGTATTCATTCTCAATGATGGGTTCACTCGGTACCCATATGGGTTGGGAATAATGAAGACACCACCAAGTAATTTTCTAGCGTCTCCAACAGAAGCTACCACGAAAGCATCAGCATATATAGCATCATATAGCATCAGCATTAGGATATATCCCACACGAAGGATTTCAAGATTGACTAAGCTCTGTGTGACTGGATTAGAGACTAAATTTATATTCCTTTGCACGCCGTGCTGCGTTTTGCGTGGGAAAAAGCAATCAGAAACCTGAACATCAAACTGAATTCTGATTTAAGGCAGTTCTGAATCAGAGCTACGGCAAGCGAGTTTTAGAGGGTAATGCTACCAATACACGTAAAGATTAGAAAGCTGCGCTTTGGATATATGATAAATTTCATTCGTGAAAAAGGACCATAGAATTAGTTTGAAATAGCAAAAATTCTGGATGATGCATGCGGAGCGTATATCGCCATGACCATTTGGGCATGCATGGGGTATCTCAAAACTCATTTTGGAATGTTGCTTTGCTATTGGCCACCCTTAAACTTCACACTCAACGCAGCCATCTCATCGTCAGCGGTAAGCGGTTGCAGTTGAATTTGATCATGTTCTCATGATCAGGACCACAAAGCTGGAATTCCGGGTGGAGAACGGTCGTCATGGTTAAGGCACTTCGACATCAACGTCGTCTCCCACGCAATGATGATACAGGTACAAGAAGTCCAGTGAAAAGGGAGCCTGCAAATATTTGATCCTATAGGAATGTCTTCCGCTTCTCCGGAAGTCTATTTCGAAAGGAGAGTCCGCCACCATAGTCAACATTTCTGGACGAAAAGGATCGATAGAACTGTGCCCGGGAACGGATCGCGTTCACGGTAACTACGCCTACATGTGCAGCAAGGTAAGGTGCCGCAATTCTCCGCTGAAATGTTGCCAAAACAAAGAAGCGGAAAGGAGTCTTATGTCGTATTCAAGAACCAACCATATTTTTCTTCCTTGCTAGGATTTTTCTTGTTTTTTCTTGACTTAAGCAGAAAAGAAATAGAAAAGAAGCGTTTTGGACAGTACCTCCTCTCCTTAGGGATCTCCAGTGTTGCTGCTTCTTATTCGCGAAGTTATACACTGTCGGAGTTTTCTCGCAGGCGTTGTACGCTGTAGCGACAGGCAGATCCTTTGTCTTGAAAAGCGTAATATTCATCCTGTGGCATATACCTTCAGACGGCTGTGAATCACCTTACCCGAATTATGTCGATTGAGCATTCGGATCTCTTGACCGTCGCCGTGTGTCCTGGATGGAACAGGACAGATATGGGAGGACCTAGTGTGAGTGCACTTCTTCGGCGTGAAGGACAAACACACATGGTTTTCTTTGCAGGGCGCGAAGGACCCATCAGAAACAGCACCCGTGCTTCTTTCAACAGTTGATGCGATGACCATTGAGGAACACTCGGGAAAGTTCTTGGATCGCAAAGGTGTTCCAATACCATACTGAAGATTTGAGTAGTCGAAAGAGTTTATAAATAAATCGTCAAGGTCGCGGTTCGTTGTAACAAAGTGGTGCTTTGGCACAGAAGCTACCTGTTGTTCTGTGGAGGGCGGCCCAATATAGAAGATTTCAGCGCGAGAGATTCAATCAACTGTGGGGTATCCCGAATTGATTTAAATTCTCACTTCCAGTTCTTTCAAAAGCGGATTTAACAGGCGGATCGGGAGAAGGCTATAAACCCTCTGCTTAGCTGTGCGGATCGTAGGAAGCTTCATGAAAGAGCAAGGAATGAAGCTATCACTAATAGAGCTTAGGAAATGAACAACTTCGCCGCGTAGCTCCTATGTATGTATAACTAAAAGTGAAAATTCTTTAATGGGAAAGAAACTGCTCCCAGACGTTGTTCATCAGGTGCCCATTCGCCAAGCAGTATGGAACACTCCTTCGCCAATTAGTTTTGTCATCGTGTCAGCCATTGACCGTGGGATACCGTTTAGGCTTCATTCTTCAAATCGAAAGAAACTTTTAGGTCAGAGGCCTTTTTTGGAACATGTCACCTTGTGAAGAACGTCTAGGAGCAGTTTCTTCCGTATTGAAAATTTTCATTATTAGTTACACGTAGGAGCTATCTCGGCGAAGTTGTTGATTACCTCAGCTCCATTACTGATTCCTTACTTGCTCTTTTATGAAGCTTCTTACGATCCGCACAGCTAAGCAAAGGAGTGCTTGCCTTCTTCCGACCCTCAAAGACCGTTAAGTCAGACCGTTGATAAAGTCATTCTTGGACGGTCCTCTTGAAAGCTTGTATGGCACCCTACGCTCTGACAAAAATTGGGACCTGTTTCGCTACTAAATGCGAAGTAAATAGGGAATCGGTGAAAGCGGCGTGCAGCAACATGTTTTCTCTTCAATATGGAAAGGGACCTTCAATGTTCAGCAAATGAGCTAACCTACCTCAAAGCCTCGGCCTCGCTAAGGTTCCATGAAAGGACAGCAGTAAGGGATACGTGCCTGTCCTTTCAATTCCCCCCTGCAAGCAAATTGCAGGCGTGAGGAAGGTGGCAGAATTTATTTATGGATCAGCCTGTAGCTGGAGCTGCGGTAGCAGCGCAGCAGTGTATTATCGCGATGGGTTGCTAAATAGATGTAGACACCTTATTAGAAGTGAATCTGGTGTTAAAGTGGTTGAATGCATGGTAGCATAGTTTGCAGGGCGCTTGCTCTTGCAGACACATCGAAGCTTCATTGTTCGAATCCCGTCCAGACCATCCAGGATTTTCATCCGGATTCGTCGATTTGTTACGAGACTTGTCTGCGAATTGCAACACAGTGGTTTATCCATCGGTTAGAGCCCGCAAGTCGTTGTATAATAGATGCCGAAAACCTATTCAAGCTGCCTCCACGATATGTAGTGGAGGAAGAATGCGTGGCGTTATGGAGCATAGTCACAACAGACGTGTGGTTGTGCCCAAATCGCCACAGCAATGGGTCTTGAAGGGCGGAATTACCATCTCACAGAAGCTCACTGTCCTACAAGTTAAATAGTAGATCTTTTTAGGTTCGCGGCATCATATGTGCATAAGTGTATGCTTACGCGGCATCATTTTTTTTTCGCAATGATGAAATAAAAAGCATTTTGGTGAAATCTTCATTAACCCGTGATTAGACATGATGACTGAGCTGTGAAAATCGGTTTCATAGTTTGTGTCAGTAACGAAACGGAATTTCTTTAAAAGCACTTCAAGACAGGAGAGGACGTGAGGGAGATGGAGCAGACAGCGACTGCGCAGCTGCAAGCGGTTAACGACTGAGAAGATCACCGGCAGTCGAGCACATGGAAACGACAAGCAACATGGAAACAAAGCAGGAAATTAAAGCAACCGTTAGCATAGGAGGTAATGTGTAACTCAATATAAGTGATCAGCGAGAGTCAGCTGCAAAGCTAGAAATTCGCGAAGAGGTGGAGACAATGACAAAGACAGTCCCGTGGACCAGAAAGCTGAGGTAAAGTGGTAGCTGAAGGCAAAGAGGCTCAGCGCGAGGACGACGTCGTGGGTATTTCTGCCATCTCAAGGCGAACGTCGATGCTGAAAACAAACATTTGCCTAATATTCATAAATAATGAGCACATGGAGCGGAGTCGGAGGAGGCGCCGCCCGTCGCGTTCACCCGAACCCAGGTTTTTGCATAATATTTCCCACAAGGACCAACCATGCCTTCCATCCCTTCCGGGACGAAATTGAATTAGAGCCAGAACTAATTGAGAAGAGAAGGGCAATGCACTGACTTGTTCACTGGTTGACCACCTCAAGTCATTGTACAGTCCAAATCCGCGTTCACATCGCCTACAGGACAATACACAGAAATATAACAGAGTTTGTGGTGTATCAGAAAGATGGACTGAGTAGCGCCAGCTGAGAAGCCCTAGCGTTTGCGTATCCGCAAGAAAAATTTGGCAGCGAAACACAAAAAAGAAAAGAAATAACGGCTGCTGCCAATTACCTTGCTGGGGAGTTGACAGATGTAGTGTTGTTTTGTGGAGTCGGCGGTTGTTGCATGGGAAATACCGTCGCTTCCTGGAAAGGGTGGAATTATTTATACACCACGGGGATACGCTTTGCGTCACGGGTGACACCCCTCGTAGAAGGCAGACTGCGGTCCGTATGCTTGTGAATCAAAACCACTCAATAGTCAACCGCCCAATAGTCGGCTTCACTAGTGGAAGCACTCTAAACTGTCGTTAAACCTAACTGATGATGAGATGGGTGGATTGCCTTAGGTTAAGACAGTTTTTTACGAGCTTATATGAGAGTGTGGACGCATGCCACGACCCAGTCCCGTTCGCTTTCCTACTGCATCGAGTTTCGTGGTTTCGTGATTCGCACCATGGGCTTCAGTTGGAACTCGCAACTGTTTACTCAGAACAGCGGCAGTGGGGAGAAAGTCACAGTGGCGACGCGTAAAACACATGTGTGGTTGCGGAGCAGATTACGCGAGGTTCACGTGAATACGGGCAGTCCATGCTGAAGTTGTCACCTGCATTTCGAAATACTCAGATTCTAGCTCGTGCGGGAGTAACCTGCTAAGAATGATCCACAACAAAACTGGGGCAATAGGTTGTCCCTTACACCTGGTCCGTCCTGCTCTGATTCCGGCAGTCCTTTGGCGGAACATAGTTGGACTCTCAAGCAGGCGCTAACCTCGTCTACAGTCGATCAAACCAAAGTGTATTGTATGTTTATTACATGAGCGGATTTGCCGATATTCGTATGCACTTGCTCGATCTATGATAGCTTCCTTCCCTCGCAATTAGTTAACACTCTCGCTTTCTAATGAAGCAGCCGACATTATCACGAAAACGCTGCTTTCTGAACAACAAAGCGCTAACAATGGGGAGTTCCCACGTGGCACAGAAGATCTGAAAAATTATACAAAAATGGAGTAGGAAGGTGAAGGAGGTTTCTTTGGATGTATCCTAGTCGGGGGAGGGGGGGGGGGGCACATAACTAAACATTATGTAGCAAATTGACTGAGATTCACGAAGCGACTTCTAGAGGACAAAATAGGACCTAACTGGTAAAATTCACAAAAAAGTGCATTCGGTTTCGCCGCAGCTGTGAACAGGCAAAGTTTTGAATGTGTTCACTATGACGGATCTTGTTAAAAGCATGTCGTGCGACGGTCAGCTGTGTTTGAATGAGCTTTGAGCTTTGAGACGTCTTTGCAACTGCGGCGAATGGTTCATTTTTTGTTGGTTTTCGTTTTTCGGGTCCTATTTTGTCTTCTTGAAGACCCAAGTTAATTGATTAAATAATTTTTAGTCATGTGCCTCCACCGATTAGGATAGATTCGTTTTTTTGCTTTAAAATGTTCAGCAGATGAGCGGCAGATTAGTCCTTTTATATTCGTTAGCTTATATGAAAGTAAGAAGTCAAATGATTGCTTCAAAAGCGCTTAGAGTCAGTGAAGAGTTTAGAGCCAGAAGCGACATACCGTAGGCGATGTAGGGCTGTTTGGAGAGGATCGCACGGCTTCTTCGTATGTAGGTGGTGCGTCGAATTTCGGATCGAACTGAGATGGCGTGATATACATCGGCAGCTCTGTCATCCGTGGAAAAACCGGAATCACTGGGTGGACCGAATTCGACGAGAACGAATCCCGGGCGCCGCTCAGAGTCATTCGCTGTAAAGAGCTCTGAATTATCATGGAAGGAAGGTTCAGAAAATCGTAAGTAGCAGAATGGGAATGCGAAAAGATGTAGGATCAGCACAGCTCCAGATCCACTTCCATACAAATAAGTACTCCCTGTTCCTCACTAATTTAAATTCGGTGAAGCACGTGAAATTTGCTTGGATAAGAAACACTGCCCACTTCTAGACGCACTACTATTGTTCTAAACTTCGACGTATGTCTAGAGTTGCTGTTTCACAGACCATATGTTGTTACACCGATGTTTTGATGTGATGAAAACTGTTGCGACATGGGGAGTTGAGTGCACACCCTCTGTTTTCCGGGCAGAATATTGGCCCATTGCACAGCGGGCGCCGATTGATCTCACGGACACCCAGGTATAGGCTTGGTATAGGAACGCCCCATCCAATCAGACCACAATGGATAGGCGTGTCTTTCAGAGAGGGCGTGTTCGCGAAATGTGACATAGGCTCAATTGCTTAATTGCAGCGTAGACAATCCACAACTACACATGTTAACGCTGAGCTTGCCTCAGGAGATTTTGGGTCGAGGTCAATTCTCGAATGATCTTCGTGGAACCGAATATGATGTTCGTCTTCTTTGACAATCCGAAACGCGAAAAGCTGATGGTAACACCGCTGAAGGACGTCATCTGAGTAGCGACTCCCGCATGAAACTAGCTGGCTACTACTAACAAGAGAAGGAAGGGTCTGAAGTGTATGTCTGAACGGGGAGAGCCAGTAATAGGAAGAATCCCCACCCCCCCCCCCTCCTCAATTAGTATAGAAATGTGTTTCTTTTTTGCCAGCTCGTCAAACCCAAGAAGTAGGGGATCCTTGAAGTCACAATGGAATAGGGCGCATCACGAGTTTGGCGGTCTTGTACGCCCGCGATGCCCCTGCCGGCAAGCGGATCGGAGCGCAGTGGATAGTGAGGTTGCTTCATGCGGAGAAGGTCGGGGTCTGGTTCTTCTGCGTTGCTGCATTTCAACTGACTGGTTGAGATTTGGAAGATTCTGACGTTTATACCATTTTCAGACCTTTTTATGCCTAATTTTCCAGCTGAATGCTGTGGTATTCATCATGATGATGTAGAAATGTTCAACATCAGTGATGCACAGGTACAAAGTGCATGAAGCTGAACTCAAATGAGAAACGAGGTCTGTGGATCCCGCAAATTAACCTAAACGGCATAGATACACACTTTCCCTCATCTTTGCCTGTCAAATGGAAATCAGAGGTCTGTTGGGGGTTCTCTAATCCTAACACCAACAATGACTGAAGATGCTCGAATGGTGATCCACCTGCTCACGCTGAAGTGTGACCCACCTTTAGACAGAGAACCTTCGAGGGAAGAAATGAAGCTGGATGGCCAGCACACTTAAGAAATTCGAAACACGTCAACTTGAAGTTAAAATCCGGTCAGCAATAAACAAGTCGCAAGAAAGGTACTCTCCACAGCGCGCAGATGGAAAATGCGCAGAAAACGTCTGAAAATGGTATAAACGTCAGAATCTTCCAAACCTCAACCAGTCAATTGAAATGCAAAAATGCAGCAGCGCAGAACAACCGGAACCCCTACCTTCTTCGCATGAAGCAAACTCACTATCCACTGCGCTCCGATTCGCTTGCCGGCAGGGGCATTATGGGCGTACAAGACCCCCAAACTCGTGATGCGCCGTATTCCATTGTGATTTCAAGGACCCCCTACTCCTTGGGTTTAACGAGTTGGCAAAATAAACACATTTTCATACTACTGAGGGGTGAGGATTCTTCCAATATGACTCGCTCCCCCCGTTCAGACATACGCTCCAGACCCTTCCCTTAGGTCCCCTTTGGAGAGGGGGGGGGGTCTGAATCGTGTGTCTGAACCTAATGGGTCTATCCGTGACTAACCGGTACTAAATTACGCGAATACTATTCAGCAGATAATGTTTATATTGCTCTAGTATTCTATTACGATGTTAAACAACAAAACAACTGCTGTGGTAACCATAAGGGCAGAATAAGTTCAAATGTACGTAGAAAGCCACATCGTTCCATTTCCATGTGATATTGTGATGTGCAGATCTTTTCAGATAAGAACATAATTTTGTTCTTATTTATTTATTTATTTATTTATTTATTTATTTATTTATTTATTTATTCAATAGGCTGCATAAGGCAGTCATGGGAAAACTACAAACTAAACATACAGCCAAATGCGGAACAGACAAACGACATCATGAAAAGGGTCATGAAGATGATAACAGCCGCTTCCCTGCGATGCTCTTAAAAATCGAGAAGAATTACGGAATTGGGGGAGGGTACGTCACCCTAGTTCTCATAAGTCTAGTAGAGCGCCACAATCGAATTAATCCAAATTGAGAGAGCCCCAGAATTTCGATCTTGAAGCTGAAGAGCTGGCCAGTCTTTGCGTGGGGTTCATGTTACCAACGCATGAGTCAATAACCACACATCACCCGCCAACGTGAGGTCCGCTCAGAGCACATTTGGATCACCCACCCGGCACAGTCCGACGGCCAAGCTACCATTCTCCACTAACAAAAGGCGTCTTGATCCATACGAAGGCATAATTCACCTCTAATAAAAAGGACGAGTGCCTTTGAGGGTTTAGAATATGAAACAAAGTAAAAGATGGAAAAAAAATACGAGCTTCGTGCGGAATTGTGGCAAGCAGTGCCGAATCGCAGTAATCGCGTGTCATAAATCGTCTCATGAAGCCAGTTTGCCCAAGGAGCTACGGAGAAAAGAAGTCACATTAGCGGTGTACGGTGACGGACCTGAACGCGTTGCTGTGTGCGTCGTGTTCTTCTGTTGTTGACGAGCATACAGAATAGCGTGATGACGACAGACACGATAGCAAGGGCGGCGATGATGAGTACTGTAAGGGCGCCATTCGGAATTCCTTTCGATGACGGTGTGTCCGATTCGTAGGGCATGTCTGCAAACTTCAGATGAAATGAGCGGCAAGATATCACCTCATCGCCTTTCTACTGAGAGGAACGTCGTTAAAAAGCTACCCTTCTCCTGTCATGGTGTCATAACCCGTGCTTTTGGTTCTGGAGCATCTCGTTCACCAGATTAGTCCTACTATATTGGCAACATATGCTTAGAAACCACACCGGAACGCCGCACAATTGGTCAAAATTAGAGTGTTTGTAAGAATAACTTGATCAAAATTTTTTATTTTAGCCGAGTTGGGGCTGCCAGCTGGAGGTCGCACATATAGGTAGATGGTTTTAATTTGCGAGCACATGCAGATAGAATGACACTAGTCTTCAGATGTCTGTCACCGGTTTCATGCTAATCTGAACCTCTGCAAATATGTATTGCTCATAGCTCCATACAGGCGGTTATCTTTCCCTGCCCCGGACAAGTGCTGTACAAATGGATGAGATTCCCGCGAGATTATTTGTAATATGTAGATGATGCAATCCTGTGTGATGTATAACTGCGAAAGTGCACATGAAGGCATATGTGCTTATTGCGGATAGCCTTAAGCAGTGGCTTGACACAGAAGGCTGAGGTTGATGGAAGATGGTCGGAGTCAGTCGACTCCTTTCTTGGATGTGCCACGCATCCCTCTTCTACGTGATACTTGGGAGGTAAAACGGAACGAGCACTTGCCTCATAAAAACCAGCGGCGACCACATGATGGACAACTAACTGGTGGTTTCATGCATCACAGTCAAACATTGGAGAAAAGCAGATATCTGGGAGGAGAGGGCTTAGTCGGTCAGGGCAGGTCCCGAACCTTGTTCTGATATGCGCATAGAAATCAGAAGGAGTACATAGTAGGAATTGCAAAGGGGAACAAACTTTGAGCACAGGTAGCACATAGGATACTCAAGTATAGTGATATCATTATACAATGCGTGTGTGGCTGTAATCAATGGGAGAAACATTTGGTAGTCCACTTCGGGCGAGAAAATTCCTGCACTGATCAAGAGACTGCGAAGCGTAGTGATTTCTGTTTGCTGCTAGTTCTTCTCCGAATGGTGTTAATCCACAAACGCTTGTTGGTGTGGGCTCGCTACTGCTCAATAACCATGGCCATGACGTGGCCACGCATAGCAGAAGGGTGCAAAAACCGCCCAACAAATTGGACGATATCGGGTTACTATGACGCAAATACGTAGAAGCGCCAGAGGCCGGATTCACGAATGACTTTATTCAGGGTTATGTGGGTAGAGGGTAGAAAATAAGCATCACCTGGAGTTCACAAGAGCGTGGAGGTGGGTGAAAGGTGGGGCAGAATTATGTCATTCACCGAATTATATAGTAGCATATTATGAATGCCAAGTTTGCCCTCTGCCCGCTATCCAGTGTTAGTAAACTTATCCATTATCATTAATCTATTGCATTACCAATCGTGAATCCGGCCTCAGAGTACCGGCGAATACTTTCCGAAATTCCTCGACAGGAGATGACGTCGTTGGATTAATTTGAGTGAAATTTCCAATGTTCCGTCACAAAAATCTGCTTGTAATAGTAGGAATTATATAACGATCGTTACAACATGTTCTGTTGTGATCAGAACTCATGAGCTGACGGGACTCGAACCCGCAACCTCTATTTTCCGGGGATGCCTTACACGACTGGCTCTATCGCCTTACACCACGGTCTCTATTGGATCGCACACAACATCCGCGACACTCTCGTGGCAACGACTAACCAGCGCTCACCCGTGATATCGGGTGAGCCGATCGCCTAGTTTCCAATCATTTGATCAGAATTAAAAAGAGTCGGGGAAGAACTATCAGCAATTGATTTGTGTTACTCAATCTCCATCCTAGAGAACAATGCACCTCGAACCGTTTTTGGTTCGGGTCGGCCTGGGCCATTGAAGCCTTCCTCCATCTCTGCTCGACCATGTGCTTCGTGATATCTCTGGGCCGAAGAAGCACTGATTTGACCATCGGCTGCCCGTCGCAGCTCATTATATGTACTCATTGCCCCACAATATCCTGTGGAAGCAGTGACGCGTTCCAAACAGAGATCGCTGATTCTTCTTCGTCCGTTACTGATCGCTAGTCGTGGCACGGCGAAGTAGCCATAAATGTTGTAGGATCCTGCCTGTGTTGTGCAGGAACATTACACGAAATTCCCACCAGTTTCTTCCACGATCCATGCATATGTACGTCACCAATTATCGTCATCATACGAATTCATCTCGTCGTTTTCGCTTTCATCCTTGAGTTTACCGACTACTAAAGAGGAAGTCGCTCATTTTCATAGATCCATGCCATGTACAACACTGCATCTCAGAATCATGTGAGCCGTTTGTCTTCAGACGTTCGTGATACACTCGCGTACCACGTAGGGTGTGAGCAGATAGACTGATGACTGAGCTCAAAAAAGGACCAGTGAACACTACTCCGACAGCTAGTTTATTACCTAAAGGAACAACTTCTCACTGCTGAGTCTTATCATGGCATAGACATGGGAAGCGCATATCGCTGACTCGAGCCAAAAGGAGAAGTGCGAAGGATAAAGCTGCGGGTACCAGTTTTAAATACGGCACTCATTACTTTTGCGGCACAGTAGTGTCCTTGGCTTTGGACCAACCTGCGGTTAAGGCGATGCGTGATAGGGCTAGGCGCACGATGGGAGTGCGAATTGCTGGCTGGAAAGCTTCTCTTAGTTCCTCCATGTACACCGGCCGCAACATGAAACAGTCGTTCACTCCGCTAAACCGATGTCAGCGACGGTAAGCTGTGAGTTCTTTCTGCGTCACTTGACAACCGTGCTGAAGCTGCTCAATGAATCCCATGGAGAAGTTCTTGGACTAGTACACATACAACACATAAATATTGTATTATGTGACGCCCAAGTTTAACGAAGGAAAGTGAATCTGCTCCACAAAAAAGTAATGAGTTTCTTGTGTGAAAAGTTTAAAAAATAAAAGGTTAACAGTATTGTCAAAAGTAGAATATCGATTGAATTGTATTAGGTCATCCAATAAGTAATATCGCTTTTTGTGCATTACGGTTTTAGCTCATTATTGTCGGCGGATTTGTGCATTTCGAAGGTGCACTAAAGAAATTGATTTTAAGGTAAATGAGACTTCCTCTTTTAGACTCTACCATCTGTTTAATTGTTAGCTTTTACAGGTTCAGGCGAGATGGCTTGACAAATTTCAGAGTAGCATATTCGGCATTGCCTGCTGTTCGAATTTCGGAAGGGTAGTAACGCAACGGTTGCTACCAAAATATCTGCATGTACATCCACATGCACTGGACGTTCGCAAATTCCAGCGATGGTTTTCCAAATTCAAATCGAGTAATTTTGAGCTCTCTGACTCCTCTCAATCAGGACGGCCCGTAACATTTGACAAAGACATGCTGATGGCAGAACTGCAGGTGAATCCTTGTCAAACAGTGGAGGAACTTTCGAGTACTCTCAACGAGCCTAAATCAACCATCCATCGTCAACTACGCCAAATTGGCAAGGTATGCAGAGCAGGTGTTTAGGTACCGCACGATTTGTCAGCCGAGAACCGTGCCAACCGATCGAGACGCTTTGCAACGCACTGCTTCAGCGACACCGCACAGACCCGTTTTTTGATCCACTGATCAAAGTAGACGAAAAATGGATTTTGTACGATAATCCGAAGCGCAAAAAGCAGTGGCTTCCCAAAAATGAACAGCCAGGGACTACTGCGAAGCCGAGTATTCATCTCAGAAAGGCACTCCTCTGTTTTTGGTGGAGTATCCGTGGAATTGTCCACTTTGAAGTGCTTAAATCCGGACAGACCGTTGACGCAGACCTTTACCGTGAGCAGTTGGATCGAGTGGACCAAGCTTTACTGTGAAAGTTTCCGGCGATCGTCAACAGAAAGGGCGTAATTCTCCATCACGACAATGCCAGACCGCACTGTGCCAAACGGACGCTGGAAAAAATCAACGAATTAGGATGGGAGGTTCTACCTCATCCACCGTATTCTCCCAATCTCGCACCTTCGGATTACCACTTATTCCGGTCTCCACAGCACTTTCTTAGTGGCAAGAAATTTGAAAGTTTGGAGGATATTCAAAATGCTATGTCCGCACATTTTGCTCAAAAACAGTTTTATTGATTAGGCATTGAAGATTTGCTCGTTAGATAGAGAAAGGTTGTTGATAATGATGGTGGATACATTGTTGGCCGAAATGACGTTTTGTTGAAAATTTGTTCAGTTGAAATCAAGGGTGAAAAAACGACATTACTTATTGGATGACCTAATACAATCCTTGCAATGTAAAATATTCTTGGCATTCGATCATAGCCCTACGCGAAGCGTGGGCTGATTTGGCATTCAGGATTTACTCTATGAGCGAAGTAAATAGGACGAACAAATCGCATTTGAATTAGCCTAATACCATGTTAAAGCTGAGGTACCCAGGTAGTGGATTATGACCTGCCGGAAGTCCAGTTTTGTTGTAGGAAATGAAGAGGAGTGATAAGAAATGAAGGCCTGTTCCGGACAAACATTCGACAGGAAAAGGTAATCGTATGTCGAAAAGGCTATAGCAATCGGAGAAGACTCTGGAGAGCACACAACACCAGTTCAAGTTATGCAACACGTTACGAAAAAGTAGAGTACGGTAAAGTAATCAGTGTAATGCAAGAGCGATGGTTGAAATTAAATTCTGCGTTGAGGTATTGCAGTGTACGCTCTTTTGTACAGTGATTGTAACTTCGGGGGCAAAGATAAATGAATTCATTCCATTGGGTGACACCACAACTATTAGGTGAACTGGTGTTGGCTGTTTTTGCCAAAGATTAAAACTACAAATGCTCTCAACAAACCTTTTGGGTCGCCAGCAGCGGCAGAGGATAATGTGGTTTGGAGCGGCATGATGCGGAGTGCAACCAAAATGAGGGTTCAGAAGAAAGTGCTGCGAGCCGGGAAGAATTGTAGCGGTTTTTGTTGGCGTGTAGCTGAGTAGAGAGGAAGGGAGGCGGCCAGGCTGGTTCAGTTAATCTTCCGCCTCTCGCGAAATATTTGACTCTCAAATACAACACACACCTCGCCCGCCGAGTTGCGCTTTGCATAACATGCGGGTCAACACTGACGAAAACTGAGAAACCGCAGAGTTGGTCCCCTGATGGGTCATCATTATTCAGACAACCGAAGCCCCTTCCATTTCTTCGCCGCGAAAAGAGCGCCGGGAAAATAGTCGAGTCGAACAGCTTTGCCCGGAGGTTGTACTACCTCAGATGGCTTTCATGAGAGGTCCAAGTGATCACCATGTCCACAGAGAAAATGCTCGCCGTGCTTCAGCAGTATAATTCGAGAAGGGGATGATCTTAACAGCAAAACAAAGGCTTGAGAGGAGCCTTCCACTCACACGTACGCTTTTTTGTTCTAGTCGAGTGACTTCATCATCCCATGCAGCGCTGCGGCGATCAGCTTCAGCGACGCAATGCCGTCCCGTCGCTCCTCTTCTCAATGAGAATGGTAAGGGAACAGTGAAACAGATGCACTGCCTTGCTGCATCCAGAGAAAACTCTGGTAATCGTATCACGAAGGACGTTTCCACTCCTTGGTCGGAACGGAACCCAGTTCCTTTAATGCTTAATGTCTTCTCGCGGTCGACGAGGGTGAGAACCAGGGGCATACGGTATTTCCGGCAAACCTCAATGATACTTGAAACAGTTCTGATGTACAATACCGCTCAAATTCTTTGCAAATAAGACGCTTTGCGGCGGATTAGTCCGTCACAAAGCGTCTTATTTGCAAAGAATTTGAGCGGTATTGTAGCTGAAACCTTTGCGAAACCCAGCCTGCTCTAGATCGAGATTCATCCAAGTCATTGGTGTGCGTTCAAGCATAATTTTCGTGAAGAGTTTGTAAATCACGCTCGCAGACATATGTGTACGACGGTGTCTTCGAAGGAAAGGCAGTATGCGAGTTTCTTCACTAATTGAGGAATCGTCTATTTTCAGGATGTCATGTGCCTGAAAAATATGTCCTCCAGAACGAAAGAGGACGGCTGAAATCTAGTCCGTCCCAGTGACTGTGCCACCCCTCATACTCTCCATCACAGCACGTGCTTCTGAAGGAAGATGGAGTTTCCATGGAAGATGCCTGGGCAGACGGAAGCCCAGCGAGACGAATGCCGTTCTCGTTTTTGTAAAGATTGGTTCAGCGAAAAAGTCGCAAAACGTGCAATTTCCACTGCGCTAGTCGGCATTTAAGTGTCGATCAAACAAAATAACGACACACTGCGCTATGCATAGCGCAGACTGTGCTGAGAATTAAAAGTGCACCATTACGCCACAGTAATCGGAACCACAATCATTCGCCGAAAGTAATGCATTGTATTACGGAAAGCAGCAGAAAAATCCCCAGCGCTCGACAAGATTTGGAGATCTCTCGAACTATCCCTTGCGCTTCTTTCATTGGAGGTCAATGGGTCGAAAACCCAAACTGGGGGTGGGCAGTTTCTCACGTCCATCGAAAGAGGAGTCTCTTCAATTGTAAACTGTCGGAAGGAGTTAGTGGGTTTGGAACTCCAGAACAGGATCTTATTCGGACGCACTTCGGCCCGCGGGGAAATATGGTAAACCGCCAATGAGAGAGAATATCTTCTTCTTACTGTTGGCGATTCCGATTGATTTTCATCCTCAACGGCCATTTCTACAAAAAACGTAAGGCATTCCATGACACAATAAATGCTTCACCCTCCTTCACCGAGAGTGAATTCGTGAAAGGCCGAAAGCTCACGCAGCGCATGCAACCTGAGATTATACTGGACTTTTTGAACGAGATTCCAGCAGTGCAGTTCCCGACCAGTTTACACTTTTCGAGAACGCTTCCCCGAGACGCGAAAAAAATGCGGTGACGAAAATGCAGTGTTTACCTAAGTTCAGCTAAGGTAAGGTGGCGAAAATTTCATCATCTAGGAGTTTCTCTCTAGAACGTGGTCACCAATTTATTACGGGTAGGCTAATTACTCCAACAAATATGACATTTCAGGCTTTTCAAAGCAATGGGTTTTCGAATGGCATGTGATAGTCGCCAGTTTAAATGACGTTGTGCTGAGAAATAGTAACTCCCTCTTCAAGTTACTAAACTAAATGAGTGTGTATTCAAGAGTAGCACGAATATTGTTTCATTAAAAATTTTGTTTCTATCTTCTTCTCTAGACATATCTCTACATGTGCGGTTGGGCCTCTTCAGTTCCTATGGAAGCGCGCTAGGGGTAACGTAATGTAGCAATTGCTCGCCTTGGTACGAGCGGAAATATGGTCCAGACTCCCGGTTGTTACCTCTTCATCAAGGATGCTCGAAAGTGACCTCCACCATCACTGGAAGTCACACCATAGTTTTACTGAATGCCAACGCCTGCACTTTTTATGCCGATATAAATTTCACTTGATTTTAACCAATCTCTTTCATATCAACTCGACATAATATTATGCTCGCTATCCTTTTTTAGAGGCGCGTGTTAGCGCAGTCGGAGGAGGTGCGACTGTCGCGTGCACCCGATGCCAGGTTCCTGGTTCGAATTTCCCGCCCAGGTCAACCAAGCCTTCCATCCCTCCGGGGTCGGTGAATTGGTACCAGACTTGTCTGGGAAGGATAGAGCGCTGACTTGTTCATCGGCTGGCCACCGCAAGATGGCCAAATACGCATTCATGTCGCCTTCACGACATCCCGTAGAAGTAGAATGCGCTGGCGTATCCCAGAAGGGATTGAGTAACGCCGTCCTTTATCCTTTATACTTTTATCCTTTTTTGGGACTTTTTTAGTTCTTTGCTCTGAGTGTTTCCGAATAATCTGCAAAAACATTTCTCCCATACCCTTGCAGTTCATAGTGATAGCTAATCGTAAGTGGTTCATGAGTTTGTTGGTCTTGGTTCTTTTAGCTAAGCATTGTTATTTGATCGTTACTATGTCCACCTTCGTCTGTTTGTTTTCTTTGCTGCACTTTACCTACAGCAATGAATAAATAAATATGTATACGACTGCAACAATCTCTAAAACTATAATAAATGTGAAATGGATAGAAACCGCACAGATTTTGGGACCGATATTGAGCTCCCTTGATCTTTCGTTGTTCATTGCTTAGAATGGATAAAGAATACAAGAACATAAAAACGTGAAAAAGGGCGTTGAGCCAATACAAACGTAAAGAGTGATCAAAAAACCTCAGCAATTCTCGATTGTCTGCTCAAGAAGATTTCTTGAGGCACTCTGTGCACCTTTATCCTCCCTAGATGATGACTCTTGCTGTTGGTGATTACAATTGCCTAGCGGTCTGAGAAATTTGTGCCGCAAACGTAGACGATGTTGCGCAATGTTTGCTCGCGGAACAAGTGGTGCAAGAGACGACAGAATCTCCATCTCCACACCACTGGCAGCGGAGAATCAGGCACAGGGAGCAAGGAGAGTCTTCTGCGTGCAGCGAAGAGCGCTTAAGGGATAGTGGACTAGCGCCAATCGAGGACACGAAGTGTTTCGTGACTAATCGAGGCAGATGGTAGCCACAGATGCTCGGCAGAAGGTCGAATTCGGAAATCGGGCAGCTAATCAAAAGAACGTGGAGCGAGGCGGCACCGCGCTCGTTTTCCCACACCAATCGAGCGGCTCAAAAGAGCGTTTCCAGCGGCTTACCGGAATTGTTCACTGCTTGAAACACTTTTGAGCACTTGGAGAAAGCAGTACAAGGTACCGCGAAGCACTTCAGACAATTCGACCCATTGTTCATCCGAAAAAAAGCCCGCCCCAGTCGAGTCGATTTGTATATCTGTGGCCACGAGCAAACGGTAAATGGGGTTGAAGATCTTGTTTGGGATTTCTGGAACGCAGTAGGCTCTACAGTCGAAAAGACCAAGTGGTGCAATAGCCTGTTCGCTTAAGCGAAGCCTCTATAGTGCCAAGTCGTTTCGGAAATCAAGAACGGTGACGACAAACAAGTTATGCAGACTGTTTCACGTTGGCTTTTGGTTAATGTGTAGTTGACCCTTGGGTGGGGTGTGTAGCTGGCAGGATGCGCTGGTTTTCCTTTGCACAACAAAACGATACCATATGGGAATCACACCAGAGTCAGTCACCATTCCACTCTTTTTATGGACCCTTATGCAGCCCCCAACGTTTCTTCATCCTCAGATGGTTAGATGACTTCATCTAGTACAATACTGCAGCAGGCAGGTGTGTATCTCTTCAAATATTGTATTGGTCAAAGACACATTCGTGTAGCATCTAAATCTCCTCTAGAAATGTGCTGTGGTGGTTTCTAAAAAGTTCTTTCTCATTCTCAAGTGGAGATAGTTCAGATATTCTGAATTAAGGTATTTCTCATTAAAATGCAAAGGTATGATGGGTCAGATGTGGTCGGTGGCCCATGACAGTGCCTTTTTTTGAAAAACAGCAAGTATTCTACACGTCCTAGAGGGAAGCTTACTTACGTGGGACGATGAAGTCACCTAAAGGGATAAGGTAATTGCGGTAGGAGAAAATGTGATATTGTTTCGCTTTGTTTTGCCCCTAGAAGGTTTCGCAAAATTCAAAACATCCCCAACTCGCGTCTTACTACGCATTAGGTCACCGTTGAGCGGACTGCTCCTTTGGGGTTTCAAATTATCATTCTGTGGCAGTTTTCCATCCAATACTGGGTCTCTCTCCCTAGCGAAGCAGTATTTATTTATCTATTTGCGCAATAGTGGATACTTCAAATTAAAAATAAAACCTAACAGATTGACAGAACCGAAGAAATCATTGATTTAACAGATGTGGGAACAAAAAGCAGCTAGTCATAAAGTTGATGCGAAGAGGTCGCTCTCCCAGAACCTCTTCAAAAGAAATGAACTGTAAGCAAAATTCGGGCGCGGGCGGGTGTAACGCGCTCGGAGGATTTGCAGCCGATACCAGGTTCCTGGTTCGGATTTCCCACCCAGGCCAACCAAGCCTTCCTTCGCTTCGGGGTGGGTGAATTGGTACCGGATTTGTCTAGGAAAGACACAGCGCTGAATTGTTCACTTGTTCATCGGCTGGGCACCGCAAGTCATTGTGTCGCCAAATACGCATGCAAATAGGGGCTTGCGTTAATTTTTTTCGGCAAAATTTTAACAACTGTTTTCTAACGAAAAATGATTGCGTTATAATCGGTAAACTCGGTAAATTCGCTAAATGAAATTTCCCCTAGCAGCGGAGAGTCTGGCCCTTTCTTTGTATGTGAATCGCCAAATCTATTTCTTCATTGATTTTTTTACTCCATCTACATCGCATTTACATGACGTCTTCATCTCCACAACAAACAACAGAGTCCATCCATCGTCAACAAAAGGAAAAATCATCCAGATTCCATAAGAAAACAGCACCAACAAGACTTCTGAAAAACAAATTTCTTGTCATTCCTAGCTCGTTTTGCTTGAGGAAAGCCATCCTGGTCTGAGAAGACCCAAAATGCTATGCACCAAAGCAGGTAGAACGTTTTTGAGCGTTCTCGTTTGTCCAGGCAAAACCTTTTCAAAACTTGCGCTCGCTAAGTAGACCTAAGCCCAACATCCTTCTATACTGCCACAATTGTTTCGGAAATGTACAGGATGTTTTAATGAAGAATTCAGGTCAAACAATGACCACATCGAATTCTTGGGTATAGTTCATCTTTAAGAGATATTTTCGAAGTCCATAGATCTACCTGCTTCACCTAACGACTCATTTTGTCCCACAAGATCCTGCTCTTACTGCAGACAACAGGAGAAAGTCATATAAGCAGCCACGGATCGTCGACCAAATCTTAATCGAATCGAATTCTACTGTATAGAATGCTTCCGTCTTTGCCATCTAAGTAACGTACATTTCAACTGTTGAGCTATTTCTCCTCTGCGTTCCAAAGAAATCCATACAAGTATTTGAAAGGCCGTTTCTCGTCCTATACGAAGGTTGTCCAGCTTGCTTTTACCCTTCCTAATTCCTCTAAGTAGAACTACAGCACATTTGCTTGAGGTTCGAATTACGCGTTTGGACCGCATTCGCTACAACGCCATACGACAGAGGTTCGGTGTCGCCCCGATAGCCGAGAAGCTGCGCGAAGCTCGTCTTCGATGGTACGGCGACCAGGGATGGGCGGATTTTCTGTTTTCTGTTTTCTGATTTTCTGGCCATTTTGGGCAAATTTTTTCTGTTTTCTGTTTTCTGGGAAAATGGCTAAAATATGGCCAGAAAACAGAAAATAGGCTTGCGAACAAAATTTTATCACAGAAATCCAACGAGAAGAATTCAAAAAGTATCGTAGAATAGTGAGGTTCATTACAAAATAGTGTTTCTAGAGTATCTTAAATGGCAAGCATGCGGCGTTTTTGGATGTGCTCATGTAGTAATTGCGCCATGTACTCATGAACTATGCCGCTTTGTTTGCTTGATTGATTGTGTAAGTGCTGCTGGCAAGGAGTTCCTTCATAGGACATTTTTCTACTTTCATAATTTGGTTTCGCATTCTTTTCGATATCAACAGTAGTTTGGACCACCTACGATCACTAAAAAATTTATATCAAAACTATAAAAATAGTATTCTAAGGGGCGTTAGATTATGTATTAACTAACGACTTGTCATAGAGTTACTGTGGGTAGGATTATTTTTCAAATCCGGTTTAAAAATTGAACAATGTTGGCCGGTCATCCTCAATATCGCTTTCTGCAGAGCCTTTGTCGAAACTGCTTTTCTAACTCTGAAGATTGCTCAGTTTTTGGTGTCACAAATTAGTAAGAGACAGAAATGTTTTAGTCACCTTCGATTTCTTTGCTGTAATGATACAGTACTGGTACACGAAATTTCTCATTTATCACGCATGGGATATCATCTGTCGTCCCAGTGATCAACGAGTTATTCAAGTGGGCACCAGTAGCGTCTCCATTCGTCCATTTTTTTCGTCTTTTTCGCTCGAGAGACACGAAGAGGGTCATATTGTTTGTTCAAGGCTTTGACGAAGAAGTCCGACCAACGCGTTGGTGGGCATCCTGTGAAGCTCGGAAGTCTCGAGGCTTTCTCTCACTTGCGTGAGTCGGGCCACTCCGAGCATTGTCCTCTCGATTCCACGCTGCGCGATACTAATCGCATGTTCATCTTGCTTTCGTAGAGCCCACATCTCTGATTAGTATGTTAGGGCAGAAAGAACAGTGAAGTCGAGAAGGTGGGTACGGAGCCGGACGTTTTTCGTCCTCTCCAAGACTCTTTCGACACTATTGACAGCTCCTCTAGCTGCTCTCTTCCTCCTGCTCAGCTCCGGCGCTAGTTAGTTGGTCATGTTGACTTCGCGACCCAGATGCACGTATCTGGAGCATTCGAAGATGTTCCTTCTGTTGATCGAGGATGAAGCATCAGAAAGTCGTCGTTCCTCATGAGCATCGTCTTCGTAAGATTCAGCTGCAATCCAACGTTCCCACACGGTCGAAGCCAGCAAGCATCTGCTCCGCCTGACTTGCGCTCAGTGTTGGATGGTGTAGCTGCCGTCCGTCGTTTTTCACTCCCATGTCTTCCCATTCTATGTAGTTCGAGTGTGGCGCTGAAGAGAACCGGGGATATAGTACCCCCTCATAGACCTCTCTGTTCACGTTGGCAACGACGTCGTTGTAGACTGCGAGACTTTTGTCGAGAATGCACTGCACAGCTCTCGAAGGACTCTGATGTACAGAGTAGGAACGCCCTGAGTCAGCAGGGCGTCCATGACCGCTTCAGTTTCGACGGATTCGAATATCTTCTTCAGGTCGATGAACGTAAGACACAGCAGCAGCTTGTTCTCTCGCGACACTTGGATGAGCTTCGTAATGGTTTGTATGTGGTCGATCGTACTGAATCTCCGAAACACTGCTCGCTCGCATGGCTTTCCTTGGTCCAGCGTTCTGCTAATCGTATTCAGGATGACTCGAGTGAACAGCTTATAGACTACGTACATCAGGCAGATCGGGCGATTGCTGTCAATGTCGTGCACTCTGTACAGCAAGGCGGTTCTGCTGGTCTTCCACTGAGATGTAATATGATATGTAGATATGAGGAGGAATAATAATAATGTGATAAGGAGGTTATATGCTCGGTCTTCATTATATGGTGTCTACGCATTCAAGAAAGCACCTTCACCCAAGATCTGTTGTGCTGACAGCCCCTTCAGTCACAAGCTCGTGTTGTACCGTGGAATATCAAGTACACAACATCTTTAGTCGGCTAAGTAGTAAATAACTAGGCGCTGTAAAGAGCATTGATAAGTTGACCTGAAAACTTTCAGCTACGCGGAAACTAGACCACTTACAAGGAAAGGTATTCCCGAAGAACGAAACGAACTAGGAAAATAGATTCTGGCGGAGCCAGTAATACTCAACGAATCTCTGCACAGATTTAGAGTATGTTGCGAGAGTGTGTCTACAAACTCAAGCAATTGAGCTGAAACATGCAAACAGTGATCACTGAGCCTTCATCGTGTTCGGTGCTCTAAAAGGCCAGTTTCTTACTAGTGGGACCATTATCTAATTGAGGCGTTGGCGGTGAAACGGAGCTGATGAGTGATGTTGTATACTTCAGGTGTCGAGATTCCTACGAACTATCAGTCAAGATTTACAACTTGCTGATTGCAGTACACTGGAGTGTACAACAAATTTTTATAAGCGCTTGCAAATTGAAACGCTGGTCTAGGACTACATTTCTAGTCATACATAAGCATTTGCTACTGGAAATATGGATCTTTGGGTAGAATAATTAGGTCGTGTGATAATATCGAAATTTTCTGTTTTCTGTTTTCTGTTTTCTGATTTTCTGGCGTTTTTGGCTTTTCTGTTTTCTGATTTCTGTTTTCTGACGAAAGCGATTTTCTGTTTTCTGTTTTCTGGGAAAATTTTCAAAATTTCCGCCCATCCCTGACGGCGACATCCCTCGCGTTAACGGCGACACCGTCCGTAAGATTGGCCTGAACCTGGTGGTCCCTGGAAAGCGGCCCAGGGGACGCCCGAAGCAACGTTGACTAGATACCTTGCACTTGGACTTAAAGATGGCTGGTGTGCACCCTGATCAAGCATTTGATCGGGAAAACTGGCGTCACCACACCAGAAGAGCGGACCCCGCCACCAAGCGGGACAGACGCTAATGAATATGACGATGAAAATGATGATGATGCTTGAGGTACGAATGTGTTATGGGTCACTTTCCATTTTTGTAAATCACATTTTAGATTGACGAGAGGTAATATAATATTAAATTCGCGAGTTAGTCGAAAAAATCTAGAGCATAAAGAAACATTCTTGTTAGTGCCAGATGTGACTGCACCATCAAAGATATACCTTTTTTGCAGAACTTTAAAAACTTTTTTCTTGCAACGGATTACATGTGAAATACCAGTTTTTGGAGTAACCTCATACATAACAATTGAAGAAGAATGAGCATCGGCTCATTCCCTTTTTATTTAATTTTGTTGCTTTCATGTACACATGTGCGTGTAGGGCAGTTGGAGGAGGTGCTGACTGTCACGTGCACCCGACAACAAGTTCTTGGATCGGATTACCCGCCCAGGCCAACCATGCCTTCCATCACTTCGGGGTCAGTGAATTGTCACCAGACGTGTTTGGGTAGGATGAAGCGCTGGCTTGTTCATCGGTTGGCCACCGCAAGTCATTGTATGGCCAAATACGCATTCATGTCGCCTCCACGACATCCCGTAGAAGTAGAATTTGCTGAAGCATCCCAAAAGGGATTGAGTGACGCCGCCCTTTATCCTTTATTATATACATATGTAGATATTCACTGTTTAATGTGTATGCTTACAGTGCTTCCTAATAATAGGCGGGGCTTTACGCTGCATTAACGCATTCCTATAGTCATCACCTGATGTTGCACGAAGAACCCGTCTAACGTTCCTGAAAGCTTGTGGTGCAGATAGAAAGAGCCATTTTCTTTTCATGTTCCGTTTCTGGCCTTATTTTTACGCATTGTCTCGTAGTGTATTCTTCGCGCTTCCTAAGCCTTTTCAAGCTTGTTATATCTATGAAATAGATGTATCGACTGGTTGGAAAGTGTGAAAACTATTGTGACGTAATCAAGGGTTAAAAGCGGACTAGAAACCCCAAAAAATACGAAGCGATGCATAGACGAGGGAGGGGGCGCATGCAATAAATTGGTCAATGAGCAAGAAAATATCAACAATTCTTAAAAGATGAGAACGTTATCGACTGCCTATTTCCACTAACTCAAGTAGGTAGAGGGTTCCTCGGTACCACAACGATATTGTGATCCAAAAAAAATCGTCCGAAATGCTGTTACATGAAAAAGAATTAAAATTTCAAAAATGGTGCGTAAAATGTCAATAATGCAATTTAACGGAAATTTTTGGCGCTAAATTTCGTCAAAAATTTTTAACGAAAAACGCTGCTAGATCCACACCCCGTTGCAAATCACCCCCACGACAGAAGTATAGTGCGCGGCGCGTCACCAAAGCGATTGACTAACGCCGTTCTTTCTCCCTTTACTCTTCATGCAACCTTAGAGAAGCGCTTTGAAAAGAAGATAAAGAAAAATCTGATTAAAGAAGAAAGAGGTGAAGGCGGACGACGCTAGGGAGAACGTCACTACTTGTGAGCAACACGGGCATGCACAGGTAATCGAGAAGGTGGATTTTCGGATGGTATTCACTACTCCAACATGGTTCTGGCATTGTTTTTTTCTCTTCGCTGCTAGTAGCGTGTCTCCACTGTTGGGTTTCTTGGGTTCTTGAAGGAGGTAATACCCCTTTAAGTATCATTCTTTTTCTTCAACGGTGGCAAAACTGGCAAGGATTCCATTTTGCTCTGACGTTTCTCGCAATTTACGTCTTGTCTCAAACTTGATACAATCCAGCAATCTAGGGTTACACCTGCGGTATGGCTCCTCCCCCTCTCGCCTCCTCCCCCCCCCCCTTCCTACGGATGTGAAACTTCTAGTGGGTCTTGCCTTTCCCACAAACCATTGAAATGAAAGTTTGAGTGAACTTCTGGTAAACTTCTCTCATCAGTTCCTGTGAAATGAAAGGCTTCGAAGCATTGCGTTGTTTGTGAAGGTTTTCAGCCTATTTTTGATAAAACCTTAGCAATGTCCGTATCTAGAAATATTCTTTGCCTCACATGAATTTCTTGGAAAGCATATTTACCAGGCGTTCAACAGCTCGACAGCATCTCCTAAGAAACCTGAGGAGGCAAATATTGGATGCCAGTTTGCGCACTGGCAATTTGTACTGCTTACTGGAAAGAAGGCGAGCAACAGAACTACACGGTGTCGTCGTCGGGAAAACATCAGAACACCGGTTTTCTCGAATTGAAAAAATGGTTAATAGCAATTTCAATGATGAACATTAGACTGCAATATTTTCAATATAATTGGTTGGACTGTGACGTGGAAAAGCAACTGAAGCAGTTCGAAATGGAGAAGTGCAGTGCTCCAAGTTGTTTGCCTACTTAGCTTATTGAATTTGCCTTGCGGTCTGTCTGTAAGTGTTTTAGCGTAAACAAATGCTTCTTAACGACCCATTTATGTTATTGAATTATAATGCACCCCACATGCAGGTGGGAGAAGTTTCTGCTTTCAGAAGAAAGAAAATGCGAGTGAGCAAACTGATGTCAGGGCTCCTCACAATCTGGAAAGTGGAGGGACACATGTGTTTATGTGCGGACGAGCTTTTCCATGTTGCTGAAAAAAGACTGGTGAACTCTTCGCCGGGTTCACGCTGACTTTCTCGCGGCGTTGAAGTGGGCCGCTCGAATGGCATCTCAAATATTTGTCCTCGATCCCACGGCGTTTGTTGACGCTCTGCCTGGGCGAGGTGGGCGGGGAATTCTTCCAAAACGCCATTCTCATATCACAATTGATAATCGGATGGTTTTTGAAAGCACCGATGCCACCTTGCTTCCGATAATAGGTGTGGTCAACACCGACCTGGTTCTTAAAAATACAGGGTGGTCCACATGAAGTTTTACGAACTACAGAAAGTCCATTTTTGGAAATATCTCTTACATTTTGTGCTTTGCTGTGGTGTTATCCGTTTTCTCCGTATCTTTTAGTCTACCTAGGGTCAGTCCTATTCTCCGTTTTCAGGTAAACATGGTTTCGCTTGAGGATCGTTCAGCAGTAGTTGCTATGCTCAAACGCGCGTCGTCCGTTTCCACGACTTCAAAGATGCTCAAACTGCATCGGATGCAAGTACACCGCGTCATCAAACGTTTCGAAGAGACTGGAGGGATCGAAAATCGTCCGAGAGGAAGACTACGACACACTGCAAGGACTCCTGCCCGTCGAAATGCCAAAGAAAAAAGTCAAAGACAAGTTACACCGAAATTCTGCAGGAAACATCAGGAAACTAGCTAAGGAGCACAACGTATTTCGTTCTACCGTAAAACGACTGATCAGGGATGATCTGTGATTGTATTCATGCAAATTCACCGAAGGACAGCTCCTCACTGAGGAAATGAAGGCTTCAAAATTGGAGAAATGTAGAAAGATGAAGGTCCTTACGTGCGGTGACAAGCGCGACCGAGTTCTCTTCACAGACGAGAAGATATTTACCGCCAAACCACTCCAAAACGCGCAGAATCAACGGAAACTGCCGCCAGAAGGGTCCGCAAAAGCCGTCAACGTCGGATGAGCTCATTTTCCACAGACCTTGTTTGTATAGCTGTCACAACGATGTTTGGTTGCGATCAAAACTTCTAGCACCAGGCGAGACTCGAACCCGCACCTCCCTCTGACCTGGCGAGAATGCTCTACACCTTTACACCACCGGCGCCGTTTGATCGAACACAACATTGATTGTATATTCTGGAGTATCGGGCTTGAGCAAGACCGAGCTTGTTTTTATTCAAAAACAAGTCAAGATCAATGCCGAAATCTACGAGAAGCAAATCTTGGAGAACGGTGACCCTAACCTTGGCACAAGAAAATGCTAAGGACATAGACTGGACCTTTCAGCAAGATTGGACACCAGCTCACGGTGCCAAGAAGACTCAGGAGTGGTGTGAGACCATTTATGAACGAAGGAGGTTTGGCCTTCAAACTCGCCCAATCTCAACCCTATGGATTTCGCCATCTGGTCAGTCCTGGAGCAAAAAGCTGCTTGCTCTTTCAGACACAGTTCACTGGATTCGCTGAGAAGAGCTCTGGAGAAGGCATGGGACGAAATCTCATCGGAAATGATCGCTCGCATCCTCAAGAATTTCCGAAGGAGATTGGACGCCTGCACTGAAGCCAAAGGAGCACATTTTGAATGTGATGTATGATATGTTATGTAGAATTTTCTTGTCTTTCGAAATATTGTTTATTTTTCTTATTTGTGTTTGTGTATACAAAGATGTATATAGTTTTCTGTGTAACACTTCATGTGGACCACCCTATATTGGGTCGCTGCGCACCGTTCGTTTGACAGAACACACGTTTGCTGCAATTTCCAATCAGCTAACGAAGTGCGCTCAATAGTGGTCTAATGTAGAGCATAAGTTTAACATTTTTTTGAAATTAGCTTTTTTTACAAGAAGCAAAAACAGGGAAGGGATTTAAAAGTAACAAGGAATGCGAAGCCGAACTGTGTTCAAAAACTACCGAACCTAAAACGTGGATTAAGCTTTGGAATCTCAGTGAACCCAAGGCTGCGACAGGAACTAGACCACGAGATCGCATTCTGGAGACGATGTATGCATTTAGTGGGCACAATAACCAATATAGTATGCAGTTTCTTCTAGGGACAGAAGCTGGACCGAAAAGCCCATAAACATAATCTTTTTGTAGAAGAAAAGCACGGAGAGGAATACTTTTTTGCTGGTTTAGGTAAAGCGGCTGCTTATCCAATATTTTTAGCTAATCTGAAACTTAAATGTTGTGACTGAATTTTCGTAAGCTGAGAAGAGGGACACTCTATTAAACTTAACATTATCCGACAACAATGCGATGTCAAATGCATGATCATATGTTAGACTGAAACGATGAGTAGGGCAGACCTTACTCAGCTATCAAATATGGGCTCTTGAATGGACAACTGGTAAGCATCAGAAAAATCAGCCATGGCGATTGGCTCATGCCTAGTTAAGCATGATGAAATCCTCTAAAATTTCCCGTATGATAGAGAATTCCACGACTTGTGTGCCCTTAAAATGGCTTAAACATAATAGTAACCATAGGAACTCAAGCTGTAGTGCAGTCAAAGAGGCCAAAATAAGGACGTGCAAAGAAGGACTGGTTAAAGTGATACATCATTTATGGGTACTTGCGCCATCAGTGAATTGCCAGCACCTGTAAAGATAGTAAAATATACATCCGAGCCTTGCTTAACTTGTGAAAAGACAAAGAGCATGACCACCTATTCAGCATTCAACCGCAAGGAGTGCCGATGACGTGTAAGGATACGCACTACTTCTCTACTCGAAACTGAGCACTACTCTCTTCCAGCGTGATGTTAAACATCTCTTCGAATATGTCGTCACAGCGACATCTTCCCTGCGTCGCAGATTGCAACAGTTTGCAAGCGCTTTGCACCGTGCCACCAAGAGTGTGCAGTGCTGACTATTCAAAGTTGGAGACACTTGTTTGAGAAAACACTTACATGAGAGAACTTCAGATAATAAAAGGAATTTTGGTAAGATTTGGAGACGAACGTTATGTAACAAACCCATAAATTTGAAACAAATTCAAAACATGTGTGCAACAGCAGCTGTTTACGAGAAATCGCAATAATTTACAGTTAACTTTACCTAAGAAAGACTACGAAAAATTTCGTATTTCACCTTGAATGATTTTTCGAAATGGGAATCACCTGCTTCTAGAAATTTCCCAAATGGAGAAGAGAGCAGTGGCCACCCCTATACTTCGGACCGATCATATCGAATAAATATTCGAATACTCGTTATTCGAATATTCAATGGGCCCAAATTCGAATACATTCATTACTCGACTATTCGACAAGGTCCAAAACTCAAACATATTTATTATTCGGATATTCGGTTTTTTATGAAACCAAATATATTCGATTATTAGTTTATTCGAAAAAATGTTTGGAAGGACACAAGTACAGCCACCACTACACTGCATACACCTACGGTAAACGGTAGGCGGAGAATTCTATGACACCTGAGGCCCACCCATTTCAACTCAACCCACCCATTTTAATTTTCGAATATTTTTATTACCTTTTCTCCTTGTATTCCGCGGTTTCAGTTTTTCCCAGAGACTGTTATTCAGCACATTTTCTAGAGTCTCATGAATGTTTAGCCTACATATGATGATTTGCTGAGTAGGGGAATGTGGCTGACTGTAGGGGTTTCACGTGGACTCCGAAATCTTGCTCCACCTGTGCTGCACCCACGACCGCTGCTCAGTGCGTAGCAGGAAAGAATGCGACGTTAGTTTCTAAGCGAACAAAACTTGAACGCGCTCCATAACGATATGTACGTGACAGGGGTTTGATACCACATGTTTCCAATCTATAATCTATGGTTTCCTTCTAGTCAAACAAAATAGAGTGCATGCCAAACCTTACCCCTAAGTCTGAAATTAATGGGGATAGAAGTGGCTTCAAGCCGTATGCCATTCATTGGAAAAGAGTCCCTGCAGTAGAGTGAGTTTACACTGCGGTCTGCTCTGCGCGTCTCACCGGAGAACATTTGGACAGCACAGTTCAGAACATGCAGGTGACTAGTGGTGAGGTTTCCTAAATGCGGCCTAATCTTAGGAGATGCACAGTGCTAAACTTTGGTTTTTCGCTCACCGGTGGCATTGAAACCGTCCATGGGATGTGGTCGACGGAAATCTGTTTATGGTCGAGCATGTCCCTCTCGATATCATGCAGGCTAACAATGGCTGCGTTTTGTCTGCTGCTCAAACAACGTTGAAGCTTGACGAATACTGTTCATTGATCATATCCACGGCGGTGGAACCAAGTCTCACCCAGCTTATTAAAGAAAAACGACGAAGTAGCAACACCTACAACACAGCTTCGCATGAGCCTTCATGACTCTAAAATTGTGCTATCGTTCCTGATTATTTAAAAAAATCCCTTTTCTACGATGGTTCATATCAGAAGATAAGAAGATGCACAATTTGCCTGTAGTGGAGTTGGTAATCAAGGAACACGAATTCATAGAGGAAGAAGGTTGGAGCGTGCTATGCAAGAATAGCCCGCCCGTTGATCCGCAGAGGTGAAGAATGGCGAGATAAATCCAGTAGTGTTGGGAGAGGACGCAAAATATGGCTTCAGCCGATTCAAAAGATATGAAACTGAAGCTTTTCAGCAGTTATTGGATGCACAGCTGTTAATTACTGAAGGTTTACGTTCTGAAGGAGCACCACGTGGCCGCCTGCTGATGGTCAAGTCAGTGAGCTGGACTGCACGTGACTGGACTGGTGGCAATTCACCACCTTTGAGGGATAGAAGGTCATGGACGAGACCCGAATCTATTGCGTTTCGTGTGATAGCACAGTGGGAGCGAGCATGCGAGAGCTCCCTCCAACTGCCCTATTTTAGCGCACCGGATAGGAGATTTCGCATTAAGGAACGGGTTACAACGAGCTATAGAGATTGATCGAATGTTTTGAACTGTAGCTGTAGGAGCAGCCTTTTCACCTAACTGATGCACTATTCGATGCTACCAGAAACTGAAATGAGACCCTCCTCTCGAGACAAGGACAACCGCGTGAGCTCTCCTCTACACAGCACAAGTACGGGACGGGGCTCCTCCTGAAATGTCGCTATCTTGCTTCTGCGGTAAGCAGAAACAGTGCAGCAGGATCAAAAAGCGTCTGAGATTGTTGTTGCACACGAAAAGGGTAGGGCACTCAGTTCTTAGAGCCGATATAGCATACCACTTCCTCGACTCATATGACTCCAAGTAGTTTCACAAGACGTTTCTGAACTGTTCGGACAGGTAGCACCACCGAAAAAACTGAATGCCTTCCACACAGTAAAACATCCCACATCCTCCTAGATTTTAGAAACCGCAACTTAAACACCGATCTCTTCTCCTATTTATGAAATTCAGAGAACGTCAAGGACACATATGAAGCTAGTATAACGATAAGGGTCCAAAACAGTCTTATGAGAAAACCCTATGTGATCCTTAAAATACTCGCGGTTAACAACAAATCTTTGAAGTGCCGTGGAGTCAAATCCAATGCGTATTGGACTACACAGTGAGTTGCCGTGTTGTGACCGTCTCAGACAAGTGAGGTACCAATTTGTTATCCGAAAATAGGTAGAAGGTATGGTTGGCCTGGACGACGGTCGAGCAGAGAACTTCCGACGATACCAATCGATTACGGCATACAACAGTGTTTGATAGTACGAAGGGTTTAATACCCGAAGCATCACTGAGCTAACAACGCGATGCCTTTACCCTGATTATCCATAACGTCTGCCTCGATTAGAGATCTCAGACTGCTACGAGGCTGATAAAGAAAGGGAGGTGTGAGTGGTGCTAAGGTCAGTTTAAAAAGGGACCTGGCGGCAGACACTCTGCAGGAAAGGGACTCCAGCACCTCTGGCAAAGAAAGTAAGAGGTAGTTGCAGAGGATGCGGTGTAACACGCGTTTCATAGGCGTCCAAAACCGAGTGGCGAAAAACTGTGAACCGATGACCGCGGTGTACGCCGTGAATGGCAACCGGGACAATGCTGCTGCACTGAATGGGGCGGTCGCGAGGGCATATAGAGTGACGATGTGGAGCCGACGACAGCGGAGATAGGGATGAACAGCAGTCAGAGCCATATTGGCAGGGCTTTCTTGACGAATCGAGAACGCCACTTACGAGGCAACAGCTTGGGGGAGCGTGTAACAAAGGTTTGATGATGAGGCAAATGACACCCATCCTTATAGTAATGATTATAAAAATGCTTAAAAAGATCATCTTTCCATGGATAGGAGGCGCAAGTGACCGATGGACACATCAGTTCCCCGTCTTTTGTATACAAGTCTGCGCCAGTTTGCGGATCTCGAACTGATAAGAGGCTTGCTCGGTTTGGTAGGGAAACAAACGAAGAATTTCATGCGTGCACGCAATAGCCCGCGGACCATCCAACTGATCCTTTACGTATCCTCACAAAATATTTAATAAAGACGCCTCATGCTTGATAACAACATCAATATCACTAATGTTTTAGCGAATGAAATTTTCGGACCTTGATGTAATATTTTTGCGGTTTTGCATTTTTTCAACACTTTCATGTGTTTGCATATGTATTTCCAGATACTTTAAAAAGCCGAAACTTTTTACCCTTTTTATCACCGCTTTTGAGTACAAATTGGAAGCATTTTGAATAGAAGAATTGAACGCTGAAAGTGTGCAGAAGAGAACGTACCGTTCGTGATGCAGGAAAACGTTAGTCTGACAGAGATTCCTCCGCCTGCGTACTGGATGGACACTGAGTAAATAGATAGAACACCCGGTAATGCTACGTACACTGAAAAAGCTGAGCCATATGGGCTCAAGGTTACGACAGAGGCAATAGAGTTGAGCTTTTCGACATTTTTTTTCGAAAGTGGAACAATCAAATAACTCGATTTTTTGAAATTTTCGAAAGCCGAACAATCAAATAACTCGATTTCGAAGGAACGTTCCATAGAGAACCAAAAGAAGACGGAACAAAACCACAATTGTGGATGAAAAGTGTTGAATTTAGGAAGACAACTGAATAGTCGTTTACAATCAAATTAGAAGACCGGAATAACAAGATAACTGGTCATTTCTTTCGCAAGTAGTTGAAATTCGCCACGGTTGAGGTGCCACCAAAGGTAGGGATTTTCCTCACTTCTACGCGTAATTTGCTGTCTGCCACGTGTTCTTCATTTGCGAGTCGATGTCACTAACTCTCCGCATTATCCTATTACCGACGTCCATCGCCGGCTTCGACCACGGCGCACCACGCCAGGCTTGCCGGTTTCGTCTGCTTCGGATGGGGCGGGCACGCTGGGAACGTTGCCCAAGCCTAGCTAGGAATGCTTCCAGATCCAGCGTCCGTCAACGGCTTAGCCGGTGCCGTACGCTGGACGCGCGGGCCACGACAGACTTGCCGGCTTCGGGTATAGGATGTTTTCTTCAGCACACATATAAAGCCGTAAGGTTTGTAACGTAGCTTTTACCCTATTATGTTCAAGAGTTAGCTGTTTGCTCCTGATCAGCTTTTTTCCAGCTCGGACAAGAAAAGGATACGGATAAAAGACGACATTAATCAATAAATTAGTCGAGGGGCCACGTTGTAGTCTGTGGTTTTCCGTCTTCGTGAGAAGCACAATGAATGTCGATTTACATTAAAAATGGAACAACACAATTCAGTGGAACAACAAAGGGTACGACACAGTAGTGTTGAATAACAGTTCCATTTTCGCGCAACACAAAATGAGTTATGGGGGTGCCTTACATGGTGACCCCTCCTCCTTCGAGCCCATTTTCATAAAGTTCACAAAAAAGCGTGATTCTACGTATAGTCACTGTACGCGGTTTGATATTCGCGCGTGGGTTGGTTTTGAAAAGAATGACGGTTTTGACGTTCATAGAGCGCGTTTTCCGACGGCGACAATTGGTCTGCAGTTATAAGGCACGTTTAATGAGGAATTGTTCTGACTGCACATGGCAAAGCAGAACATTTACTAAAGCACTACGACCGCGGCGGGCGCGACGCTCGGCAACGATCTCGACGGTATGTTCAGAGGTGCGCCGACCTACACACACGCAGACTCTAGCATACGATTACAATACGCAATAAATACCGAAACCGAAGTAGCAAAAGCATAGGCAGATAGTCTCGTTGTAATTGGAACGCTGTATTCCCATCGGAGCACGCAATAAGAAAGGACTCTCAACGATGCCCAAACTGCTTGAAATGGCCCACAGAAATAGTTTAAGTTAGCATTGAAGTGATACATGCATACAAGTATTTTGTAATACATTATCTCCTTTACAAAAAATTGTATTTTGTCACTTGAAGACGTTTGTCAGGCTTTTGTTTGTCAAAATCATAGTTTATTATCACTTATTATTATCAGCTGATACAACCAGTATACGATCAACTATAAACTATATTTGTGCTCTCGCAAAATTTTCGAATATTTGAATGGTTTCAAATGCCCGCAATTTTCGGGTATTCGAATTCGAACATAATCGAAAAGTGGTCCGTGAAGATTAGGACATGCGAGAAACGCGATTTTTTAAAAATCGAATTCAATATCCAGAATTCTATATCCAATATTCGAATGAAAATCATTGGAATACCTGTTCGAATAGGGCATTCAAACGAAACTATACACATCACTAGGGGTGAAGATGAGATGGGTGAGGGACGTTCTGCCTGAAAGCGGCGCAGGCAAAGACGCGGGACAGTGCCTGCGGAGACAATTAGCGTCGACTCGCGTGGTGACACCCGCCGCTTCGCGCTCAGCCAGGCAGCCCTCGCCGCGGAGGCGATGCTGACCCAGCCAACCACAGGAGCCTGTAGTTCGACAAGATTTTGTGTGATTACAATCGATAAAGGGATAGGAGGCCCAGACGGCTTGCATTGGCAGTCCTTAAATTGGGATTGATCTGAACCCTACCATCTTCCATATCAGAATTTCAAGCTCTATCGAATGAGCCAGGAAAGAATCTTGTCTCAATAACCCTTACAGCATTTTTTTAGGCGCTGTTTAACTTTCGTTAAATATCAATTTTTATTTGTATCAGAATTAACTAAGAGGCATGCTTCCAAGCTAATGATGTGAACTCACTCCTGCATTATATCCTGTCTAAATAACTCTTAAGGCGACTTTTTAGGCGTTGTTTATACTCCTTAAGTAGCAGTTTTTAACTATGCCAGGACTAATTGCGAGGCATGCTTCAATAATACTGATGTAAACCATACCGTCTCCTGTACTTGAATTTTGAGCTCTATCGAATGATCCAGAAAAGAACCCTGTCCCAATAACCCTTAAAGCGATTTTTTTCAGCCGTTGTTGATTTTTCGCTAAATATCGGTTTTATTCACGTATATCAGGACTATATGCGAGACTTACTTCTAGGCTAAAATTGCACGAGGATTCCAATTAGGTAGACGAGAGGTCTTTTAGCAGAAGTTTAAAGGTTATTTTCCACATGACATCTCTTTAGAATTTCGTAACTGATTTTTCTGCGGAACTTTATAATGCGCACGACATATATATCGAGACTAAGACTGGATAGGTGGTTCATCAAATCTAATGTTCGCCGAGAATAAATTTCATCACACAATACTTCAAATTGCTCGTCCAGACGTTTGTGGCTTCTAGCAGTTTTTTGACCTCGCGTTCCACAGGCAATGTACCTGCATAGCCAACGCCTCCTCCGCCAATTAGCGAGTTAGGAAACACTCATGAAATTTCTTGAGAAAACTGAAGGACTTCGGTGTTCTTAGAAGGTCTACCAACCATCAAATTGAGCTTGTTGGACAATTTCAGACTGTGGACATGCTCTACGCGCTGAAGGATCATAATGTCGTTTTCAAAAAGGTTGAGCACTTGGGTGCGCCTAGAAGGTCTCTCGTCTATCTAACTATATTCCTCGCGCAGGATAAGAGATAGACAGGATAGGATAGACAGGATAATTTCTGGCTCATTCGATAGAGATAAAAATTCTAATACAGGCGATGGTAGAGTTCACATCAGTAGCCAGGAAGCATGCCTCGTAGTTAATTCTGATATAAATAAAAACTGATACTTAACGAAAGTTAAACAGCGCATGAAAAAAATTGTTGTAAGGGTTATTGAGGCAAGATTCTTTCCTGGCTCGCTCGATAGAGCTCGAAATTCTAATATAGGAGATGGTAGGGTTCAGATCCCAATTTAAGGACTGCCAATGCAAGCCGTCTGAGACTCCTATCTCTCTATCGATCGTAATCACACCAAATCTGGTCGACTTTCAGGCTCATGTAGTTGGCAGGGTCAGCATCGCCTCCGCGGCGAGAGCTGTCTGGCGGAGTGCGAAGCGACGGGTGTCACTGCGCGAGTCGACGCTAATTGTCTCCGCAGGCACTGTCCAGCGCCTTTGCCCGCGCCGCTTTCAGGCAGAACGTCCCCCTCCCAGATGAGATAGTACCCAAACTCGTAATATCGCCATCAAAATCGACTACGCAGCAATTTCGTGACGCTGCTTAATGCTCATGAGATTTTCGAGAAATCTCAGAGATTGTAATAACCTAAAAAAATCGGACTCTTACATCCTAGGTATGTTCAACAGCAACAAACAAAATATCGCATTACCTCTTGTTGACTGCCACCTCTGTTTGAACTACCTCTCTAATTTACTATGACGAATCTCTCGCTCTCAAGCATTGTTAGATTTCGAACTACGTTCCAACAAAATTTCGCGATTTTCAAATTCGAACCCTCCCAATGAAATCGCAGATTGATGATCGCGAAAAAGCATTGTTCGAATATTGTTCGAAATCTAACTATGTTCGAACAATGTCAAGAGTCGGCCGCCAAAACCCTCGAAAGGAAATCGCAGATCGTTCCCGAGTTGGTCCAAGGTGTCAAATTCCTGTCTGTTCTCAGTGCCGTCAACAGCACCGTAGCAGCATGTACACGAAAGAGAACAGAAATCTCCGAATTTCTTCTCCACGTTCATAGAGCACCAATCAAAGGTCGGGAAGAAATAGTCCAGCCCCGCAAAGCGGTGGAAGTGGTAGTATTGAATGCGCGATTGCGCCTGCCGCTGTTCACCTCACATTAATAAGAAATCGCAAACACAGTGCGCTATCTATAACATAAAAAGCGTGTTTTTCAATGGCGAAATTTTTGCAGTTCACAGTTCTGAGTCCAGCTATTCCCTGGCATCAACGCTGTTCTTGTTCGCTGCCTGATTTTTATCTACCCTTAAACTTTGCTGACTGTGAATAAGACATACACAGTAAGGATAATAGCAAAATTATAAATCGTGTGTAAATCGTGTGGCCTTTATGTTTGAACGATCGGAATTCTGGCGCTTAGCGGATTGGTGCCCACAACGGCATGTATTTTAAAGCGCTGAAGTTAAACCAGCCAGACTCCACCAAAGCGGAAGGAAGCATAGAAACTGTGTTGTGCGAATATTCTGCGAGCATGAGCGACTCGACGCAGGCACCAGCCAGTTATGTATCGAATTCATTCATGGGGTAAATCGACTAAAGGCATTCAGACGAAGTGAAAAGAAAGACGGGTGCGTGATTCAAAGTGCTCTATCCATTAGTGGCTTCTTTGTGACGATGTTGTGCATCCCTAGAACTCGCTATGTGACCGAAAAGGTACCTCTTCAACTCAGTCGATTTGACAGGACTTCAACCCTGTTGGCAGAAGTGACCTTTCTGGTTTTTTGACTGTTCATATTTTGCAGAGACACGAAAACTTTAGAAATTCGGACGACAAAAATATTACTAGGCCAGAGAACCATTTTGGTCTTCAAGGTGCGGTTTCAGATGTTGCCGATTGGTCGAACAAGTGGAAGTTACCTTCCTCAACTCCAGAAACTTGAGTTTTTCATTTCGAAAATTCAAGTTCTGCTAAGCACACTTACAACCTTGGTAGTAGCAACCATCTCAGTGAAACTAGCCTGCAATATCTGAGCTTTATCCTGCAAAAATCACTTTTTCAGAGCATTGCGAGATGATTGTAAAGAACGCGGTAACAATTAGTCACAATATTTTTAGAGCTCTATCTACAAATTCAGCAGTTCACTTGCTCCTTGCACACAAATCATATGTTAGCCCAATATTGGAGTACGGCACCGATGTGTTTAGTCCTCGCTTCAAACCTTGCATACAGAGGCTTGAATCTGTGTGGAATGACTACAATAGAAAGCACTGGTTACGCTTACCACGCTGACGACAATGTCGCGCAATGGTGCGCGACAGCCAGTCTGTCTCACTGGACCGTGTCGCGCAATGGTGCGCGACAGTATTATTTCGATCAGAGTGACAGTACCTTCGTCCAAGCTTTGCCCAGGAAGGTTATTTAGAATGTTGAACACAGAAGCGATGTCCGTCTGGAAAATTACGACCGGTTACCACCCATATCGATAACTAGTGTTGTCACCACCTTTGTTCAAACTCCCGTAATGTGGTTATTTGAGGTGCAGGTCACGAATCTGATATCCCCTTCTCGAATTTCGCTCGGTTACAATAGGTTACGAGTGGCTTGGCTACGTTGGAATATGTCAGAGGCAACCTATTGTGGCATCGACCAGCTATCCATTGAGCTGGAGTTAATTTTGAGACTTCATTCAATAGAGGTAGCAATCAGCCATGATTACAAACAACAACTACTTGGATGTTATCAAATGTCACTAAGGAGATCAAGTTCACAAATAAGGTCCAGACAGAAAACATTTTTAATCGACAATCAACAGCTATGAGCTGTTTGGAAAAAATCTAAACAACAGAATTTGTTGCATTTACTGCATTTTGTCTTAATCTTTTTAGCTAGATTCCTTGCATGATGATGACATATCGTGTCACACGCGCGCAATACGCGCGGTCCCACGGGCCCGACGCGCAAAAATTGCGCGGTCGTCAACGTGTTAAATGGTAACGCCTACACCACCATTGCATCGCGCCTGGTTGTAATAAAATATTCTTGATGGAATCACCAGCTATTCGTAGGAACGATTTAATTATGATTTTCAAGATGATAACTGGAAAGGTTGCCCTTTCGTTTAGTGAGCTCTACGCTATCAATCATTCTACCACAAGGGGCTACACAGCTAAAATTTGTTATACTATGGGCAACAGTTGTGTTCGCGCTTCTTCTTCCACACAGTCTTTTTCCACGGTTCTGAATTCTTGATGTTTCCCAAAATACGTGCTTTGGCATCTTCGTTAAATCAATATAAAAGGCTCGTTGGGAGTATTCTCAAGACTCGAAGATTTGCCGTTTCTTCCATTTCCGTTTATACCATCAATGTGTTTTATCGATGATTGTGTTCCTTGATGTCACACACTATAAATAAATAATTAAATAAATAATATTCATTATACATTCAAGGAGTCGAAACGCCTATATAACGTGATCGATATCTTCCCATTGTAATGTTTTTAGTATCCGCTGCTCTTGCACCTACATAACTTTTTTCTTGATGATGGAGAACAAAGCCATTTGCTTGACTTCGAAAGATTCTGTGGTGTAAGCATTTCTGGTGTAAGTCTAAGGTCTGAGGTGGTGTAAGTAAGGGTGCTCTAGCACCTTTCGTATATTCGTTATACGAAAGCGCACTAGATTCCAGTAAATATCGACTGAACTTAATACTTCCTAGAAAGCAGAAGACTTCCTCTTTCCTATCATTCGGCTTTTCGTAGATTTTTGTACGCCTCGGAATTACTGTATCTGCATATTTTCGGAGTAACTTTTTTCCTAAATTTAGCTTAAAGAGCCACAACATCGCCTGATATCAGAGAAAGCAACTGTATTTGTAAAAATGCAAGAGAGGAATTCGAGATGGACAGCGCTCTTTTTTGCTAAATCCAAGCAAGTGGTAAAGGATTAGAATGGTTAGAAAAGAAATAAAGTCTTAACAGAGCCGGTTTCGTTACTAAGAGCTGTTGATGAAAGAAGGCGTAAAAGAGTAGCGACAACTGTTGAAATATTTGTCCAAAAATACAGGGTTTTAACACATGGTTGTTTCTGGCTACCCCTTCAAATCTGATGCTAGCAAAATGCACGACTATTGAGCTCCAAGTTTTAAGCGTACTCATGGTAGGTCGTCTACCGAGGAGGATCTTGCGGAAGTGCTCTTTCCTCGAATTGTTACTTATGGTTAGGGTGAAGATGGTATATTATATTATATAGATCGTTCTGACAGGAGACTAACTGTCTGCAAGCCATATCGACGTTTTCACCCCCCAACTTTTTAACGATGTTTTGCACAGCGGGAAGCCATTTGTAGCAAATTAGCGATCTACAGACAGAGCACTTTTTTCTACGCACATTACCACTCCTGGATTTTGGCTTTTGGACGGAATAGTCGAAGAAAACCGCCATTTCCGCCGCTTTTCCATAACTCCCTTTAAAGTAACTTGGCCAGAAAATAATTGCAACCTTCCGAATACTCTCTGGATTACACATCCAATGATGCAGGTAGCATTCAATTGTTCTCAAAAAATTTCTTTGGTGACCAATAACCCTCGGCGCCGACGAACTGTCTTCGCCGCTCGAGATGATTGCGCCCACAGGAATACCTCGCTAGCTGGTCAGAATAAGCAACCTTTCAGATCTTTTGGAATGTTGCTGTTCTGCCTGAGGTGGTGCTCATGGTGCATATTTTCATAGCTGGCAAAAAATTATGATCATCCTGATCTACTCCTTTGTAAGGTTTCCCTCATCTACAGACCGCCGGCTTTTTTGGTAATCGTCCGATTTTATAGACTCCCATTGGGTTTCGGTTTCGGCCAAAAAAAATTCAAAGTCCACTATTCAACTAAATATTCTGCAAGATTGCCTAGAGAAAGCGATCGCAGAAAGTGGTTGAAAAACTATGAGCTGCCAAAGCCACCTACACTCTGTGGGCCAACTGTTTATGAGAGGAGTCGTCTTTGTCAAATTAAATGGATGTTAGAGATCTCGCCTTCAGAGGGCGATTCGTAGAATGAGAGGTTCACGAGAGCGAATTGTTAATTTCGTGCAGCTGTTCACGCTTTAACTGCGCTTCCAAAGGTCATTTCATACTACAGAAAGAAATTCAAAGGTAAATAGAATGGAAGGTGGAGAAACGACAACATTTGTGATGGAAGATGAGTCACCATTAGAGGGAGGTGGACGTTGGTGAATCGTTTAAGCTCCTACAATCTTCAAAGGAGTTTCCTGTGGAGTTTGACGAAGAGTTCACTACATATTCTAGCACAAACCTACTGTAGGAATGGGCATCTGCTAGGAAAGTGAAATCTACGATAAGCTGTGTATCGAAAATATTCAAGACTACCAGGGGCCAATGCTATTCTCGTCCGATTCAACGATGATTTCCGACTCAGGATGTGTAGTGGGGATCATTCCGAGCTTCGGTGCTCCCTACAGCACCTTATACACATCTCCGGAGAGCCACCCGGGGATGGCGGAGATATGTAGCTGGGAAGGCAGAGACGCGAAGGACCCCGACTAGAGGAGCACTCATAACTATGAACTGCTCTAATCTGTGAACGAACTCGATTCTGCACCACACCACGGAGTATTAGAAAAGTGCATGCGCATCACAGCAATACTCGTGCAACCAGTGCGACGAGAGATGGTGTCCAACACGTATGCTTTCAGAACTGGTAGCTTGACCCTAATCACAAAATCCTACTATATATAAAAGAGTAAGCTGTTGTGTCTGTCCGTCCGTCTGTCCGTCCGTCTCTCCATCCGTCATCCATCTGGCCTTTCATAAACGTCGAGTGACAGGCGTCCGGGTTGAGACGAGGTGTGACCAACGTCGTGTCGCGTGCGTCAGAAGACGTGTCACCGATGTCGCGCAAAGGACGAGCGGTTTGAAAAGACGTGTTACCGACGTCGCTCGACACGCGTCCGGGTTCAGGAGTTGTGTCACCCATGTAGCGCAGTGGGTGTCTAGGTTCAGAAGAGGTGTCACCGATGTCGCCCAAGTGGTGTCCGGATTCAGACGACGTGTCGCCGATGTCGCACAAAGGACGGACGGTTCGAGGATCCAGTAATGGGGGGGGGGGAGTGGAAAGGAGGAGGACCAGTGAAGAAGGGACCACTAAGAGGGACTACTGCAGGGAAGGGTCCGGTGAGGGGGAACCGGTAACGGGGGGAAGCGGACCAGTGAAGAGGGGATCAGTAAAAGGGACCAGAAAAGGGGGAACCAGCAAAGGTGAAACCAGTAACGGGGGGGGGGTGAAGGAGGCCCAATGAAGAGGCAACAAGTATAAGGGGGGGGGGGGAGAGACGGTAAAGGGGACAAGTGAAGATGGGACCACTGGAGGAAGGGGTCCAGTGAACGGGACCAGTAAGGGCGGACCATGACTTTTTATCAGTATCGTCCAACGGGTATTAGGCTTCAGAAGACGTGCTGCTGACGTCGTTACACGTGCGTTGGAGCTCAGCAGATGTATCACAGACGATATCAGCATGCGTCCGGATTCAGAGCACGTGACCCAGACGTCGTACAACGTGATGTGCGTCCAGAGAGTGAGGGTAAAGAGAATGGTTAAAGTTATCGGAGGAACATGATCGCTGTCGGACCGTTAACGGTATCGAGCCGTCTACCGACACCCATTGGTTCCATTTATGTTTCCGCAGATTAAGCACTTCGAGTTGAGACTCTCACAGTATGTTCTTCAGGACTTGTGGAACATGTACTTCGGAGAATGAAATGAAACTAAGAGGGCCTAAAGAAGAACACGGTCGGGGTGTTATATACTGGGTTTGGGGACGAAGCCCCCAACCAGACGTTTGGCGGCCAAGAGGCCGCTGAACGTCTGGTTTTATTATAGGAGTCCTTCTTCAGCTGCGATGTGTGCGCAGTGATTTTTCTTCAAGGTTTTGTACAAAATATATGAATAGAAGAGGCGTGGAGGGGCCTATTATCGCGTGCACCTGATTCAGGTTCTTGGTGCGGAATTCCCCGCCTATGCCCCCAAAGGGACACATAATACCCAGCAGAGGACGGTTGGAGCGAGAATAGCATACGGCTTCAGGGTCCAAATTTCTCCAACCGGTGTTGCGCCTTATTCTAGCGCCTGGTGAGCCTCCGCTCGGAAAATGAAATATTCTATCCTACTGCGGGCTGTACACTGAAAGCACCGAAACTTGGCAGGGCTTGCTCACCTCCAACCCGCATTGCGCTAATTGGCGCTCTCTATGCCGAACTATGTAGCGTTTTGAATATGACCTTCAAAACCTTCCTTACCGCCTAGTACAACAGAAGGTCAGCGTGATGCCGCAACCTACGAGCAGATGCGGCTTCGCAACTTCTTGGATTTGCATGATGGGCATCGATGCTCACGTTGTGCTCCTCAGATACAAACAAGGGAGGGGGTGGCCAACAGCACTGCTTTTCCCTATCCACTGTGAGCTGTGTTGAGCATCGTGAAGAGACATTTATTTTGTGTTCTAGGTGATCGGTGCCAATCGCACAACGGTTTCACCTATGAACTCCCCGACAGGACTTCCAGTAGAGAAGCTTGCAGATGGATCGCTTTGGCCGTCAGCCATAGCCGCGTACTGGACTGTCATCTTCTCTTCCGGATATTTGCCTTTCTGAAGCGTTCTCCATTAATTTCCAAGTTGTTTGAACGCAGGGAATCTTAAAGACTTACAGTTCTGTCCAGAGTTATAGTAGACTTTCCGAATGCAGGGATCATGCCGAATTGTGCTTGTGCAGAAAAATTTGAGTTCGGTGGAAAAACTAACTGAAATCAATGCAATGGACGGGAAGCAAAACGAAAACCGTGGAAAATAGTTGAAGCTGCTGAAACGGTCTTTACCTTAAATGCGATATTCTTGTCGCTCTGGTTTTTAAGTTCCCTCCGAGATCCTCCTACTCCCACGAAGAGTGGGTTTTGAGCAGGAACGACCATCTGGGGTATCACCACGGACATGACTACTAGCGAATGAGTCGAACTTGCATTTATCAAAACCGAGTGAAAAGCTGAAGTTTTTCGAAATGAGGTGGAGGGATATGCTTGTTTATATGCTGTATAACGTGGAGAAATCGAAACACAAACCATTTTCTGCTTCTAGGTCCGTACCAATAAGATTTGAAATTCGCGTCGAACCTCCGAAGTGTAGCATAACAATTCCAAATCATCTGAAAACAAGATGACCAACTTCTGCGACAGGAATCTTGTAAGGTGAGTTGTCGCAAGCGCTAAAGTGAAATAAGTAGTTTGACTCCACGTTTGGTGCTTGTGGATAGTGCGAAGTGTACAATGAAACTCGGCAAAGCAGTAGGAGTACTGTAGATGGAAAAGTCATAGAATTCACGATTACTAAACAGGTGCATTATCGTTAGTTTTAAGCTCAGAAAACAGCTGTTGGAATTTTTTCACCTCTAGAATTTCACATCGAAACAATATTTCGACTGTTAAAGGTCCGCAAGAGAATTTGACGATCGACTATTATCCAGTTACTGCAGATACAGGCGACCCAAACAAAGTTACGGAGGAAAGTCATCGCGGAATGGAAACAAACTGTCAAGAATACTACGTCGCAGAGGCACTTTGAGATGGAATTCCACCACGGGGGCTGCTTTGAACGGTGATTCCAGATATTTGTTTAATTCTGCCACGGACGTCAGAGAAATTGATGGAGAAGAATTTTCAGGATACCTTCTGTCCGCGCCAGAGTCCCACTCCATTCACAGGAGGACGAGGTCAAGTAGGCCTGCAACACCGCTGTCGGCGGAGAAGTGGCGGCGCAGGAAGGGTGTAGTGGGAACGAGAGGTTTGGGTTACTTTTTTGGTGCTAGTTTTTGCGCTTCTTCAAAAGATCCGTCAATATTAACCAAACTGTCTATATAAAACTGCATCGAAAAATGTCGCCAGAAAGACATGGTTCACTGATGGCATAGTACCTTCACGACTCCATAAGTAGAAATGTTTTTTTTCGGTCAAACATAGATTAGAAAGGCTAAGGCGTTGATCAGTTATATGAGAGCCGTTTTTAAAATTCGACTGACTATGGTAGGCTTCATAATACAATGTTGAATTGCATGAGACAAGGATCACAGAATCACAGAACGTGTTTCGTTTTTGCTATGGGCCACTGGGTGGTCCGAAAATGGCAAAAAGTAGTATCATTTCAGGGTGAGCTGATAAGGCAATGTGGCACCTGGAATGCCCGTGTTCTGCTTAGAACATATCCTACAAAAGGTTTGGAGCTCGAATTGAGATTAAATTGTAGTAATATGATAATTTCGATGTTTCCTAGGCGAAGCTGTAGGGTACATTCATGGGCTTCATTCACATCAATGGTAGCTGCGACTGGATGGGCGAGTGGATAGCGGTGTAGACTTATGGGAGGGGATCGAGCGAGGGGGGGGGGGTAGGGGATTTGCATGGTGATCTGTTCATGTTTTTACAAAAGAAGAGAACATTTTGACTTCCGTAGGGTGCCGTATTCGCTTACTAACTCTGCTTTCAATCTGTTGTCAGATGTGGAAGAAACGAGTTTTGTCGTTTGGGGTGATGTCGCGCGTCCATTAAACCACGTTTCTCTCACTGAGGAAGCTCTTGTCAAATCGGTCCCTATATGACCTTCCTGTAATGCTCTAAATTAGTTTTGGAAGTAGTTCTCACTGTCACCTCATTTGCGCACACGATCGACGAGTCGATCGCACTCGACCCTACTTCAAGGCATGTTCGTCATTCTTCTTTCTTTTTCTTCATAGACTGCTTTTTATTCTTCTCCCAACTTTTACTAGTTCTATTTCTAACTGTTAGCAACCACAGCATACTTTCCCCCCTTGTGTTATTAGTTTTGCAGTGTAATTCCTGACCACTCTCCCATACAGGTGAGAGGTCAGGCATTGCAGAATGGAGCACTTGCACTCACTCCCTCAATCTAGAGGTCGAAAATGGTTTGCTCCGAAATTCATCTGTAGGGTTATCTAGAATGCAGGTCAGCAATCTGGCAGCCATTTTCGTTGAAACGACGGATGGCAGAAGGTTACGATGGGTATGTGTAAGTAACGGAGTGTAAGCAGAATAACCGGCACTGCTGCCTTTCACGATTTCAGAGGTCGAGACGAAAAATAGCTCAAACAGGGGGTTATTTAGGGTGCTAATGACGGTTATGATATCTTTTTTAAATTTCGGTTGATTACGGTAGGTTACGGTAGATATGGATGACTAAAGCTTTCTACGTTAGTCGCTATCTTTTTTCAATGTGGTCAGACTAGTTCTCCAACGTTCGACTTTGAGATACAAAGTAGTGCATGAGAAGTAAAAATTTAGAAAAAGATGACACATTCGTGGCCACCAGCTTAAATAATTCCCATATGCGAAGTCATGGCGGTGGTCATGACTCGTCACCCTTATTCACCGCTACCCAGTATGACGGTACCCTACCGAAGCCAAAATGTACTCTTCTTTTGAAGAAATGGGAATAGACCACATGTCAAATCCCCTAACCCCCTCCGGAATCCGACTTTGAATGTACCCTGGAGGTTCGTCTGGGAAATGTCGAAACTACTATAATATAACTTTAGTTTGAGCTCTAAACACTGTGCAGGTTAGGTTCTGAGGACAATAGGGCCATTCCAGGCGTCACTTTGCCTTACAAGCCACCCTGAAGTAATAGGATTTTCTGCCATTTCTGGACCACCCAGTGACTCGTAGCAAGAACAAAACACAGTGCTGTGATCCTTGTCTCATGCCCTACAACATGATATAGGTCTACTTGAGAATCTTTCGTGGAAGTTCATGGGCTTCCCTTGTGAGTCGACGGGAAGCGCGGACCTCCACTGCGTCTCTGCTTCCTTGGGTAGCAGGTGTGTCGCGACCCCGCGATCGCTCCTCGGTCCTGTGATTGGCAGGGCGCGCTGTTTCCCACGATGGCTTGCCGATAACGCACTTAATCCAGCCGAGGCATGGGAAAGTGGCTGACGTAAAGGCCCTCCCAGATTTCTGCGGCGTTGTCGCTGCCCTATCCTTCACCATAGGGCAGGACGCAGAGCTCGCCGCCAGCGGCGTCCCTGCCCTATCCTTAACCACAGCGGCGAGCGGCGTTGCCGCAGAAGTCTGTGTGAGCCTTAAGCAGCCGAGAGCGCAAGCTCCGCCCTTCCGGCACTGCCAGTCTTCATCGATCGTCCCTGCGCAGCGGCGGCGCAGGTAGCCGCCCTCGCGCCTATACTCCGTTCCTGCCGGATAGCCCGAGGGGCTCTGGATCAGCACGACGTTTGGATCGCTCTCTACGAGGGGACAGCACCAGGGGGCCGTAGGGTCTAGTGAGCTCCCACGGCCCCCTCCTGGAATATTCCGTCAGTATGGCCGAGGAGAACTCCTGCTCTATTCTCTTCCGACGTATGGTATTCGCTGCTCGACGAGGATTGCAATAAACCTTATGAACTTGCCGTGTGTCCAATCGGAGGAATTGGGTGAGTCCCTTTGATATTTTTCAGGCCACTGCGGGGACGGCGAGCAAGCCGCCCCACAGGTTGGGCCGCGGTGTCCCATGTACATATTATGTGGGTGTGACTTCTGTTGTGTCCCTTATCTAGTCTGCGTTTTGAGGTCGTCCTACCACGGACGCATGGGGAGGCACGGAGTGGAGTGGGATGAGGCGAAGGAGGGGGCAATCGCGATAGCTGGAGTTCTACCAATACGACGGACGGCAATGCGTTATGGGCAAGGTCAATACGAGGAGACCCCTCTTCCACCTGGGGTTAGGTAACATCTGGGGACCCTCCGGTGCCCGTGGCGCGACACGGAGATTTCAAAGGCCAAGGGATCTCCTCTGCCTGCGGGGCCACCGATCGCAACAGGGTGAATCGGATTATGGCTGTACAATGACGTTCTTGCCTTTGGTATACAACGGGATAATCTCCGTTTTGTATTTCTACCCCAAGCACAACAACGGAACGATTAAAGCCGCAAGGGGTTGCGGAAGGTAGTACTTTCAGGAGCCTAGAAAGCTCCCGCTTTCTGCCAGTATAAAAAGTTAGAGAAGAGAGAATAAGCAATGGCTATGAAGTACAAGAGCCAGTCATACTCCGTTTTCTATGAAAGCAAGCCATCCCCATTTTTGCAGTAACACTCTCCAAGTCGTAGTGTCTTATCAGATTAGATTCGAACCATGGACTTCGGGTCGTTTTCTTATAAGTGGAGCGATGCTCTTCAACGGAGCTAAAACACAGATTGAATGCCATTCATGAGGATATGCCCCCAATATGCCTCTCCTGCACCAGGTTGCCTTTGTGTCATTTCTCCGTCCATGCTAGCCTTTCTTTTACCACCTGCAAACCGGTATAACCTAAGAAAAGACAGTAACCTTTGGAGCAAGATCTATCTAGCTCTGGCTATCCTGGGTGTTTCTCTCTTCTCGGTGCACAAATTCTTTCAAGGAAGCAAAGAATGCTTCATCGCCATTGTACCTTTGTCACCGTCCTTTGGTCTTGTGAAGGAAATGGATGGAGTCGCCTTCGCGGCGTTTGAACAATGGCCTCGAGCCTGTACACCGACTTTCACAGCCTCGGCTCGGTCTTCCGCTCGTCCTCACCTCGCTCGTCGCGCTCAGCCTCAGTAGCGCTTTCCACTCACTGAACTCGCCACACTCCACTCCGTTAGCCCTGGTTTAACATAGGAGTAGCGCATTGATGACGGCCACGGAACAGAAGATCCGTTGATCAAAATCGACCTGCCAAGTTGATAATTACCCGCCCCTTTGACCAATTGGTAGGAGAGTAATGACAATCTGAAGCCTCCGTATATGCCGCTCTGTCGAACGCAGTTTGCAGTGGGTAAGAAAAAATAAGTAATATCAATCATGGGGTGACCACAATAGATAAGAGTGTTCTTAGACATTTGATTATCCGAAATTCGAAATTTTGGAGATCGAATATTATTCGATCATTCGAATTTCGAAAATTTGAAAATCGCGTATTATTCGACCATTCGAAATTCGAAATTTTTTCCCGAGAACAAAGGTGTAATCTCTAGCTAAGTTTGATCAAAATCGACGATCATGACCCCGCCAGCCTTACTCTCTCACACATACCATAACCCACCGTAAGCAATCGAAATTGTAAAAGCGAAAATCTTATTCGCATTGCTTCTACGATATCACCTCTGTCCTCAGGAATGGAATGCGTGGAGCATCCCAAGACTGTCTAATTATGACTCCTGATTGCATGTGATGAGCTCACTCTTTCATTTTGACGGAATTTTTTGAGAACGAAACTTCGAGCTGTCTTGTTGAAGGGCCTCGGGACGCTTGCTGCAGTGCGCCAAATACAGCCGACCGTCTACCGCATAGAGGCGTAGGATAGATGCATGGGATGGGCTGCTTGCGCTTGATGTACCGGGCCTGCACATGCCTTCTGTGTGGCCGTCGCATGTTGATGTCCAGAGTGTGTGAGTGTGTTCACGTACGCGCAGATTGTACCTTCCAAGTCGGCCCTGTCAGACACAACTTGCTTTCGGTACACTGGGAGTACACAGAAAGGGGATTCGAGGTCGCCTGAAAGTCCCGCTAGTCTCTTCGAGCAGTCTGGCTGGCTAGGAGCCCTTCGCATGCATGGCAGAGCATGACTAAACCCGTGTTGTGCTCCAGTCAAAAATAGCAGCACCAAAGGACGTCGTTCCCCTGATCCCGTAAGAGTGTAAGAGTCATCATTTCTGCAGCAGTGGGTAGAGACTGCTAGCACGTTGCTCAGCTGGCGACTCTTAGGTCCAGTTTATACTTTGACGCCGAGTGACGCGACGCCACGTAATACTTACTACTATACTTAGTGGCCATATTGATTAAGCGACGGCCATTTGGCCACTTTACATGCCGTCGCGTTGCTCGGCGTCGGAACTATAAACGGAGCCTTACGAAGGCGATGTTCATGAGAAATTGATAAGTTTCTGATGCCCCATTTTAGTTCAGTAGGATAAAAATCCCCGAATATCAAGGCTACATGCATCCAAGCAGTGAATAGAATATGGTCAAAGGGTTTTATGCATGGAGTGGGCAGGAAGAAACGAGCGGCTTGGGAGATTTCAGATTTCGCGGCGGGTAATCGAGAGAACGTCGCGTGACATGATTCACGCAAGTGACACTCGAGGCTACTCTTTCGTTTCCGGTGTACTACCCCGGAAACTACGCTTTGTATGCCTCCGGAATTCCGATCTTTGTCGACGTTCGAAGATCAAAGACGCTACATAGGTGTCGCATTGGCCAAGTCATTGAAAATTAACTGGGCCAGCCGTGTAATATGTTCCGTAGGCGAGAGCCGTCACTAACTGAATTCCGCGGAATGTCAAGAGAACGCCAGAACGCCTTGGCCGGACTTCCTCGTGGAAGTTCTAAACGAACGATATGACGCCTTGCGTACTCCTCCGCGGTAGATGAAGACAACCTGGAGGAAGCACTCAAAGCCAATTTCTATTCAACTGCTGACGACGACACTTGGATGTGTTCAAGGTACTGTCACGAGACAGCTAGGGATCCTTGGGCACCGCAATGTTTTGTCGTCCTGTGCACCACGACCCGGAGAATGCGTGTTGAATCAGTGTTTCCGAGACACCACTGCTCTTTCACCACCGGTATGCTACTGCGAAAATTACGTTTTGTATGTCTACTCCATGAACAACAACGAAGAGAAGGCTTTATTTCTTGCCTTTGCCGTAAAGTAGTGTGCTATCGAATGTAGATTGTAAACTGTTGCACACAACTGCAAGATGACTTTGAGTTACTGGTCATCAGAGAATATGCAGTAATCACACTAAGCACTATCGTAGACATTCAGGATCTAATCTGAGTGGTGAATTACTCATGTACGACGAGCTTTGGTACTACCAATGCACTCAAGATTAACATGTATGTCAGAATCTAGCAAACTATGAGCACAGTTATCATGCAATCACACAGTACCTCAAATAAAAAAGTACCTTTGGCCCTACTAAGGCGGCACGCTTAGCCTTACTAGCTGTAATGTAATATTTGTTACAGACATAGTCACCAATATTAGGACTGTGAGGAATCCAAATCGTTTCTGGATGGGGGCTAGGCTAAAAAAACTAAAATTCTAATGAAACCACGTAACTCGCCATCTCTTTGCCTAAGAGATTGTGCGACATTAAGGCACAGGTGCAGCAGCGGTGCCCCATATGTGACGCGGGAAGTCCTTTGTTGGACTTTTTATAGAAACGGGGGAAATTTACCTCTCTTAGCCTCCCCCCCAACGGTGGTTCAGGAATCCGGGGTGTGCCCTGACAATAACTGAACTCCTACAATAACTGAAGCTGCTCAGATGGCGAAGTCGTTACCTAATTTGAGCCAAATTACGGACATTGGAAATGGCGGTGTGTCACTGTATGCCATTCAGACACGGAAACAGTTATAGAACCTTTAGTTCTTAACATGGATGGGTGGTATACTTGTGTCCTTCAAATTTTTTTCGAATAAACGAGTGATCGAATATATTCGTTTTTATGAAAGACCGAATATTCGAATAAAGAATGTATTCGAATACCGGACCTTGTCGAACAGTCGAATAATGAATATATTCGAAGGGCCTCATCGATTACTCGAATATTCGAATTTATACGAATATTCGTTCTAAATTATTCGATTCGGTCCGAAGTATACGACAGATGTATTTGAATTGAAAGTCAAATTGGGCACTAGGCTGAACGCTTTTTCTAATTCCTTTCGCAAAACCGTATCTCCCAGGGATCTCCCTCCATAGAGAGACTTCGGGCTCTCTTGTTGAGAGGGAGAGGCTTGTCGCAGGGCCACGCGTCCCCGGGTGGTGGAAAGGGGAATGAAACGCGAACCAAATGCGACCGTTCGCTGCCTAGGGACGCAGGTTGGATGCAGGGGACGGACTCCTTGCTCATGCTGCGTCCTTGTGCGCGGGAGCTTCATGATCATGCACAGTGTACGTGGATGTGTTTGCACCTGTGCGGATTGTAACTGCGCCGGCCCGACCAAAAGCTTGCACTCGGTAGACTGGGAGTACATATACGGCGATTCGAGGCCGGCTTAAGTCTTGCCCGTCTCTTCGGGCACTGATTGTGAGAGCTCTACACCACTCTTGCCGGCCTTTGGAAAAATACTGTAATGGACAACATCGAGGAGGAATACGACCGCTTCGTGCACCATCTCCACGATAGTGCTAAGGGAGCAGAGAGCTTGAAGACCACCAAGAGATGCCTGTCTCCGGAAACTCCTAAGCTGATATGCCGGCGTGGAGCAGCATGAGCGTCAGGCAACTACCAACTGACGTCCGAGCTTGGGAAGCTATGCAGGGAGGCGATGCAGAAAATCTTAAGGAAAGAAGTGTGGAATTTTTGGCTGAAGCTGCAGAGGCAGGTTTGAGCATCAGCAATGCCCGCCGGAATTTCGCCATACTTCAAGACTAAGATGACCGCTCTCCGACGTCCTGACGGAACATCAGCTCTTCCAGAAGGACCATGGATGTGGTCATCCACGACTTCTACTCCAATCTCTTCAATAGCCACGTTCACCTGCCACATACCATCTTCCGTCGTTCCCTCTGTTCTCCCTTTCGAGATCCGCTACGCCATCTCGTTGGTGAAGAAACGCCCAGCACCCGGTCAGACCTGAATACCTGAGGAACCTCCCGTCAACGCTCATCAACACACTGGCGCGGCTCTTCACACGCTACCTGTCGGAGTCCAAGGTTTCATCTCAGTGGTGGTCCAGCAGGACCGTCTTACTGCACAAGAAGGGAGACGTACACGACATTGGCAACTATCGCCCGATCTGCCTGCTGTCCGTAGTCTACAAGCTGTTCACTCGAGTTATCCTGAATAGGATCGGCCGAACGCTGGACGAAGAACAGTCATGCGAACAAGCAGGATTTTGGAGAGGATTCAGCACGATCGACCACATACACACCTTTACTAAGTTCACCGAAATGTGGCGAGAATTTAAGCTGCCGCTGTGTTTTACTTTCATTGCTCGGCGACGCTCTGGAGCGTAGCGGCATCCGAATCGTAAGGAGCAGAAAATCTGGAAAGGCGAGCACACAGCTGGATTCCGCTAGTCGAGTAGAGTTCAGATATGTAATCAACTGTTACCCTACTATAAATTTGACCTAGTTGCGGTGATCTGCTTCCTCGCGTCGCTGATTGTAATCCCTCCCTATTTTTACGGTTTAAACTGTCCTTCCTTAGAAATAAAGCAAATATTTGGAATCCTCGTTCAACGGCCTTTCCAGAGATGTAGAAAATAAATTGCAGTTTTCAAGAATTATCCTATTTCACCTCTATATTGCATACTGCGACACGTTCTCGTCGTCGCCTGAGATAATTACACCCACAGGATATGTTCGGCTAACTACCCGCCTGGTCCACCTTCAAGTTGTAAAGTTTTCAATTTTCTTCACATTCTTCAACAAACTCGGCTTCAGTGTTTCACTGTAATCTTGTCCATATTAACCGCTGCGAAATTTGGTACTTTCCGCCACTTGAACCAGAAAACGATTTTTTCGATTTTGATTCTCCGTCTTCCCGGTAGGAATTTCTTGAAGTAAGTTTATTTCTTCTACGTTTCAAGTAGGGTAGGGTCTCCTGATTGTGACAGCGACGTAGGTTTTGAAACTCGAATAGCGATCCTAATTTTGACTCAAAACCCGCTCGTTTCTTCTGCTGCACGGGATTTTTTGAATTCGGGAGAGGATATAACTGCTTGAGGAAGCAAGTTGGAAAAGCGGGTTTTTTCCTTGTGTAGGGGCTTTAACTGGCTTTCGTGTAGTCGGAGTATTTTGCTTTGGCACTTTTCAGATTGGCTGCTTTTTTAGCGCTTAAATGCAGCAAGAATCTACTATTCCTTATTCTTCCTCCCACTACTCATTAAGCTTGCTTTAATCTGAAAAATAAACATGACAGCGTTCTTGTTCAAGGAGAGAGCTTTCCGCTAATATAACATAGTGGTTTTTTGAAATGTTAAGGTTTTTTATCCTTTCCATCCACCAGAGTGTTGGCCGTGATTGCTGGTCGACCTGCGCACAGCGCTCCTCGGTCGGGTCGCAGACCTGCCGCCTTCGCATCTAGGTGTTAAAGCCAGCGGAACTGCGACATCTATGCTCGGCAGTAAGGCGGGCGGCAGTGAACCAGATACCGTCTCGCCGCAGTGCTATTGATCCCATTCAAAATTATTCCATTTTCAGTCGTTTCTTTAAATCTAAACTTACATAATACTACATATAGCGATTCCAATGCCTACTAGCATGGAAAACCATATTGCCAAAATTTAACATTTTAAATAGGAATAAAAGATGTCAAACTCGCATACTTTAGGATTCCGTGATATTATGTTTGTATTCTACGAAGGTTGTGCGGCGAACCTCATTTTGTGGTGACGTCGTGGGGTCACGCTAAGCACTATTATAAGGGATAAACTCTTGTCTTTAAATTAGCGCCCTTCGCTCACACCAATTCTGTCGATTATTTAGACTTGCTCTGAGTTGTTCTTTCTTTAGTTCTATGTTAGATGTTTGCTCAAGAAATTCGGTTAATCAAAGAAGGGTGAAAGATTTGATTATCGTCCTTGTACCGCATTTTGAGCTCATATAACGCTAACTCCAATAGAGCTCACGAAACACAACAAAGAGCATGTTCCATGTCCGACTGTCGCTGAATCTTGGCATAATTTTAAACAGGAATCGTAGAATTGCCTTGACTTCAAGACCAAGATTGATATAATATTTATCCGGCTAACGTTTCGGCGCAACCGCCTTCGTCAGAGCCTGGAAAAACAAGGGAACTTAGAGAGGTTGTTCGTCCAAGGACTACCTTCAAGTCACGGAGGTCTAAGAAGATATAGATGGAACGAGACAGAGCAGAAGTGGAACAGTCCCAACTAACCTTAAGATTGCAGCCGAGAGGCTGACACGTCACCCTGGGATGAAGGCAGATTGGATGAGTGAGACTCTCCCCTTCCAGTCATCTCTTCAGCGACCATCCCTCTGTCACTATCTGGCGTTAGACCGCAAAGATCAGCAAAAGGGGTGAACTCCTGAGTTACCATCACGCGCTCCTCTCTCCTATTCATTACGGGGTTCCTTGAGGCGATCCACAGCGCTTCAAGAGTCTTGCGTTCAGTGATGTCGGCCTCGCGCGCTAGTACTGTCACCGCTACACCAAAGATTGCGCCAGCATGACTTCGCAGCCTGTGTTCTCCTAGCGGTGTCGAATGCTTGCATTTGTTAAGTCCATCCATATGCTCCTTCATCCTCACCCAAAGTGGCCTGCCTATCTCATCGATGTATTCCTCTTTACACTGAGAGCAGGTTATGAGGTACACCACCCCCGAGACCATGCAATCTCCTCCTTTATCGAACGGACACACCACACATGAAGGAGTAGTACAAGCGCAATCATACAGGCGGTTCCGCACGAGCTGCGCCTTGAGATTACTAGGTGGTATCTCAGTTAGCCTAATCAGGTCGTCCAATCCAGCTCTACGAATACAGCTTCGTACTTGAGCGCTTAAAGCATCCGAAATAAATGGGACTGAGAAAGCAATCTTTGTGCGCTCCTGGTTTCTGCCCATTCGTTCTCTTGCAGGCCGACGACGTTGCACACGCAGGCTTTCTGTAGCATGACCATCATATCCATTGGACAATGCAATTCGAGAAGCCATTTCCCTTGACGAACACCTGAAGTCTTCATTAGAGGACACCATGGTCGCTGTGTGGAACATTTTCCTGATAATGGCCCTTTTAGTACTGCTCGGATGTGCAGAACGGAAATGCACCAAGATGTTCTTGTTACTAGGCTTTCTATACCACTTGGTGTGGAAAGTGCTACGAGAGAAATTCACTTGCACGTTGAGGAACGGCAGCCAGTTGTTTGTCGGTTTCTCTCTTGTGAGCTTAATATGCTCCGCTTGATGATTGAGCAGGTCGAAGCAGGAATCCACTTTGCTTTGTGTTGCACAAACTATGAAACAATCATCTATATACCGACAATAAAGTAGAGGCCTACTTTCCAACACGGGTCTCTCTATTCTTGACATATATGCTATAGCCAGCACAGGTGCCGAACGTTGACCCATTGCGAGCCCCCTTATCTGGACCATTTGAAGATGTTGCACTGAAGACACTAATCCACGAGTGCCATTATTTGAGCTATATTGAGCCCATACAGTGAAATCTGGTCCTGGTACTCCTCAAGCATTTCGTAAACGGCTTGCATTGCATTCTCTCTAGAGACATTTGTGTACAACGATGTGACGTCAAATGACTCCATCACACAGCTGCCTTCCACATATGTCTCTCGAAGTTTTGCTAGAAATGCGCAAGTATTAGGGAGGTGTGCCGGTGCAAACCTGAGCAACTGCACAAGAACCACATTTAGCAGCCAAGAAATACGGTCTGCTGGGCCACCCACGCTACTTATAATTGGTCTAACCTTGAACTGCGAAGGATCATCAAGACCGTCACCTGAAGGTAGCTTATGTGTTTTAATAAGCACATACAGCACTGGACAGGTGGCGATGTCCGTTCCTCCACGTGGTGCCACTGGAAACTACTCGCTCTGCGAGTTAAGCCGAACACGGACACTCGATTGCAGGCGACAGGCCCTTGTGACAGGCCGGCCTACGAAGACCCATGTCACATCACATGGTGTATGACAGCTCAAGTGTTTCGAGATAGTGCTACGGCGTCCGCGGGAGCCGACGCGCACTCGCAGAGCCCGGCGAGTGTGAGAAGTATGCGAGGATCCCTGATGCGAGGACGGCATCGGGGGGCAACTGAGCTAGTCCGAAAGTCCCGTAACGTAAGCAGGACCCGCGTGGCAACGCTGAATGTGGGTACGTTGACGGGCCGCTCGTGCGAGTTGGTTGAAGCACTGGAGCGTAGAAGAGTTGATTTCTGTGCGGTGCAGGAGACGAGGTGGTCCTGCCGCAAGTCAAGGGACATAGGACGTGGCTTCAAGGTCGTTCTGTGTGGAAGTCCCAGGACCACCAGTGGTGTCGGAATAATCGTCTCCGAACGATTTCGTGACTCGATTGTAAGCGTCGAGCGCTTTGACGATCGATTGATGAAGATTGTTGTCGCCGCGAAGGAGCGACTCTATCACTTCTTCTCTGCGTATGCTCCGCAGACTGGCTGCTCGGATCAAGCCAAGGAAGAGTTTTGGAGCCTGCTTGATGAGAAGACAGCAGAGGTACCGTCGAAAGATGTCATCATAGTCGCTGGTGACCTCAACGGGCACGTCGGCGCGACGAAAGACGGGTACGGCTGTCATGGTGGGTTTGGTTACGGGCCGCGTAACGCAGATGGTGAGCGTATCCTTGAATATGCGGAATCGCACAACCTCACCATAGTGAACACCGTATTTCGCAAACGCGATTCCCACCTCATCTCGTTCTATAGCGGGAACACCAGGACTCAGATAGACTTTGTCCTTGTGAAGGATCGAGACCGAAGTCTTGTCACAGACGCGAAGGTCGTGCCGTATGAGACGGTCGCCCCACAGCATCGACCGCTGATCTGTACTTTAAAGATCGCCCCTCCGAGGCTGAAGCAGGTCGAGCGATGCGGTGCATCAAGAATCAAGTGGTGGCGAATGAAAGAGAAGGAAGCAGCTGTGATTTCTCGCGTGCGGTTACCGACAGTGACAACTGTCGACGAAACTTGGGAGAAGGCCACCGACGCGATTCGTCAAGCTGCACGGTCGGAGCTCGGCATCACGAAGCCTGGACGACGAAAGGTCGACAAGCAGGCCTGGCTGTGGACAGATGACGTGAAAGCCAAAGTTCGAGAGAAGAAGACGCTATATCACGTGTTTCTCGGCGAAAAGACAGCCGATAACTGGCGGAAGTACCAAGAAGCGAAGAAAGCTGCAAAGAAGGCCGTGGCTGTTGCAAAAGCCACTCATTATGGAGATGTCAACGAGAAGCTCGAGTCGCGCGATGGTGAGCGGTATCTGTACCGACTCGCAAAGAATCGCCATCGCCAGACCGAGGACATCGAGAAGTTCTTCGGCATCAATGATGAGAACGGCCGTCTTCTTATGGACCGCAAGAAGGCATTGAAGCGATGGCGCGATTACTTTGAGGAAATCTCTACAGTAGAATTTCCTCATCCAGCCATCCCCTCAACGGCTCCAACCCACGGCCCCGTTCAGAAGATCACCGTGGAGGAGATTGAAGCGGCTTTGAAGAAGATGAGGCCAGGCAAAGCGACTGGGCCCGACGACGTGGCAGCAGAACTGTGGAAGTCGAAGTTTTGGTACCCTGCTGAGTGGTTGGCGAAGTTCTTTAATCAGGTTGTGGCGGAGAAAAAAGTGCCTGAGAGTTGGCGCCAAAGTACGACGATTCCGATTTGGAAGAAGAAGGGCAGTCCTGCAGACTGCTCCAATTACCGTCCGATTCGCTTGCTTTCGCACAGCATGAAGATCTTTGAGCGAATTGTCGATGGACGAATTCGGGACATCGTCCAGCTTTCCAGCAATCAGTGCGGCTTCGTGGCTGGCTGTGGCACCATTGATGCCATACACGCCGCCCGCCTCCTGATAGAGAAGCATCGCGAGAAACAGAAGGCAGTGCATATCGCCTTCCTCGACTTGGAGAAGGCCTTTGACCGCGTACCGCGTGAAGTGATATGGTACGCCTTGCGACATCATGGAGTTCCCGAAGAGCTCATAGAGTGGGTGCGAATTCTCTACTCTTGTCCAAAGAGTCGAGTGCAAGCTGCAGCTGGAACTTCGATGGAGTTCCCCATCTCTGTCGGGGTACACCAGGGTTCTGCGCTTTCCCCACTCCTCTTTGTTGTCGTCATGGATGCCATCACACGAGATCTTCAGAAGCCCGTCCCTTGGACGTTGCTTTATGCCGATGACGTGATGCTCGCTAGCGAAGATAAAGGAGAACTCGAGCGAGAGTTGCAAGCTTGGTGTGATCGCTTGGAGCGGTTTGGACTCAGATTGAACGTGAAGAAGACCGAGTATTTAACGACGGACGTTACCGAGTCCAGCTCCATCAAGGTTAACGGCATCGAGCTTCCACGCACTGCGGTCTTTAAGTACCTGGGATCAGCAGTCGCGTCTGACGGCAAACTGATGGTCGAAGTGAATTCACGCGTGAGTGCAGCTTGGTCCAAGTGGCGCTCGTTGACTGGGGTGCTCTGCGATAGGAAGATACCGGAGCGCTTGAAGTCGAAGATATACAGAGCAGTCGTCCGGCCAGTAGCGATGTACGTGGCCGTGTTGGCCTGCGACCAAGGAAGTTGAAACGCGCCTCAGCGTCATGGAGACGAAGATGCTGCGCTGGACGGCTGGAGTCACGCGCATGGACCGCATCCGAAACGAAGCTATTCGGCAGAAGTTCGGTGTCGCGCCGATAGCGGACAAGATGCGCGAAGCTCGCTTACGATGGTACGGCCACGTTCTGCGTGGAAAGGAAGATAGCGTCCGCAAGATAGGCCTCAAGTTCGAGGTGGTAGGAAAGCGGCCTAGAGGGCGCCCGAAGCAGCGCTGGGCTGATACGTTACATACGGACTTGAAAGCGGCTGGCGTCCACCCTGATCTAGCGCTGGATCGGGAAAGGTGGCGTCATGACACCAGAATAGCGGACCCCGCTACGAAGCGGGACAGACGCTGAAGAAGAAGAAGAAGAAGAAGAAGAAGATACAGCACTGGACAGGTGGGATGGTCACACTTCATCGCGCTGTCAGGGTTCTTGGGAGGTTTGCTGATCGTGATATCTCAGTCCACTTCCGATTTAGCCGGCGGAACTGTCTAGCAAACTCCTCATAGGTAGACCGATTATAGACGCTAGTGTCCTGCAAATGGATTCTGGTGGTGCTCTTATCCAATTGTTGCGGCAGAACTACAAATTCCCCTCCCTTATCACTGACGCTCACTTTTATTATTCCAGACTCCCTTAAGTTCTTGATTTCGTTTAGGCTCCGTTGTTGTTCCGCTGATAAATTAGGTCTTGGCCGTTTAGTGATGTTTCGCTGTAGAACGGTAATTAGGGAGGTAGCTAAAATGCGAAACTTGTTATCCATGGCCCAGTTTGGCTGCTGCACACTAACAAATGAGCTGGGGAATGGTACAGGTGGTACTGACACGTTGCTTGCCAAAACCGGCTGATGACCTCCTTCATCAATTCTCGCCCTACAGCGCAATTGGTCCCGTACCTTCTGCAAGCTACCAACAATAAAGTAGAGGCCTACTTTCCGCACGAGTACTTACAGTCGGACATGGAACATACTACGTGAAGTACCAGCAAATTATTTCCGACTGGTTATGGAAACCTTGTCTCTAAGGCAAAAGATTGTCTTAGCGAGACAAGGCACTCATTTTCTCAAGCGGTGCCTGCAGCACAAGGTAATTCCTCGCTTCATCAAATCAAAGGAATTGCACAAGCTATGCGGCCGCACAAGGGAGGACAGGCAGATTAAAGGGATCGAACTGCACATCCTGAAGATAGCGATAAGGAGCAAGCAAGATTACGTGTATAGTTTATTGAACAAGTGTACTTCGAAAGAGATGTGTTGTGAACGGTTTCTGTCAGCTCTCCTTTGGAGGAGAATAGTGGGTGAATCAAGAGGAATTTGTGATCTTGTTCGTTCTAGAATTAAAGTAAAGTTGCAGCGAAAGTTTCAGGAGTTAGTGGGTGGTATGTACAGTAGAAGAGAGGACAGCTCATATAACCAAATAGCGTCCGTTTCCTCTCCCGGTCATGGAGGGGGTGAGGGTGCGGAGACCCCCAGCGAGTCACCGTGCTCGGTGACGTGTCCCTGTCGAATGAGGCGCTTTCCGCATTGAAAATGGGTCCGAGTTTTGCTCCAAGTCAGGGCCTTTCTCATGTTGTAGTACGGAAAATTGTTGGTAGCTTG